>OX578148.1:70692779-71292779 GCA_951213105.1 Amaurobius ferox
AATTTATCCATATACATGAGATATTTAGCCTCATATGTTTTCTTCAATTCCTTCAGGGCTCTTTTTGCGACGTTTCTTGCCTCACCGTTTAACTTACTAGACGATTTTCGAACTTGATGTAACATATCCATATTTTTGTTCGACTTACAGCTGTAAAAGGCTTTTTCACACTTTTTTTAATAGCAAATGTTTTATCGGGTAGGCTTTATCATGAAAGATTTAATCATTAAAATAAAATGAATTATTTCAATAAAGAACTTCAAATATGCATTGTTGCAAAAAAATTCCAGTAACAAAGTATTGTTGAAAATTTACTATTGCTTAACAATAGTTTGAATTAAAAATCATTGTTATGGTCGAAATAAGCCTTAAACCACAATGTATTGGGAGTTAACTAACCAATCACAGGCCATTTATTTTGGTCCAATCAGTGTCATTGAAAGAAAAAACGCGTTGCGTACTAAGTTTAAAACAAGCGTAGTGAGTGTGAAATGACCATTCACTGTACCATTTACAAGTTCGAGAAAACAAAGATTTAAAATTGAAATACACTCTGGTGCAAAAAAGTATTTGCACCCTTAAAAAATTATGCTACGGTCGCGAAACTCACATTCAATGTCGTTTAAAGCGTTATGCAAATGAGCAAACTTCCAGGCCAATGATGCTATAAAACTCATGAAACGCGGAAGAAAACGACGCAAGTGTAACATTTAAAACAGCCTGTGTTCTCATTAAAGAGTAATTGGAACTGTATTTTCTGCTTGATACTGCCTAGCTGTGTAAAAAAATTCCTTTGAGATGTACTTGACGGCGCTACGCACTATTTTCGAATCTAGAGGGAGTTACTTTCATAGGCAAAAGGAAAGTTGGTTTGTCCTACAAACGCATAAGTCGCCATCATTATCGGAGCGATATAGTAGTTTCTTGGTGTTGGCAACAGAGGATCAGAGACAGCCATCGACAAGAGATTAGAGCTAGAATGACGTTATACTTGGTAGTGTTAACTAGTTGTACAGAGAATGTCCGCAAAACATCTGGTCGGCAAACCGTATGAGCATTATCTTACCGAGTCACGTTGTCTGCTAGTTAATATTATTTGAAGAAGAAAAATCATGTCTCTACATTTTAGCGGGCGAATTTTGTCGTATTTTCATTGCTAAAAATTAGAGATTTTGAGATATTTTAAAACGGAACTTTATTCGTATTATACATTGAAATAAATTTACTCCAAATGGAGCTACAAAACTTAATTTACTAAATCTGAAGCTGTACAGAACTTTCTTTAGAAATTCTAGCAATTTAGCCTGCCATTAGAGCCACGTTTTGGTTGCTACAAAGTGCAATTTTACAAAAGTGTTTTTAAATATAACCCAATTCGTTTTACATACCATATTTGGTATATTTTTTATTAACGATGTAAAAATGATTTAATATATTCAAATCTATAAATGTACATATATTTATTACAGAAGTAGTATAATACTTTCCCTGCAACACAAGGTAATATATAAAAATATGATTCGAGAAAAAAAATGCGCTATTTTTTCGAAATGACCCGCAAAAATCGACATGATCTGAAATGGAAAACTACGCATGGTCAAATGTAACCATTATATGCTTGTTTTATACGTAATTTTTGACAACGAAGAGAACAAGGCCAAATCTATCACTCAATAATTAGCCGTTCATGAGATATTTAAGTTCTTGCATTTTTGCTATGCTGGTTTTGAAAATACGTCCTGTATTAAAGGTGCTTATTCGGTGTAATTTCAAATAATCGTGCTCTTTATTTAGTGTAATTAAACTACATTTAATGAATTATTAATGAAATAAAGAGCAAATGAATTAGAGACTATAGGGAAAGAGATTTGCTGCTCACATTATGTTTTCCAGCTCTAAAGGGCCCCGAAACGTGTAGATCCATCAGAAACTCGAGTTGCGATTTTCGAAATGATTCCTATACTTTCACTAGACATTACCATGTATTGTAGGGAAAGTAAAAATAATGTATTTGTCTTTCTGGCTATTTGTGTCGTCTGTAGCGGAAAGGCTAAACTGCAAACGGTCCCAAAATTCGGTTCTGATGTAGCTGAGCTCCCGGTACAATATACCTCCATGGGATTTTAAAAAAATGCTATTAGTTTCTTAGTTATTTTATGTTGAAGCACGGTTTTGAGCGAGTGTCTCACAAATCTGACGGTTAGCGATCCAAGTATTATTACAAAGTTTCTTTTTTGACATCATCAGAAAGACCGAAGGATGTTCTTACTAACGATTTTTGAACCGAATCCGTAGGGCAATTTCTTCCATATATATATATACCTGTATACATTTATTTTTGAATTCATATGCTCATTTTTACTTTCCCTGCAATACATTATAATGTATAGGGAAAGTATTGGAATCATTGGAAATTATTGGAATCACAACTCAAATTTTTGATGGATCTACACGTTTCGGGACCTCTAGAATACGAAAAACTATTTTTAGCGTGACGTCTGTGTGCTTGCACCTGTGTGTGTGTTTGTGTGTATCTGTCTGTCTGTGCAATGTATGAATCCACTCTAACTTAAAAACTAATGGCCGAATTCGTAGTATTTTTGATAAGTCACTTGGTTATGACTCTGGTGCTGATTAGTTTTTGGTACGATTCGTGAAACAGAACCCGCATTTTTTTTATAAATAGCTAGTAAAAATTTCATTTATCCAGTCTAGCTAAAATACTAATTGACCAAATTTCACAAAATTCGGAAAATAAGTTACCTGTAGGGTACTCTGGTGCTGATTACATTTTGGTATTTATGGGAAAAGAACAACCTCCCTTTTTTTTCGAAATGACCCGCAAAAATTTCATATATCCCCTCTAGCTAAAATACCAATTGCCCAAATTTCACAAAATTTATTAAATAAGTTACTTAAGTAGCATTGGATAAAAACTTTTTTGAAGCAATGCAGCTGTGCTTCTTACATTTCAGTTGGACTTGATTTGTTTTGCAATGTATATTGCGTATGACCGACAGACGATAACTCTTCAATACTATTGATTAAAACTGAAATTATTTTATTTTTGAGATTGTATGTTTTCAATTTGTAAAATCCAAAACCAAATTTATCTTCAAGTTTTAAAAGAAAATAATGTAACATTCACCTAAACATACAAACGGAGATATTACTTATTAAAATGGTTTCAGTAGTTACGGACTCATATCCGTCAAAACTAAATTGAAACCAACAACCGTAAAAAGTGTAATTTTAAGGGTTTCTTCCTTCGTCAAAATCGCAACAATTATGATTTATTATTTGTTCTTCTCAGCTGTAACGGGGAAAAAATTATCAATTCTTATGAAATCTCCATTAAATTCTAGTATTATTTCTTTAGTTTGCATTTTAATATGAGTTTCGTATTGACTAACAGTCTATTTGCTTCGGTTTGTAAGACCACTCAGGAGCGTTCCAGGTAAAACGCGAGTTCTACAAGTGTGATCATCGAGTTTTAAGTAGATCGGTCTTTAAAGTGCTTTTTATACATGTCGAATTCGCTCTACGAAGCTTCTATCGTTCAAAGGAAGTAATAGATGCCTTGATTCGGACGGGTGACGACGATATTTTCCAGAAACTAAGGAATCCGGGATTATTGAAGGTCTATCTTCTACACAGAGGTAACAATCGGATTTATTGTGGATCGCACGTGTATTGAAGATTGCAAGACGACAGATTTAGGTTTGGGTATTGCTTTAATAAGCACTAATGTTTATGTATGTATAGTTTTGTTAACTGCCCATGGAAGGCGTATTACCTAATTTAGTTCGTTATGTCTAACAAGAAGTATATGTTACATGAATAACCTGCGTTTTAGCTTGTTGCAATCTGTCTGTGCAATCTTGGCTGTTAGGAGTTGATTACTTGCTATTATCGTGACTAAGTTGTGACAATTTCAGTGCCCAGAATTCATACCCCAAGGTATGAACTGTATATCTAACAGCGGAATAAAGTTAAGAAAATAAAATCTTTAACCTTCCTTCGAGGATGAGCTACATGCCCCTAAGAATCGAGTTTCGTCGAGTATAACATACATTTGACCTCGGCGGACTGGGGTATAAATTAGCGGAATAGAACGCGGTCATTTTAGTATACTCATCCAACTTACTTTTTGGCATGTGAAGTGGAAGACTTACCTACTTTGTAAATCAGCCTACTCAACCTATTTACCTACGCTGTAAATCAACTTTTGAAAAGAGTTTGTGAAATAGTCAAACCAGAAAAATTCTTGTTCTACATCTCTGAATGACTTCAAGGTTGATAGGTAAATAATTTATATCGTTAAAAGAATCCTCTGTAAAACAGATAGAATAAAAGACCTCCGTAATAATTATTTTCACCCCTAACACAGCTTCCGCGTATTTTAGGCAGCCAGATTAAAACTCTGACACAAATGACGCGCATCAGGTGATGTTTTCCTTACCACACTTTTATTCGTACGCTATGATCGGGTCTTAAGCTACCATTCATTAGTGTGTATCATAAGGGGCAGATATTGCGCCAATATGTCCCCGGATGTTAAAGAGTTGGGATTAAAAGATTTATGGACTACCCACCACGTATTAGCGATGCAAAACTTTATGATTGACGTGAAACACATAACTGAATTAGCTTCTTAAACTTAGATAAAATTAAGCAAGAAATTATTATTATTTTGAAATTTCTTTTGTAATTTCTACGAATTTAAAATGCTATTGGAAATGAAAACCTGTCATATTAAAATAAATTGCTAGATTTGTACTAATTGAGAAAATTGCAGGACACAAATTCCGATTCTTACCAATGATTCAGTAAACTTTTTCACCTTGGGTATCTGCTTGGCGTTTATTTCTGGCTGTACACTGATGATATCAGGACGTTTAAAAATAACGGAAATCCACATCTTCCGTCTATTATGGATATACATGCTTTAGTGAAAAGCAACGTTGTTTAACCAGTCAATATATTTTATGAATCCTATAAATCGGAATTCAATCTACATATATCAATATATTTTAATTATTGAATTTTCATTATATTAGTTTGTTAGATAGACATATATTCCTTCCTTGTACGAATCTATATATATAAAATTGAAAATCTGTCTGTCTGTGTGTCTGTCTGTCTCTATGTATGTATGTTTGTCCGGTCATCACGGGAGAACTGCTGAACCGAATTTAAAATTTTGTGGGTAGTCTGGAAATAGTCCCACTTAAAATTTAGTCCATGTTTAGAGTGTCTACGATCAGTGGTTCTCAAGATATTAGTAAAAGACGACATTTTCGTCTGTCTCATCATAACGGAAGAACTTCTGAACCGAATTTGATAAAATTTTGTGAATAGTCTTAAAATAGCCCCTCATAAATTTAGCCCAAGTTTCGAGTATCTAAGACCGGGGTTTGTCGAGATATTAATAAAAAACGAATCTTTTTCCTAGGAGTTCTACTCTCTAACTCCATGGTTAATCCAAATGAAAAGCTTGAAAATCGTTTGAAAGTTAATTAAAACTATATCTCTGAGTTTTATGGGGTATTTTTTGCGCCAATTAGCCACTTTCTGAAAACACGATATGTTTAAAACGTGATTTAAAAGGAAATCTATCTCCGTGGTTTATATTTCACAAGCTTTTACAGAATAATGAAAAGTACAAAGAAATCAAAATGGTCATTTAATTTCGCAGTTTATGAGGAAGATTCTACCTTATATCATGTTGCTCAGAAACGCAATTAAATTAAATCTGTCTGTTAATTTTAATTATTATTTTTGAATAAGAAATAAATGGATAATACGATTTGAATAATAAATAAAGGGATATAAATTTTTTTTTTAGAAACAAACGATTTGCTTTTTCTTACAGCATTTTTGACTGGATAATATCAATTACGGTCTTCAGGTTTAAACATTATTATTATTGATATTTTCGGGGAACACTGATTCAGGGATTATTGATACTTTCACGTTATTATGCAATTGCCTTATTACGACAAAATTGTTTAAACTCATATATTGTACGCTGTACGAGTAATTTTCTACAAATACACGGGTATATCGTCTAATCTACGTGAATATAAGTAGTACAGTTATATTGGCATATATTTTGATATATATTTGCATATATTGTAATCAATTACGACCTTCTGGTATAAAGCGTACGGAGAATATTGATATATTCAATTTATTACGTCATCTATTTCATTTTGGCAAATATTTTTGAGACTCATATTGTAATACGGGTAATCTTCTACTAACACACTTTCATATTTCCTAATCTGCAACAATATAAGTAGTACGGGGTTGCATATATTGATTCAATTCCTATCTTTTTTTTTTTTTTGTAAATTGGCTTACAAAAGGGGCCAGAATTCTTCAGATCTGATCGTGATGATAATTTTGCAAAGTTAGAACAGATATTCTTAAACTTCTCTTTAGGAGCAATAAATTTAATATTTTAGCAGAATTTAAACATGATTTCGAATTATAAGTTTCTTTATATTATATAATCCGTACGAAGAACGGGTATGCTGCTAGTTTTAAATAAAATTGAAAACCTGCCTGCTTGTGTGTGTGTTTGTCTCATCATCAAGGGAGAATGGCTGCACCAAATACGGAGGAAATTCTGTGTGTATCCTTAAAATTTAATCCACTTAAAATTTAGAACATTTATCATGGTTCTAGGACTAGAGTGGTCGAGATAGTACTAAGGTATAAAAACGGACTTCCTGTAGAGATATCATTATGCAGAATATATTTTTTCCGCAAATTTATATAAAAAAAACAAATGTTCTCATGTTGCTAAACAACGGAATTAAACCCAATGAGTTTATAGAGGATGATTTTGGGGCTGAAAAGTAGCGGGAATTATTATTATTTTCAATTTCATAAATTATCATGTATTGATTTAAGATCAATTATTGGAAAAGAATAAAAATGATAGGAATATATCTTCTAATACCATTTTAGCGCTTTCATTTTGATATATGTGTATGCAATTTTATATTTTTTGTAAAAAATTTAAAACTTTTTCGATTGAAATAATTAAGACATGTATATAAATTTAAATGTTATCGAAATTACATTTTTACTAGATTATATCAATTTCGGCTACCGGATTGAAAGGATACGAGGATTATTGGTACATTTAATTTCTCAAGTCATTTTCGTTATTTTGACAAATAATTTTCAAACTCATCTATTGAGTTTAGCCAATTATTGTAACAAAACAAGAAATTCGTACTTATATATCGTTTAATGAAACTTTAACTTTTTCGTTTTGGCATATGTTGATCCAATTCAATATTTCTTGTAAATTTGTTAACCAACGGGTTGAGGAGGATAACTTTGTATAGCAAGAATATACATTCTTATATTTATTTTTTTGGAGAATTAGTTACATATTGTAATTAGATGTTTTGAATGACAATGCAGTCTCGAATACTATAGCAACTTGCATATTATTGTACATTTGAAATTCCTTTATATTATACATTCCATACGAAGAATGGGTATACTGCTAGTATGTAAAGAAACTTAAAATTCACAATTTTGTGGAAATATAATTGATATATTCTAGTCAAAAATATAATTTCGATAAAATTTATTTTTATATACGTTTCTTGATTTTTTAAATCGGAAAAGATTTAGTAAAATCATCTGTTGTATTAACTCATTGGGTTTAATTCAGTTGTTTAGCAATATGGAATAGCTCTCTTTTCAAATAAATTTGCGGAAAAATTATTGTTTGCATAATGCTATCTCAATTACATGTTTGTTTATTATTAACACCCCGACAACATCTTGTCTTAGACATTCGAAATATGGACAAAATTTGAAGTTGGGCTATTTCACGACTGCTCCCAAAAACGGTGCTAAGGTTCTCCCGTAATGATGAGACAATCACACACAGATACACGTATAGACAGAATTTCAATTTTAATTATATAGGTTTTATCTTCGATGTACATATTTTCAAATGTATCAAGATATCTAGTTATTAACCTCATTTAAATAAATTGTTAATTTGTAATATAATTTCAAATATTATAATAGTTTTCAATTTCAATTCTGTCAGCAATATTCTGTGAATACTAACATCGTTATGAATATTTTTTTATCCAATGCCCGTCTCCGACCTCTCGATCATAAGTCGACGAGCAGCCCACTACAAAGACGAACTATATAAAATTGTTCACTAAATCCTTATCAGTAACACATAAAAGAAAACAGTCAAGAACAGCAGGGAAAATGTTGAGGTGAGGAAAATGTGAGGAGCAAGCAGTTTCCTTAAGGCCTACGATTTAACATTTATCGATATTCGACGATTGTTTGTAGCATCGTCGAGTACGTCGCAAAGGCATCGTTGTATACAATTTTTATTATAAAAGCAGAAAATCCAGTTAAAATTACCCGTGAGTGAGAACATTGAACGTATTAAATGCTGTACCTTACACCATTCTCTTGCGCATTGCATGAGTTCTATAATATCATTGGTGCTCACATTTTGATCATTTGCATTACCCTTAAAACAACATTTGCATGCCGAGTTTCGTGGCTGTATCTTAGTTTTTTTATGGGTGCTTATATTTTTTTCGACAGAGTGTATCATTGAATTTTGGGGAACTCCCATTTCTGGCGCGTTCTTGCGATTTTGAACTTGGCCTTTGCAATTTCGTGTATATCGAGCTAAATTGTGAAAAAAATTTTACCGGCTATGAAAAGACTACAGCTGTTTTTTTCCACTTAAGTTCACAAAATTGTGGCAAATAGCAAGTTTTCTGGCTGCTGTTGTAGGTAATGGTTAATGAATGCTGATAAGCGCATAATAATTGCTTAACCAGTCCATGGATATCAGCAATCGGTGTGCCATCCTTCTAGAAAGATTCAGCATTTTAGGCGATTGAGGAAATTTCTGGAGAGTCCAGAAAATCTTTTTAAACAAACCCCACATTTTCACCCCGAAACGGGTAGGTGGAATTCCGGTTTCGTTAGGTTCTTGTCTGTGATTGGTTCTATAAATGTACAAAAATTCAGTTTCGTAAGTCATTCGAATGTTTCTGAAGAGCCTTGAAAAGTTAAACAAATAGCACAATTTTTATATAGTTTCTGCTGTAATTCTACTTTATTTTGGATCTCATATCAGATAAATTTCTGCAACAGCACTATCTGAGTCAAACTAATCTTGTTAATGCTTTCATTAAAATGAAGGTATTTTTCAAACTTCGTTGCATATGATCAATGTCATAGTTCCTAAACTTATTACTCTCTGCTTTTTCTGCCTTACTAAGTACATAATTAAATTTGTGTTCCGTAATTAGCATCTAATCTACTGCATAAAGCAACGCGATTTGTTTATGGCCGGGCAATAAGTAATTACATTACATTATTAATTAGTTATTCTGTCAGAAGTCTGTCAAACTAATTAACAATTCAATTAGCGAGTGAAAAATTAAATGCGAAGTATTAGATCTAAAATATAGAATATATGTTTTGAAGCTTTAGTGTGGTTTATAATATGTATTGTGAGAAACGATTATTAAAATCATGTAAAGTAGCAGGGTTTTGAGCATCTGCGTGATAATTTGCGATTTATTTTTTGTTATTTCCAAAAGATATAATTTTTTACTCTACAAAGTATGTAAAAGTACCTAAAATTTGAGTTACTGCTCTGTTTTCTGACAAATCCATATTCCACAGTACTTATTAACTACTTGCTACTACATCATGATTCCATATTCCACAGTAATTATTACTACATGTTACCATCCATATTCCACACTACTTATTACTACTTGCTATCACATGATACATCCATGTTCCACAGAATTTCTTACTACTTGTTACCACATGATATATCCATATTCCACAGTACCTATTACTACTTGTTATCACATGATACATCCATATTCCACAGTTCTTATTACTACTTGTTACCACAATCATGTGCAGAAAAAAAATATTTTTCATATTTTATACCCAAGTAATCGTTTTAAAATATTTCGTAAAAATTCTATATACTTTTTTTCAAATTAGCAACATCACAGTAATGCACAATGCTTGTATTTGGCTAATCTGTGATAATTATAAACAAGTTTTATATAAATCCCATTCATATATCGTAGTTTAAATAATTAATTTTCCTTGCAATAGTATCATCATTGCTCTGAGAATTATCATTGTTTCCCGTAGAAAATAATTCAAGGAAACTTATCAATCTAGATTATTCGATCATTATTTTTGAAAATTACTAAAACTGAATCTTGTTCTCGTTTTTATCGCACTTTATGTGTATAAGTCTGTCGACTGTGGACGTCTTCGTTCGTGAGTTATATAGTCCACATATATCCAAACGCATATACCCACTCAGACATTGACATATTTCTAATAAGTTTCAGTACGGGTTCAGTAAGTATTGAACGTAATTATGCATAATTATTTTAATTTTTTAACAACGTAAAACAGTAACAACGTAAAACAGTAAGTTCTTTGAACAGTAATATGAAAAAGTATATAATTATTATTTAAATTTACATGTCCGAATAAATATATTTCTTTGTATATACGCTCCTTCCTGCAATTATAATTTTTGATAAAACTAATCATAATATATTTCTCAAACATCCCTTAACATTCATTATATTGAAATCTACAGAAAAACTTTCGTCTAAAAATTGTCTCAAAATCATAGGTTGTTATAAAAATTACATATTTATTTATACTTGTGAGGCCCGCTGGCATTCTTCCAACAATTAATTAAACAAAACGGTTTATTCATGGATTATCTTTAATAAAATACAGCATTAAATCTCTGTCTGCGCAGCCACAACACAAAAAGAAGTGTTATAATATTCATTGTTGTAAATAAGTTTAAAATAAGCCCAATATCCAGCTCCGTTTTCAGTATCTGATGTCATACGCAAAGCATAACTCCGGAATTTTCCACTTTTGTGAAAAAATTAAAAATGAGTCCAATATACGGCTTTGTTTTCAGTATCTGATGCCATACGCAGTGTAGAATACTGCTCTTTATATTGATATATTATGAATTGCGGCATCTTCAGTGACGACATTTGCATTTCGATGGGGGGGGGGTGATTATCATATACTTTATATTCATTAATGGCCGTATTCAAATAGCTAATATCCCTGAAGCACTTTGGCTGCTTCTTGTTCTCTTAAACATGTACCAGACGATAATTGTATCGGTAGGGATAAATTTATTATTTGTCGCAATTTTTTAAATTTCCTTGGCAAACAATAGAGTATACCACATAGGCGGCTTTATACGAACATGTCGTACTGTATGAGTTCAATATTCCTTAATTTTGAAGCGTCATTGTTCTCTAACTAACTTCGGTAATTCATATCGATCCACATATGTTTTCTGTTGAATTAAACCTTTACACTTTTGTTTCAGAGATTGGAATTTATCGGAAGATAAATAGGTTTATACCCTGTTCTCAGGTGTAAGAAAGAACAAAAAAACGTACCAGCGTCTTTGTCTTTACAAGAATAAATTTACAGAAAAGGAGATTTCAGGAAAAAAAGATGAAAGCATTTGTTTGATCCACTGTCGTTAGTCGCTGTCCATTCTGTGTCCTTGAAAATCTGATTTTCGACATTCGGACATTTAATTCTTTTCTCTTAAACAATGAATCTCCAGCGCGGAGAAAAATCTAGTTTGAAATATACGAACATCTCATGAAAAATTCAGTTCACTCGCTTTGATTTCAAGACTGTGGACTTAGTGAATGGAACCAGAAAGATTGAAACTCTCCTTTGAAATATTTTTAAGAGCCTGATTTTTTTTCAGGATTCTTATTCTTCCATAGGAATTTTGTTAGTAAATGTTACGTTATTGTACTGATATATAATGTACTGACATTTAAGTCTGTCCAAGAGAGAGGAACGAAAACTCTTAAAATTAACTGTGGTGTTGCGCAACTCGACTTTCTCATACACGGATCCATTTTTACTTTCCTCATATACATAGTATAATGTATAAGGAAACTATTGCGACATAATTGAAAATTTGAATTCGAGTTTTATAACAAAACAAATCGACGCACTAAGAAGAAGCTGTCCGATTGTAATAAAATTTCGAGTGCAAAAACATTTTGAATGATCATGCAAATGAATATAATTTCGTGTCCAATGAATCTATAGTGGAAGCTCCAGCGCATCGCAGCTGCGCATTCAGCGGTTGTATATAAAGATCGATTCTGAATCTGTGGTCAAAATTTCTGTTCACTTCTGGTACACTGACAGCATAGCGGTACGTAGTCAACATTCTACGTGGTGTTTCCGTTCTTTTTGCGACACCCCGGACTTACTTTTCAACAAGATAATGCTCGGCAGCACACGGCATGTGTTTCTATGAATTGTCTTCAAGCTGTCCCAACACTTCCTTGGCTAGCTAGGTCTCCTGATCTCTCTCCCATAGAGCACATTTGAGGCATTATGGGAAGGTGATTGCAACCATCCCGGCATGTTGACGATTTAGCCCGACAGTTGGAAACAATTTGGTAAGATCTTCCGCAGGACACCATCCGTAAACTTTATTAGTCTATGTCACGCCGGGTGACATCTTGCATCTAGGCCAGAGGTGGACCAACGCCTTATTGACTTCCTCCCTTTGTATACGGTCAAACACTAAATCATTAAATTGTTCTGACATTTTAATCCTTTCTTTTTCTATGTATGTTCTCTCGGAGGGGATTAAGGACCCACATGTTTACCGTGATCGTACTCCGTGTGAACACGGCGGCTGTTTTGGCAGTGGTAGGAATCGAACCCAGCCCAACCGAGTGCAAATCCCGCGCCCTAACCACTAGGCTACCGCGCTCGGTACGACACGGGGGTGTAAAAAAATCAGGATACGTTAGGATCTCTCAGATGGTCAATATTATAAGTGCAAAAAGATCCAAAATTCTGGACCACTTCGAGACTTCTATATGGCCTGAAATAATTGTGACGCCTGCACACATATTAAGTGTACAGCTTAATGTATCTTCATCCCAGGACAACGGATGTACTGAATTTCTTGATAATTTAATGGGCAGCTTTGGTTGGCACCCACTTAAAATTTAGACTACCGTCTATCCTAATGCCTGCTTTCATGTTCTTCTGATTGTTTCCTTATTTGGCTTGTAAAACCTGCGCCACGTTTCGAAACACTCGGTTACGGGGGAGTCATTGACACATAATGTATATCACTAAAGGGGGTGCAGCACGAGTAATTTCTATCTTACTGCATTGAGCTACGAACTCATCCTACACAATATCAATTTACGTCACATAGCCAAAAATTCAAACATGAGAAGCTCGGTTATACTGACGTTATCGCCGGGTAATGTACATAAAGCTCAGCACCTGCAAAATTTGTCTGACCACGTTAAGCAAAAAACTCGGGTTGCAAAATATTAATTTACAAGACATGTCCGAATTGAAAAATATTTGTTAAGTTTTACTGTCAGATGATGCGAGCATCATCTAACATTAAAAAGGGGACGCCGAAATAAAAGGGGACTTCAGGAAAGGGGACGCCGATAGAGTAATTTTTCTCCTATCACCTAATTGCGATAGCAAAATGTGATAGCATTTTACATATTACAACATAGTTGAAAAGTGTTTATGACTTTGTTCATTCTGTCTGCCTGTCTGTCCGTCCGTTCGCACTATAAATGGCGTAAAAATGACTTTATCAAAATGGAATTTTACTATGTTGTTCAGACTGTCTGTTGGACCTATTGGAATGTAAATGAATAATATCATCCAATTTGTTTTGGATTGAACCCGAGTTGAAAAAATGAAATACTTTGAACCCTATAGAACCTAATTTTTCAAACATTTTTTAAGCGAATATAAAATTCACAAATTGTTTCGAAAGTTTTAATAAATAATCAAATTGTCATATATAAAATATAAAAAAAAATCAGCAAAATGAATTCGGAAGTTTTTTAAATAAAATTTGAAATAATAATTACACCCATGTCATATGGACAGATCACGTGACTCACTTTTAAATAAAATACGGCATTCATCTTGTGTCAAAATCGGGATTTTTAAAGTTCTTTTTAATTTATATTAATGTTGTATCCGTCGTAAAACCGCTTTATATTAGTTTAATTTCTATGCATCTATATTCTGAAACAGCGCAACTACAATATATTTGAGTTTAAATGATCAATACCATCCATCTTGTGTGAAAATCGTGTTTTTTTATGTTCCTTTTCATTCAAACTTAGTGTTGTATCCTTCCTAAAACCGCTTCATTTTTGCTTAATTTCTGTACATCTATATTTCGAAAAAACACAATTACAACATATTTGAGTTTAAATGATCATCAAACTTTGATTATGTCTACAATGGAGCCCTATTTTCACATATGAAGAATGTAAACACATTAAACTGTAAGACGATTTGTATAAGAATTGCCTAATTTCTTTAACGCAAAATTATTTAGCTCTGATCAGCAATTTAGTTTATATGAATGAAACATTCATTGATTTTATATAGAGAAGCGGATGACTTTTATCAGAATTTTTCGATGAATTCTTAAGCATAGAGTTAAATTACTTTTACCTCCATGGTTTTAAGTTTTTAAGTAAAATAATTAATTGTAGTATTGTGGTGAATAAAAGGAATGGAATAAAAGTGAATGAATGAAATATTTATTACTTTTTCATAGAAAGCCAAGCGATTTACATTTCAATGACGCCATTTGAATAAAGTTCATTTTTTTCGATGATGTTTTAAAATTTCAAATATAATAAATTATTTTAGTATTGCGATAATTACAAAAATAATACGATTGAATGTATTGCATTTTAGAGATGTTTAGAAAATTGCATGGCAGTTGGGAAGTGTTTTACAATCAATGCTTTATGCATGATAGATATTTATTCTTTTTAATGTAAAGAGATAGATTTGAAAACCTAAAACTACATCGAATAAAATGCCGTCATCGAAATATAAGTTGTCTGACTCCCTATCTAGCAGCAATGGATATTTCATTCATTTCACTTTCATTCCAGACTCCTGAGCTAAATAATTTTGATTTAAAACATTCAGCAATTCTTATACAACTCATCTTACAATCACTTGCTTATATTCTGCATCTATGAAAATTGTACTTTGTTGCACAAATAATCAAAATTTGATGATCATTTAAATTAGGAAATATTGTAATTGCTTTGGCACAGAATATAGATGCACAGATAATACGCAAAAAGGAAAGCGGTTTGAGGACGGATGCAACACTGTACATAAATTCAAAAGAATTTTAAATATCACGAATTTTACACTGGGAAAAAAAGATGGAAGCCACATTTTATTTTGTAATGAATCACGTGATCTCTTCATATATCATGGGTGCAATTATTATTTCAATTTTTATTTTAAAAAGCTGCCCAACAATGTTTTGATTTTTTAACAGACTATAGAGGGTTCTGTCCCCTGTTCGCTCCGCTCGCCAACCCCCTTTTGCAAGCTTCGATTCCAACTCGCTCCGCTCGCAGAGCTTACTTCATATCTATCCTTCCTAAAAACTCTACTTTCAAAAATATCTTTTCTATCCCTGCCTATTTTCCGCAGGAGGGATGAGGGATAAGCAGGGATTTTTCTTAGCCCAGGGAATCCTAATGAATTTCTCGATCAGAAATGAGTTCGCGTCGCGAGCAATTTCTTGCCAAACTAAAACATAAATCGATAAACGGTTTATTTCATAGCATTACTCTATTATCTCTCTCTACATGTACAAAATTTCCTATTTTTGTATGATATAGTTTTTACAGTACGAGACAGAGAAATCGCTAATCGTGCCGATACGAAAAATAAAGTTTACTTCAAAAGTTTTTATAAAGTAAAATATCTCAAAAAAACAACAACATCGGATATAAAAAAGGGGCTCCGTCCTGCAAGAATTCACCCATGTAGGGGCAAGAATTCACCCATGTAGGTACCTGCCTGCAAATAATCGTGGTCTTGCTCTTGCGTGATCTTGCTTAGTCTATCCAGGACGCAAACTCGCAGATCAAATATATTGTCTTTGATATTAAACATTTTTAAACTACAATACATGAGTATATCAAAAAATGATTTATTGCAGCGTATTTTCCAAAGCTTTTTCTACTAGTGTACCAAATTTCATATTTTTAAATGCAATAGTTTTTGCTGTACGGAGCAAAGAATCTCGAGAAAAGAGAAATTTGTCAAATAATCTCGGCGTCGGCTACTTTTTTTAATGTAGAGATATATTACTTGCTAATTTGAACATTTCCTAAACTTTTTGAAGCATTTGCTTATACTTCAAGCCTATACCCGCTCCTACCCCACGTTTTCTAAAAGGAGATGTTGTGAATCAAAGATGAAAGCATTTGCTGGATTCCCGGCCACTCTCCGCTGATAGTCGTCCACTTTGAATTCTCTAAAATCTGATTTTGAGACATTTCCGTTGCTTATTTCTTTTCTTTGGACCAATAAATATCCAAAGCGGTGTTGAATCCAGTTTGGAAAATGTGAAAATGTGAGCAGATCATAAAAGATTCAACCTTTCAGTTTTACTTTGAGCTTCGAAGTGTTCGTGAATATAACAAAGAGAGTAAAAATTTCCTTTGAACTATCTTTAAACGCCAATATTTTATCAGTGATTTTTGTATGTGCATTCTTTGAAATCTTTTTATGTATTATATTTATGCTAGAACTTCAGTATATCGAACAGGGCAAATAATACAATTACACACATCTCGAAAAATCTAGCAATATTTAACTTCAAGCGATTATTTTATGAAAGTAAATGTGCATTTCATAATTTAGATTACATATATTATTTAAATAATATTTCCATTAAAAGAAAATATCTTTAAAATGTATGAATCCTTCTACATTTCCAACTTTAATCATGCTTATCCAGATAATGAACCATTTAATAACTGAAATGAATAAAAATCATATGATCTTTAAAATTATCTACAATAACTCGATATTTTATATTAAGCAAAATTTTATATTAAGCAACTTTTATATTAACTTTTATATTAACAATTAACTTTTATATTAAGCAAATTTAACATCAAGTCTTGTCGTCAGCTAGTGCACTTTATAGTTAGTATGAACTAACCTTTTGTTGCCCATGCTTCGACTAGACGTTTATTCCCTGCTACCATACCATTATAGTGTGCACTATTCCACAAGCCATGGTCTGTCAACATAATGTTATTGATTATTCCTTATGAACAGCTGCCATGAATAAATTATAAATATTATTTTCTATACAAACCGCAATGTCTCCTGAAAGAATTAGGTGATTTAGATAAAATGTTTGACTACTTCAATTGGAATAAACATTTTTATTGAATTCAGTATTAAAAATCTGATGCGGGCAGCACACCCTGCAACTTTCCCTGCACACTTTCCCTGCAACTTATATACACACTCTCTTTATTTTTATTAAATTTAATTCACTTTTAATTCAATTTTCGTTCTCATTTGGTAACTGGACTCATTTTCAAAGATGGCATAGAGAAAAAACGAAAAAACGAAAATATTTCGAGAACGGCTAGTCCAAGTGTAATGGTGTTGGTCTAATTATTTTCTTCTTTAAAAATTAAATCAGCACCAAAATCTAATCAGTACCAAGATGACCCACAAGCCACTTATCAATCAAATTTTGTGAAATTCGGTTCATTAGATTTTCAGCTACAGTGGATACAAACTTTTGCGGGCTATTTCGCAAAAAACGACGGGTTCTTTTATCTCGAATCATACCCGAAACTAATCAGCACCAGATTCTCCCACAAGTGACTTACCTACCAATTTTGTGAAATTCGGTCAATTACTGTTTTAATTAGAGTGGATACAAAATCTGCACAGACAGACAGACAGATTCACAGACACACAGACATACAGACAGACACACAGACATATAGACAGACTCACAGGCAGACACACAGTCATACATACACACAGACAGACACACACACAGACGTCACGGTAATAATAGTTTTTTCGTCATCTAGAGCTCTCGAAACGCGTAGATCCTTCGACAACTAGAATTGCGATTCCAATACTTTTCGTATATATTACCATGTATTGCAGGGATAATAAAAAGCATGTCTCTACATTTTAACGAGCGATTTTTGCCGTATTTTCACTGCTAAGAATATCATTTTCACTGCTAAGAATATATTATAAAACGGAACCTTATCCGTTCTATACACTGAAATAAAATTACTTAAAATGGAGCTAGAAGCCTTAATTAACCAAATCCAAAGCTGTACATAACTTTATTTAGAAATTCTAGGAATTTAGCCTAACATTACAGTCGCGTGCTACAAAGTGCAGTTTTACAAAATCGTTTTTAAATAGAACCCAATTCGTTGTATATACCATAATTGGTATATTTTTATTATCGAAGTGGAAATGATTTAATATATTCAAATCTATAAATGTACATATATTTATTACATAAGCAGTATATTACTTTCTCTGTAATACACGGTAATGTATAAAAATATGATTCGAAAAAAACAAGAACAAAAAAGCACATACAGACCAACACACAAAGACACAGACACCCATACACGTCACGCTAAAAATAGTTTTTTCGTATTCTAGAGGTCTCGAAACGTGTAGATCCGTCGAAAACTCGAGTTGCGATTTTCGGTAGGATTCCAATACTTCCCTATACATTACTATGTATTGCAGGGAAAGTAAACAATCTGATGTGGGACTTTCCTTGCAGACTTATATCTACGTTCTTTTTATTTCAATTAAATGTAATTCAGTTTTAATTCAATTTTCGTTCTCATTTAGTTAGTGGACTGATTTTCATAGATTGCGAAGAGAAAATACGAAAAAGCTAAAATATCTCGAGAACGGCTAGTCCTAGTGTAATGGGGTTGGTCTTATTATTTTCATCGTTAAAAATTACATATGAAACAAGCATTTAATGGATATATTTGAGCATACGTAGGTTTTATTTTAGATTTTGACGATTTTTGAGTTCCATTTTGCAAAAAAAGGTAGATTATTTTTTTTCGGAATCATACCAAAATCAAATCAGCACCAGGGTGACCCACAAACGACTTATCTACCGAATTTTGTGAAATTCGGTCCATTAGTTTTTCAGCTAGAGTGGATACAGGCTTTCGCTGGCCATTTCGCGAAAAAAGGTGGGTTCTTTTATCCCGAATTGTTCCCAGAACTAATCAGCACCAGATTCGCCCACAGGTGACTTAACTTTAAAATTTTATGAAATTTGGTCAATTAGTTTTTTTATTTAGAGTGGATACAAAATCTGTACAGACAGACAGAATCACTGACAGACAGACACACACAAACAGACGCCACGCTAAAATAGTAGGTTTTTCGTATTCTAGAGGTCTCGAAGCGCATAAATTCGTCGAAAACTCGAGTTGCGATTTTCGGCATGACTCCAATATTTCCCCTATACATTAACATATATGGCAGGGAAATTAAAAAATCGGATGTGGGCAGCACATGACTTTCCCTGCAGACATATATCCACGTTCTCTTTATTTTAATTACATTTAATTCACTTTTAATTCAATTTTCGTTCTCATTTGATAACTGGACACCTTATTAAAGGTGGCCTAGAGAAAATTCGAAAACACTAAAATATCTCCAGAACAGCTAGTCCTAGTTTCATGGGGTTGGTCTTAGTCTTTTCTTCGTTAAAATTTACGTATTAAACAAGCATTTTATGGATATATTTGAGTATACGTAGTTTTTCATTTATTTTAGATTTTGGCGATTTTTGAAGGGCCAATTATTTTCTTCTGAATCACACCAAAATTTAATTAGCACCAGGGTGACCCGTAAGTGACTTACCTACCAAATTTTGTGGAATTCGGTCCATTAGTTTTTCAGCTAGAAGAGATACAAACTTTTGAGGACCATTTCGCAAAAAAGGCAAGTTGTCTTGTCCCAAATCGTACCCAACACTAATCAGCACCAGATTCGACCACAAGTGACTTACCTATCAAATTTTATGAAATTCGGTCAATTACTCTTTTAGTTAGAGTGGATACAAAATCTGCACAGACAGACAGACAGACACACAGACAGACAGACACACAGACAGACACACAGACAGACACACAGACAGACACACAGACATACACACACAGACGTCACGCTAAAAATAGTTCTAGAGGTATTCGTAGTTCTAGAGGTTCGTATTCTAGAGGTCTCGAAATGTGTTGATCCGTCGAAAACTCGAGTTGCGATTTTCGGCATGATTCCAATACTTTCCCTATACATTATCATGTATTGCAGGGAAAGTAAAAATCTGCAATTTGTGATATATCCTTCTTCCAAACTCAACTTCTGTTAGTTATAGAAATAAACACGTATACGGAACAATGTACTTTTAACGCGACTATAGAACATTAAAATAAATGCTTAGTACTTTGTACGTAGTTTTCCTAAACCCTTATATTAAATTATTGCATTATATATGTTATATTTTTTAATCTCGTAGCCTAAGACATTTATTCAGGTATTCAATTTCAGTTTACTTTATCCTTATAATTCTTACAAAAGTAAATCGTGAAATATAAACCGTAGATGTTTCAACAAACAAGATTTCTAATTGAATATTCTAAACAATTGTAATTAAACAACTCGTGTCAGTGCCGATACGCAGTTGTCTTAATTACTTTCTAATTAGTGAAATATTGCTTAATTTTTGTGATCATGTATCTTTTCTAATCATTAGCAAAATATTTGATCTTCGTTAACTTCTGTTTATCAGACTTGGTTGTAACTCTTTACAAGAAATATGATAAACGTATATGTAATCTTCCGCTGAGAAAGAAATCTTCGGAAGTTTTATAAGAAATATTTGGTAATTATATTTAGTGAATATTTGGTAATCACATAGGTTTATAAAAAAAATCATTACTAAAATTACTTTTTGATGTATTTATTGAAGAATTTCATAACTATTTAACACATCATACCGTTTTAACAAGAAAACAATATATATAATAAATTTATAAAGGTACCTTCATATGAAGACAAATGATGTATATACATTAACGCAAATATTAAACTATTTTTTTTTTTTTTTTTTTTTTTTTTTCAAATTTATTTCTTATGGTCTTTCAAATTTTCGGAAAAAACCGAAAGAATCTTCCCCAGAACCGTAAATGGGAATCTTTAGTAAAACATCCAACCCCAATTCGATACTGAATCTATAATAGTTATCATCTAATATCTGTCTATAAATAATGAGAAATACATTTTTCAAGGAAAGTTTTTGAACAGGAAGTGAAAAACGCGGGAAGTGAAAATCTTTAGTGAAGACCCGACCTCCTTCGAAAGTTAAAGATTGTTGTATTATGATCAGTCATCATCTAAGTTATATAACTAATATTGAAAAATGGACATTTCAAGAAGAAATTTTTGGATCGGAAATGGAAATCTTTAATAAACACCCACTCCCTCCAGAATTTGATTCTAAATATGGGTCATCATCTAAGCTATCTCTATACCAGAATCCAAGAAATAGATGTCTCAAGGCAAATAAAAATCTTTGAATCGGAAGTGACATCGCCAGAACCGAAAGAGGAAAGAGAGTCATTTTACCTTCTCCAGAATTTATTGCCCAATCATATTGGTCATTATCCAAGTCTATCCATAATCCATCCTGAAAAATATATGTTTCAAAATAATTTTTGAAACGGAAATGGGAACGAACCCGAAATTAAAATTCTCGAAGTTAATATAAAAACATATTACATAACATAAAAAATTACGCTTTTGAAGCAATAAAAAAATCTGATGTGGGCAACACATGACATACCTTGTATAATGGAACAAATTCACATCCTTCATAATAAAAGAATAGGGCATTCTTATAGTAGATACCTATATTCTTTCAAAGATATTAAATTTTCTTCAATAAGTCATCATTTTCATTGATTTAGCGTCATTTTTATCCATTTGGCGAGATTTTCGTTAATTTGGAAACATTTACAATAGTCGCCTGTTTGGCGACATACCACCAAATTTGTCGCCAACATCTCGCCAAGCGTTATGGTTAAAGTAATAAGTTATTCTTATAGAAAATAAATGACTATTGGCGTTCAAATACAAAAGTATTTCTCAAAGTATATTTTCTGATTACTGGAACGAGCTAGATCCACAAGAATAATGTCACCAAATTTATCGCATGTTATTCCATATGAAAAGTGAACACTTTTCTCAACAGTTAATATATATATTTTTTAATTTATGGGATTTTTTGATAAATTCATTTGAAAAATATGTAATATCACGAGAACAGTTCATGTTAGCCTTCTAAAGTTTATGTCAATCACTTTCTAAGAAATAGTTACACAAGATATGGCTAGTTGCATAACTTTTTTAAAGGTTTTAGTTTTTCGATGATTTTTTCAAAACTTCAGTCGAAAATTTATGGGGTTTCTGAACATTCTATTGCGTACATTCTATTGCATAAAAACAATAAGTTTCCAGCAATCACCAGGTTGTAATGTTTGTACCAAATTTCGTTTGAATCGCTCAGTTTGATCGTGAGATATCTTGTCAACAGACTCACTGACACACATACAAAAACACACACACAAGCCTTCACACATGCTCACACATACTTTCACACATACACATTGTGACACACACACAAACCTTCACACATACACACACATTCTTTCACACATACACATTGTGACACACACGTACACATACACATCACCTCAGAAATGTTTGATTAGTGAACAGGGATGCTTGAAAGCAACTCTCCCGTCGAAATCTCGAATTCAAATTTTCGACTCCGTCACTTACTTTCCTTATACATTATACGCTGTATATAAGGAAAGTAAAATGAAAGAAAATCCTTCCGTGGCTCTAGTCCGATGACGGAGATAGTTTGCCTTATTTTGACATTTTCAAAACTGCTTAAAATATTGAAATATCGAAATTATCACCTCTTATTCAAAGTAATATAATAGATCAAAATATTGGAATTATAACCACTATATTTAAAAAACAAATAATCTGATCCGAAATGAAAGTGTATAGTAGGTCTTTCAATGGGCTACAAATTACTTTCTATATTTTACAGCTAGTACTTTTCGTTTTTGAAAAAAAAAAGCATTACAAACATGAAAACAGGAAATTTTACAATTTTCTTCAACTCGACAAGACGATTTCTCGAAAACCGTTATAGCTCTGTAAAAACAAAATTGTTAATCTATGAAATGTTGAATAGCAATGTTGCTGACAATTTACATAGCTCACTGAAATCGCAACACCATAAAGTTGTAGGTCTAGCTTTATGTAAGTCAGGAAATGAAAACAACACGACGAGATAGGCAAATAATCACAGTTTCGTTACGCATAGTGACGTAACATCTTGCCGAGCAGTATAGAAGCGTCAGGTCAAGGAGGAGCCATATCACAGCTAAATTGTAATGTCATTGTTTTCTGATTGTAAAAATCATACATTATGTCAAGAGCACGTCGAATTACTGCATACGTTCAGTTGTTGTCAACGGAACGGCAACAAATCCTTGTTTTAAGTGAGGGTAGAATGAGCTTTCGAAGGATCGCTAAACTATTGGGTCGTGATGTGAGTACAGTTCAACGGTGTGTGTTATGATTCGTGAGAGACAACGAAACGCCACGGATATCAGGTAGTAGCGATTGCAGGTGTATCGCGCTACGTGAAGATCGCATGCCTCTGAGAAACGTTTTGCAAGATCCGTTTATCACAACAACCGTGTTACAACTATATTTATCCCATACTACAGGTAACGTTGTTTCGATGCAAACAATTCGAAACCGTTTGCATGTCGCAGGACTTCGACGTAGACGATCTCTTTTGACACTTACCGTTTCAACGTCTTCACCGGTTACGTAGAATCGAGTGGTGTCAAATGAGACGCAATTGGTCGACAGAATGACGAAACATTCTGACGAAACATCTATTAATGTCTGAGCTATATGCATCTAAATTGTTTACATTTATATCTATTACGTTAGAAGATATAAGCGTCTAAATGTTTATATTTTCGTAATGCTCCGATTTCAGCAAGAGATACACCAACCAGAGATGTTATTTACATAGAAATTCAAACCATCATTCAATTAGAAAATTTCTCTAGAAAACTTTTTCAAATTCAAACTGTAAAATCGGTAAATGTTTAATATTCACATTTTCCTGAAATGCCATGGCAACCTAATCTTGTTTAATACTCCTTAAATACAAACAAATGAATGAGAATGACCTTAATTGGAAGACATTTAAAGGGAATCTGTGAGACATCTATTAAGTATCGGCTAAGAAGGGACACCTGAGCATTGTGGCTTTATGCCTATCACGTAAAACAGGAGTCTTCCTTGTCACGGATAAATTTAGCTTCATACGAGCACTTTTGACTTGGTCTTGGAATAAAATTAATTGCTTTAAATATATCGCTAATTGGTGACGCAGAACACAAATATTTTGCATGCAGAAATTTGCTATTAATATAACGGTAAAATGTGGAGAAAAATCACTTTTTAATTTAGAATTCGTATAGGAGTAAAACTATTCTTTTAGAGAAAAAAAATTCCAAAATTATTCTGAATTATAAATATCGATATAATCTAAAGCAGTTTTGACAACGTTTGTAATAGTAAATAATTTGTTCATGGGAATTTTAACAATTTCACAATTATTTAAGTATTGCTACAATTTAACAATTAATTTATTATTTACCTAGGTTAGTAACCTACGTGGTTGTTATTCTTTTAATTTAAAAAATCGGCGCTCAATATCTCAGAGTCCACTGAATCCGTACATAGTCGTACTAAGGTCATTTTCATACCTCCGACATCTTTGCACTAACCTACAGGGGTAATTCGTTCAGGCGCTGTTGTAAAGGGCCTTCCTACTCCGATCGGGAATCGAACCGTATGCTCTACCGTTGAGCTACTGGGACAAAATTGCTAGTTCTTACTGTCGTTGTGGACTCTGGAAATGGAGTTTCAATTCACGAAATGTTATTCAAGTAAAGCCATTTCGGCTGCATCGGACTGAAGCAACCACCTATTCATCTTTTTCGAGATTTTGTTGTCGGCAATTGCTTTTTCGGGTCACGAGGTTTGACCTTTCACTGATCTTTTTCTGTTTAAATGTTGACACATTACTGAATCTAAACAGTGGCACAAACGATTTCAATAAAGCTTGAGAAATAAGTGAAAAAAATACATAAATCAACTCAAGGTTAATAGAATTAACAGGTTGTCTCGTTCGCTATTCCCCCCATGGTACCATTTCTGGGCGAGCTGTGACGTCACTGCTAGACCTTCCGTTCTGTTGACAAGCGACGCTTCGTTGAAAAACGTTGGAAAACAGCACGGTTTTGTTTAAAAATGCCTTGCTTTAAACATCAACGAGATACATGAAATGTTTCCTAAAATAATGTGCTAATACTGAAATATGACAAATGAACTCAAATTTGAATTCAAAACGAACTAAATTGCTGTAATTAAGGGATGAAGAAGTCAAAAACAGCCGTTTGACAAATATGATTTTCCGGACAAGGATATGATTTTCCGGGTGATTTCGTATAACAAATACATTCATCTTCTTTTTTACACAAAATTTACATATTTCATGTGTAAATTGATAATCTTTATTAATATTTTCACTCACAAATATATTGCATGAAAATGGATTTTAATATAGTATTTTTTAACAATTACTTTTACAACACATTAAAGATTTTAAACGAAATATCCCGTTCAAATTCATTAAATAGAGACTGTGCACTTTACTGTCTGTATTTTCTATTAAAGGTTTGAAATAGGATACAACTGATGAGAAATATGTAAAAATAGAATTAAATAATATTTATTTCTATAAAACTCTCCATATTATCTTTATCAATTTGCAATTAAATTTCTATTTCTTTAAAAATTGGATGATTTAAAATTTCCTGCATATAAATGCTATGGCACTTATTCTATCGAGTAAGCGTACCATTCCGTTCCTAATAGTTTCTATACAAAAAATATTTGAACTTTATAATTTTCTGAAAAATGTCATCGATTTGATTTTAAAATATTTAGATTGTATCATTACATGCACAATGCATGTAATTAATATTTTCATTTTATATGCTTAAAGAAAACCCCGTTTCTATATATTTAATGATATACATCTGCTGTTTAATTTTGTTTATTTGAAGTTTTTGTGAATTCATTTAATTTCTTTTATGGTATAGATATTACCGTAGAATTCAGTCAATCAGCACTTTAAAATGCGACAGAAAATCGTGGAAAATAAAAGGGGGGGGGGGTTAGGGAGTATCATCCAGAATTTTATGCTAAAAGAAACAAAGGCTATTTTTATCATTTTATTCGAAGACGAATTTTTTTTCTCCGAAATTTGTCCAATATTTATGGGGAAAGAGCTTCAAACTAAAAAGATTCCATTCACCGTTTGCTTTAAAATAAATAGGGGTAAATGTATCATTTTAATGCGACTATAAATTTATTTTGTTTTTACAAAATTATCCAAAAAATTACACTTGTTTCTTTTAACTTATGAATATTCCTTTTTTGAACAAAAACCATTTTTATTGAATCGAAACTACTCTGTCTTACTCAAGATGAAGTCCTTCAATTTGACGAATCAAGATATAAATGCCTTAGCAAAAACTTTATTAACAAATTTACTAACAAAAAAAATCTTAACAAACTACATTTGTCGTGACTAATAATTATTATTGCAATGATTTGATAAAATATGTGTTTTCAAATTTAAATCAATTACTGTTTTTTCTTCAGATGATTTTGAAAGTTTCCTGACCTTCTCTCAAATCCAGGCGATATTTTTTTTCGAAAACATGTAAAATTTTTGAACTAGACAAACTATGCATTCATTGCCTGGAAATAATATTAATTCTAATTTATACTGCGTTATTCATGCCTGTAAACTTCGGAATACAGTCAATATTTAAATGATGACTGATTTGCCACATTTAGATTAGAAATATATATTTATATCCTTCTCAAACCGATTCACATAACACACCTAACACCTATTGGCTCTTCTCTGATCATTCACTATTTTTTTATACATAACTTTTGCTCATTCAATTATCTTTCAACATAGCATTCAGTAATCTTTGTATAAACTTCACTTATGTTAAAATTTTAATAGCTTCCACTCTCATAAAAAAATTGCTATTTCTTTTCATATGTACGGAATTTATTTTCATAAACTTCACATTACTATGCATGTACTGTTTTATTTTATTCTATATTGCTTGCACACCGTAGATTATTAGATAAATCACCGTTACTATTAGATAAATATTTAAATAGTTTCCGATCAACGTTTCTCAATAGTTCTTCTCGCCTCTGTCAGAGAATGGGTCTAGCAGTGACGTCACTCGTCCTTCCTTTCCGGGAGAACTTTTTCCCCGAACGAGACAACCTTATATATAAGATATTCTACGGACCTTGAAATCAACTGAGCTATTTTCAAATACAAGCCGTTACGAAAAACAGAAATATATTTGTTTGTTCCCCCTTTGCAGGCATTGGCGTCCGGACACCAATGCCTGAAAAGGGGGATAGAACTGTCTGGGATAGGGTCTGCCAAATTCCTGTCTTTTTGAGAGGTTTTTCGTTTAGAATGGACTCTGTCCCACTTGTAAGCAAAATGTCAATGACTTTTTGAAGGTTCGAGCAACGGTTCCAAATAAACAGTATTTTACACTCTATGAGAGATTTTCAGACGTTTCTACAGAAATTCTATAAAAGGAGTAATCACTCATCTGGAGAGCAGTTGACGTGATACGAGCAACATTGAACTGGGATATTCCTCAATGTTTTAAGACTAGTATCGGCTGTTTTGTGAAATTAGTAGAGCATTTGCGTGCTTGTTTACTATATATTGTACCTGTTTACGCTGTGTTTGTAAATAAACGCGTCAATTATCCAGAAATTTGGACTCATCCTTGTACTCACGATTTCAGAGAATACGTCGTAATAGTATGTTAAGAGATGTCTATACTAACTTAAAAATACATTGTCTCTGGTAACCTTGTAAAACAATTTACATTAAAGTTCCTTTTAACTTATATCAAATTCGTCTTTTTAATTCTTATTGATGTGCCAACGCTCTCTGTTCGAAACGATAAAATTTGTGGGTTATCTATCTTACAATTATCTTTCAGAGGAAATTGGTGCTTTTGGCTGTATTGATATAATATACGCAAATAATTTTATTGTGACACCAACATTGTTCGAGCAACCTATTTATATTGTCTTCTTTTTAATCGCGCTTTATCTAAATACTGCATTATGATTTCATCCCTGGAATTGTGTGTATAAGCAGTACAATGAAAGAACTTCAATGTAAATCATTTTTAATTTTTTTAAACACTTACCAATCTACTTAATACAAAATGTGCAGGCAAAAAGCCTAAATTGTTTATGATTTAATATGATTTAATACAGTGTGCTACAACTTAAACCACATACCATTTAAAATTCTCCGAACAATAATTTTTTGTACTTCTTAAAAAGTGTCCATTTAATGTAAAACAACATAATATGTTATACAAACATTTTAATTTTACGTTCGTGATGTGATTGTTGACTATTTTAACGGTCAAATTATCCATGATTTAATATGATTTGATATAGCGTGCCACAAATTAAACCACATACCATTTACAATACACCGAAAAAAATCTGATGTGGGCAACACATGACTTTCCTCATATAATGAAATGAACTTACTACTTTTACAGTAAAATAAATAGGATTTCCTTCTAGTAGATACTAATATCCTTTCCTATTAATATTTTTAATTTTTTTTAAACACTTACCAATCTACTTAATACAAAATGTGCAGGCAAAAAGCTTAAATTGTTTATGATTTAATATGATTTAATACAGTGTGCTACAACTTAAACCACATACCATTTAAAATTCTCCGAACAATAATTTTTTGTACTTCTTAAAAAGTGTCCATCTAATGTAAAACAACATAATATGTTATACAAACATTTTAATTTTACGTTCGTGATGTGATTGTTGACTATTTTAGCGGTCAAATTATCCATGATTTAATATGATTTGATATAGCGTGCCACAAATTAAACCACATACCATTTACAATACACCGAAAAAAAAATCTGATGTGGGCAACACATGACTTTCCTCATATAATGAAATGAACTTACTACTTTTACAGTAAAATAAATAGGATTTTCTTCTAGTAGATACTAATATCCTTTCCAAGATATTGAATTTTCGACAATTAGTCGTCATTTTCATTGATTTATCATCATTTTAATCCATTTGGCGAGATTTTCGTTAATTTGGCAACATTTCAAAAAGTCGCCAAGTTGGCGACATTCCACCAATTTCGTCGCCAAAATCTCGCCAAGCGTTATGGACGAAGAAATAAGTTATTCTTACAGCAGATAAATTGGCGTTCAAATGCAAAAGTATTACTCAAAGTATCTTTTTTCATGAATGGAACGAGCTAGATCCACGAGAATGATGTCACCCAATTTAACGCATGATATTATATATGAAAAGTGAACATGTTTCTCAATAGGAAATATTTTTTTTTCTATTTTATATGACTTTTTGATAATTTTTTTAAAAAATGTGGAATATCTCAAGAACGGTTCATGTTATCGTTCTAAAATTTATGTCAATCGTTTTCTAATGAAAAATTACATAAGAAATGTCTGTTTACGAAACTTTATTATTGGTTTTGATTTTTTGACGATTTTTTCAAAATTTCATTCGAAAATTTAGGGGGTTCTGAACATTCGATTGCGTATAAAAACAATAGGCTTCCAGTGTTTACAGGTTGTGATTTTTGTACCAAATTTGGTTCGAATCGGTCCATTCGTTCGTCAGTTATCGTCTCCACAGACCCACTGACACACACACACACACACACACACAGCCATCACTTCAAAAATGTTTGATTCGTGATCAGGGATGCTTGAAACGTGCTCTCCCGTCGAAAACTCGAATTCGAATTTTCGACCCCGTCACAATACTTTCCTTATACATTATGTATATAAGGAAAGTAATATTATTTTTACTTCTTAAAAATTGTCCATTTAATGTAAAACAACCTAATATTTTATACGAACATTTTAATTATACTTTCTGATGTGATTTTAGGTTGTTTTACGTTGTGGATATCAAACAAAGAGGTAGCGAAAGTTTATTTCGGTTAAAGAGACTATACAGAGGAGATTTAAGGTTGGCAGAAGGACAGAGGGCAAATAAGCACATTTATGCATGAATTTTATAAATACGACTTCTTTTTCCTTGATGGTGATCTTTTTATCCCACTCAGTATATGATTGAGAATTAGGTGGTTACCTTGTACAGAAAGTTTGCTAATTGTTAACCGGCAGACAAATTCATTAAATAATTTATAAAATTCATTACTTTAAATTGGGATACATGAACCATCGTGTTGCTTCGAAACTAGTTCCAGCTTATGTAACCTACTTTTGAAATGGAGCGATATCATTGTAGCATATGTGTCAGCAGATTTAAATTTATATTTAAAAAGATTGAACAGAAAAAAAGTTTTTGGCATTCAAAATCAATTTTATTCCACGGACGTGTTGGCCAATTCAAAATGAAGAGGATAGAAAAGAAAAGAAACGCCGGTTAAACATAAAAAACGTGGTAAGAAGGCGAGTTTTTTAAAGTCAAGAATCTTTGGAGAAAATTCGAAAAGAAAAGGCCAAAGCATATAGGCTACAGACTGAGCAGGAAACTCCAAAATTGATAGAAAACTATTTACATAAATTGATAAACATCACGCCAAATGGGAGGTAATGATTTGCAAATTTTGAATTCTGTCGTATGACGGGCATACCTTCTACTTATTTATAGCGTAGGTAATTCGTATAAATCTCAATTTCGTTTGAAATTAATGTTTTTTGATGTAAATGTTTAATCTCCGTGTTCATCCTCTAACTTTAAATCTGTGCATGTTGTAACACTCATTTCAATCATAATGAAAAACTGACTACTCAGCCAGTTTTAATTCTTTTTTTTTTCAAAATAAAATTCTTGAAGATAATTAATCCGAGAAATATGTGTCGAATAGAATATACAAAAATTCCTAAACTCAAACGTCATTCTACAAAAATAAGCTACTCTGCGCATCAGAAAGAAATTCAATTTGGTTTAAAAATATCATGTTACGTTTTGATCAGAGCATTTTTGCAATTCCCTATTTTCAATTGCTTACGCAAAATTTCTATACTTTTAGAATTTCACATGCCTTCAAATGCGGTAACTCCAATTTCAAAGTAATCGGAGACATTTCCGAAAAAATAAAAATGAAACATTTTTTAATTATATATTTCAAGAGATTTTAATAAAAATAACTATACTGTCAATTCTATTCAATCTGCTGAAAATTCCACATTGATAATTGTTAGATCGAAAAACCCAAATCAGAAAAATATATAAATATCCATATATTGGGAAAGTGTCTAAATTGTTAATGAAGAAAAGTTCTTCATTAAGACAAAAACACGTTTTATGTAAATATATTTAATAGTGGGGGGGTAATTATAATGAAATTCAACAGTTAAATTTATTACTCTTCGCTTAAGATTTAGGTTTTAAAATGAGAGTATTGATTTTGAAATAGTTTAAATCATATATCCTTTTATGTCCTACAATTCTGCACCTTGAATGTGTCACAATTACCCTGAAAATTTACCTCACAAGTCCGATTACCGAAGCTGGAAAATATCACATTGGCCATTAACCACAACGTTTATCCATTAAATTTTATTTATTTATGTACACTTAATTATTAAAATGCATTTTAAACAATAACCATTAATAAATAATTAATTTACGATAATCATCGATTTAATTTCTTTTAGAAATGATCTAGGAGGTGATGTGATACTTTATTACAACTAAACATTGAAAACGATTTGCGTTCGACCTCTTTCAAAAACATTTTGTTAGTACATACCTGTTTTATGCAGTCACACTGCATTAATGAACATGTCTATGGTTGGTGTATTTGAAACTACTTGCGTTGATTCACAACGAATATCTTATTATTCTCCCTTTTCAGGAGTATTTTATTCCCGTATCACAACTAGCATTATCACTGCTGTTGCCTATTTTATATGACTCTTGTCACCATCTTTTTTTTCAATCTTAATTTAATTTTATCTTATTTCGAGGAACCACGTCTTCATCCTCATCGATTTTCATTGGCCTTGCATTTTATGAGATTTGGGTTCCATCCTGATTGGATCCTCCGTTTCGATAGAGCTTGTACGAGTCTTGTCCGGAAACATAGGTTATGCCCAATGTCGCCATCGTAATCTTTCCAACTGATGATGTGATCAATAATTCGTGAATTTTTGTGTCGTAAACTTCTCCGAACAAAACTGTCAAACATAATGCCATTTGTCTGAGTTTATTGTTCAACTTGTTTTGGCTGTTGTATAGCCTGAATTAAAAGTGCGTAATAGTCTCACAACTAATTCTGGTATTTTTCAACACGTGCTTAAACTACAATCATATCCACTTTAAAAATCATAATTTAGATAATTTATACTAATAATATCATAATATAATTTTTATTATAAATAAATTTCAGGTTCAGTAAATATAATGATCAGACATATTTTTAAGCAATATATTACCCAAAGTAATTATATACAACTTTGCTGTTTAAAATGCAGGACCATTAAACTTTTTACTTTCCCTACTATACAAGGTAATATAGGGGAAAAATATGGTATGGGATCTAAACTTCAAATTCGAGTTTTCATTTCGATGAATTTTGCACGTTTTAAGCATTATGTTGGGTTGCTTTTGTCTATTTAATAATCTTAGGAATTTATTTTTTAATCTAATCGGGTTCAGGCGTCTTATTTACATATTTATTCTCGTTTTTATAATTTAGTTATCCATTTTCAATTTGTTAAAGTTTTTGATATTATGTTCCAAAAGCATTTCATTCCATAGGTTTTGTGTTCAAATTGGCGAAAGTTCATTTCTTTTAGTTTTCAGCAATTTAAATGAATTTAAATTGGCTAATTTGTAGTTCTATTTATTCCCCATTTGATTCCCTTTGATTTGATTCCAAATTTTTGTTCTCGGTTAAGAATTCGTTTATTTATCGCGATTTTTCATTTGTATTCTATTTTCAGCTTTTTAAAATTTTCAGAATCGTTCATTATTTAAATTTTGTCGAATTCGTATATTCCAAATCGTTTCACTTCATTTCTTTATAATTTTCGTCTGCTTTGAAATTTCTGTTCTCTTCTTTAAAATTTTGAGTTTTTGATTGGTTGACCGTAATATTAAAATCGTCTGCGATTGATTATTTTATCGTTCTACGATGTGTGGCAGCAATGTTTGGCAGTATATAAATAGATTCGCGCTCTTTTTCGCTCTATTTTGATTAGAACTCAAGATGTGATCAATTAAGTTGTTTTGCGCTTCAACGCTCATATGCGTTCCATCGCATTGGAACGAAATATTCTTGCCTTAGCTCTTTTAATAAACGTGTGAATAACTGCACTACTCTACTTTCAACCATGTTCGGAATTATGTGGTTTATTTATATCACGAGAAGTCTTCATCATTGAATTTGATAAATAGCGTGACTGGAAAATGTTTTGTCTTCGAATGTTTCTAACGGGAGGTCTGAGAAGGAAGGCGTTGTTTAGTCTATGAATTACTTGCCTATTCCATAGATTTTGGAAGCGCGAAGGCGCCAATTATTTCTCGATTGTTTCTCGTGATCAGTGTGCGTTCTTTGAATGACATATTGAGACGGCATTTCCATATGTAATTAATGGACTATATGCTCGGCGTTCTGTACAGAAGATTGAAGAATTGTCTACTGTTTCCGATGAAGAAATCATTGATTGATGTTGGTGCTGACCAAATGTTGTTGTGGAACGTGCTGACGTGTGAGCGGTCTAGTGTGATGAAGTGGAATGGGTGGTTTTCCTCGTTCTAAGCGCTTGGACTTTTGCTTTTCCATCTTTAGTTTCATCTGATGCATCCAGTGTATTCCATGACGTCTCTCTACATCCGGGTGACATCTTTAAATTCTAATTCTAATTGTCTATCAGTTTTACATTATTTTTAAATTTAATTGATTTGGTATGGATAAGACCCTTTTGACTTATATATTTTAGGTCACCGGAACTTGTTTTTTTTATGTAATTTTTCTTCGAGTTTTTAACTTTTAGTTGGGATACTTATTATGTTCTAAATTTCCTTTTTGGCTAACTGATGTTCTTTTCTTATTCTAAATTGTAGTTTGGCAAATAATTCTATATTCTTTTAAAAATAACCTTATTTAAACATTAAAAGCTATTATCTTTAACTTTTAATATTCTAACGTTTTTACTACCACTATATATTCGGCCAATTTATTTATTTAATTTATTTATGATGTTTAATTTGATTTGTGTGGTTAATGAGATGTTGAAAAGGTTATAAATTATAATGGTCCTTTAAAAGTGAAATTAAAATTTTAATAAACATTACATTTTGGAAAACTACACTGTGTGGTCTCTCTCTATTTTCTTTTAATAAGTTTTTATTTTTAGGAAAGTGACATTTTAAAATTTTACAGAATTACATATTTGTAAATTTAGGGTAACTACTAAGTTGGCCTCCTTTTCAGTTTATTTCAGATACTTGTCAGTTTTTAGGAACTTTAGAACTTTGCAAACTTTAGGTACTTTACAAGTTTTGCAGCTTTCAGAATGTTTTTAGAATGATATTATTATGCTCTTCCATCCCCCCCTCCCAACACTACTGAACACGAATCCTCTATTTTCACTTGATGGCTACACATGTAGTTGTATACAATGTTCGCATGCATACTAACTTAAAAACTATTCGATAAATTTCATGAAATTTGATAGTTCAGTACTTTATTCGTTATTTTGGTATTTATTAAGCTTTGTTTTGATCAGAAAAATACCAGACTTTTTTTTTTCAACGGCCCATAACACATCGAAAATCTGAAACTAAAGAGTAAATATGCTAAATATACTAAATATGACATAAATGACACCCATTGAGTATTAGTTCAATGGGTGTCATTTATGTCATTTTTAATGACTAATCGAATACAACCAACCCTAGGATAATATCCCTAGAATAAAACATTCTCGAAATATTTCATGTTTATGGAATTTTAGCGATGCAGTGCAAGTATAGTCGCCAAATAAAGAAACGATATTGTACAAAAACTAAAATTTCCATTTAATTTAAAATAAGTATTTATTTTATGTGTCGTATATTTTATATATCGTATATATAGAGTCTTATTTTTTTTTCGATAAATTCAAATTAAGACATTGTGGAAGGTATACAGAAAATTGGATTTGATTCTAAAGAAAAGGTCATAATAAGAAAAGGTCATAATATAAAAAAGGTCCCACATAAGATTTTCTACTATAATTGATTTTATTTTATTTTTATTTTTCCTTTTTCTTCTTAATACGAGCCGTACATATCAAAATAACCCCATACTTTCGAATCTTGATCTAGGCTAACTACCATCGATTCCGATAACCGAAGTCATTATTTTATTATTCTTTTTTAATTCCGACTTACATGCTAAAACCACTTCAATTTCAAACCACTTGAAGAATATCATGTACCATGTTTAAAGAAATATTTAGAAATTTTAAAGAAATGGAAATACTTTGAATTTAAATCCAAGTACAAAAATTAATCTTTAAATTTATATTCGTAATTTATATTTATAACCTTAAATTTATATTCATAGTATATATTTATAACTTTAAATTTATATTTATAATTTATATTTTTGATTTTAAATTTATATTTATGATTTATATATTTTAACTTTAAATTTATATTCATAATCGACCTGGTCATAATGCGCAGCCAAAGACATATTCATTTTATTGTTGAATTCAGTTACTCACTATGCTCGTTTTACACAGTAAAAATACACTCTGTTGCAAAACGCAACAAATTTTGAGGAAGAATCATTAAGTGCTTAGTGATTTGAGAGTTATACCACAAGTAGCCTATAAAATATAGGAAACCACACAGTGGACAACAATCAGCATACATTTGTAACTTCCAAATCACCCGAAAGCCCATTACAACGCCCCACCCCGATGCCTTTGTTAAAGCCAATGATTCAAATACCAATTTATAGGAACTCTTATCTCATAATTTTCTTCAGCCATTTTCTTTTCCTTCGAAACATGTCGTAATTTCTTTTAACCGATGTCATTTACAGGAACTGCATCCAATATGTGCGTTTTCATCAATGCAGCCACTATAGTTGAAGAATAATTATTTATGTATTTTCCGGCTTGAGGGTAGAACATATTTCTTTGATGTGTCTTATTCTTAGATCTATTGATGCTGTTCCAAACCCTCACTATCGTCTCCATTTTTAATGCCGTTTATGAATGAATGAAATGTTTTTCTTTGGATCTAAATTTTATTATACATTTGGATATTTTACTGGTGATTAAATATTTTATTGGTGGTTAAATATTTTATTGGCGATTCAATATTTTATTGGTGGTTAAATGGTTTATTGGTGGTTTATAGTTTTTTGGAAAAAAATTCCTTGAATGATCTATTTCTTAAGATATGCTATAAATGGAATTTAGATGATAAAATTCCAAAGGAGAATAGGGGTGCAGAGACTTTCACTTCCGTTTTTTTTTTTTTTTTCCCTGTTGCTGTTGTTATTTCCTGCTTCAGAAATTGCCATTTCATGTTAAACATTAATTTACCAAAACTGGCTACAGATAAATTTTAGATGCTAACTGATAAGGATGTGATATCATCACATGCTGGAGGAGGTAGGCAGTTCACTAAATATTCCCATTTACGGCTCCTGGATTGGCTATAGATAGAAGTAAGAGGATAATTGATATAGATTCAGTCTTGAAATCCAGAGAGAGTTAAAGGGATCACTTAGGATGTACAGTTACGGTTCTGGAGATGCCACTTCAGTTTTTCCGAAGATTCGTAAGTATGAATTCAAAATAAGTATATATAAAATAATAAAAATGATTAATGACAGGTGGCCCCAACTTCACGAGTTAAAAGTGCACGCCAAACCAAGCTATTTTTGTCATAGTTTACGGGTCGAAAATGAAACGTTGAGGCGATACAGGGCACTTACTCATTGGGAAGCCGTCGCTCTGCCAACTTTAAAGCGTCATTATGGTTGTTTTTTCTAGTTGAAGAAAAAACTACGTATGCATATGTCATCAGGGGAAGAATAAGAGCACTTATGCAAACTTCCGTAACACCGAATGTATGGCTTTATCAGTGTGCAGCAGTTAGTCGCAGCTCCAACTTTTGAGACAATGGAGGAATTTACAAATAGGGGAAAAGTCGATATGCATTTCATCTATAGATTCATAGATGGAATGTAGCTGCAAATGGGAATCGCAGAGAGGTACAACGACTGTACGGGAACGTTTCTCCCATGGGCGGTTGCTCATTCGTAAAATATTCGAACACTTGCATAGGCAGCTATGTGAATAGGGATACTTTCTCGCTACAGTGCCTGATGCAGGTCGTGCAAGGATTGTTAGAACATCAAGTGTGGAACAGGCCATTCTGGACACAGTAGCAATTACACCAGGTACAAGCACAAGAGCAATGGGGCATACTCTTGGTGTGCCACAATCCACGGTCAGACTGGTTCTGCATGGGGGACAGTTAAACCCATACCATCTCCAACGAATCCAAGCAATGACTGAGGCGGATTATCCTCGTCGCGTGGAGTTCTCCCACTGGTTTCTGGGACAGAGTTCGACGCAGCCGGATTTTCCGGCGACTGTGCTTTTCACGGATGACGCCTCCTTCGCAGGTGATGGCACATTTAATATCCAAGATGGACATGTGTGGACGAGTGTAAACCCACATGTAACATATCCACATCCGCATCAGCTACGGTTATCGGTCAATGTGTGGGGAAGAATCATCGAGGACTGCCTAATAGGGGAATATAATCTTATGTCGGAACAACTTGATGGGGGAATGTACAGTATTTTCATGCAGGAGATCTTGCAGGAATTACTGGAGGATGGTCCAACCTGCACCAGGCGGCGTGTGTAGTTCTAGCACGATGGACCACCAGCCTATTTTAAGCGAGAGATGAGGTACTATTTGGAAGTCACTTTCCGGGTCGATGGATTGGGCGAGTTTTCCCCATAGCTTGGTCCCCATGATCGTCCGCATTGTCGTGCCTTGACTTCTTTTTGTAGAGATATCTTAAGAGTCTCGTCTAGGACACTCCCCTTAAATCCGAAGAGGAACTCGTAGCCAGAATTCCAGCCACTGCAACCGAAGTGAGCGACATGCCTGGTCTGTTCGATCCCTCCATCGCCGCTGCGAGACGTGCGTTCAGGTAGACGGTCACTCTTTTGAGCCATTACTGTAATTATTGTTTATTAAATGCCATCGTATAACTGAGTCGTTCTTGTGTTTTCGCCTCACCTCATCGGTTTCACCATATAGCGCCCAAGGATGCCTTTATGTTTAAAATGCTTGGTTTTGTGTGTACTACCACCTACCTTGACCCATCCTTTTTAATCACCCTGTATATACACTTTAAGACAAAAAAATTGAAATACCTCACAAAATAATCCGATAGTAATGAAACTGTACATGCAAACATCTGTCGACAGAATATGCAAATGATCAAAAATCCGCAGCCAACGAATGAATAGTCGTATCTGCAGCGCATTGAAACTGAGCACCACGGTGGTGTATATAAGGAGCGAACCTCGCTTTCAGGAACAACACGTGCAGTGGATTTCGATTTCTTTTACGTACATTGACTGTAACAATGCCTCGCCGTAGAATTCGCGGCCACTACGAGCATATGAAGGACTTTGAAAGAGAGCATGCGGTCGGACTGCATGAGGCTGGATGAACACACCGACGATTCGTTCGGCATTTGGGTAGGAACTATGCAGCAATTCAACGATGTTGGCTGGAATAAGTTCGTAATGCCAGGTTTCAGCGGGCAGCGGACGACCTAGAGTGATGACAGAACGGGAATATAGAGCGACTGCCAGAGCAGCTGTGACAGCAGGAGATTTATCGTTATCAGCCATCGAACGTGTGACAAACACGGAACTGACCAGTTTGACCATTAATAGAAGACAACGTGAGCGGAACTCACGGTGCCTAGAATTCGCGGCCACTACGAGCATATGAAGGACTTTGAAAGAGAGCATGCGGTCGGACTGCATGAGGCTGGATGAACACACCGAAGATTCGTTCGGCATTTGGGTAGGAACTATGCAGCAATTCAACGATGTTGGCAGGAATAAGTTCGTAATGTCAGGTTTCAGCGGGCAGCGGACGACCTAGAGTTATGACAGAACGGGAATATAGAGCGACTGCCAGAGCAGCTGTGACAGCAGGAGATTTATCGTTATCAGCCATCGAACGTGTGACAAACACGGAACTGACCAGCTGGACCATTAATAGAAGACAACGGGAGCGGAATCTATACTCACGGTGCCTGTTATGCCACCTACCACTGACCATTATACACCGTCAACAGCGATTGCAATGATGCCGGGCTCGATCAAAGTGGAATTGCTCGGATTGGGAACGCATTGTTCTCAGTGATGAGTCCCGTTTCGAACAGAGTCCCGACGATCAACGCAGACGTGTCTGGAAACAGCCCGTACATCGTCAAGATCCCGCTCTTGCTGTCACATGGCCCGAAAACATGGAATTATGGTTTAGTGTGCCATTCCGTTTGATAGCAGGATCTCTTTAATAGTCCTTCGAAGCTATATCACAGCACAGCGATACGTTGCCGACATTCTACGACCCGTTGTATTGCCATTCCTTTCTCAACACCCCTGGCTACCTCTTCAGAAAGATAATGCCAGGCCACACATAGCACACCTCTCTATTAATTGTCTGCGTGTTTACGACACACTTCCTTGGCCAGCCAGATCCCAAGACCTCTCGCCTATTGAGCACATTTGGGCTGAGATGGGGCATCGCCTGCGATCATCCCAGAATGTAGACGAATTCGGCCTTCAATTGGAATCCAGTTGGGACGACATCGGCAATTTTACCATTCGGCAATGTTATGCATCAAAGTCACGTCGTATAAAAGCTTGTATCAAGGCTAGAGGTGGAACAACGCCATATTGAAGTGCTCACTTTGTGTAGATGCAATAAATCATCCAAAGTTCAAAATATCAATAAATCATCCATTCAATGCAATAAATCATCTAATAGTTCTGAAATTCTAATCATTTATTTTTCTGTACATCCATATTACACATACAAAATGTTGTCTCATTAAGATAATTCTTTCTTGGTGCGTCGATTTGTTTGTCTTACACACACACACACACACATATGTATATATATATATATATACATATATATATATATATATATATATATATATATATATATATATATATATATATATATATATATATATATATATATATATATATATATATATATATATATATATATATATATAATTGAAGATTTTTATGATTATTTGTAATATATATACCCGAGAAATACCAAAGAAAATTGCTTGTAAACTGAAGGTTTTTGCAAATCAGAAGCCTAGTGTAGCACGATGAGCTATGCAAGAAGTTTGGAAATTGAAAAATGGAAACTAGTGATTATAAAAGGAATAAAATGTATATGAAAAGCATTTCTGAAACCATGTACGTTATAATACGTTTTTTGTACGTTTTTTTTATATATGTACATATCAAAAAAAAAGTATATCATTAAAGGAACTCCTAAAAAGTAAAGGAGAAAATTGAAGCTCTACCGAGGATGTGGCACTTAGCAGCTCTGCATCCAGAGTAGAATATAAGGATATAAACAAGATGAAATAAGAAGTGAGAACGGGAGTGACCATGTGATTTGCATAGAATGGTAGGGGTGGATTGCGACACCCTTTTTCAACGCTTAAAGCAGCCTTTACGACTCAGGAAACGCCCACGGCACCATTGTAACTCAATGGTCAATCTCCCACATTTGCAAAGACAGAAGCACCCGAACAGAAACAGAAGCATAGATGGAACCAAGAAAGGAAGAGATACACCCTACAATCCAACTTGAAAACTCGACTTTTTTTAAGGGAAAGTCACACATCGCAGATATGATTACAGATATGATTAAGAATGCTCATTTAGATTCAAACAAAGTACACTTTCTTTCTTTGTAAAAGGAATAGTAATAATGTTGTAAAAAATATCTAGGGTAATTTCTTTTTAATGCATCATTTATGATTTTATCACATTCATAAATCCAGTCTTTTATAAAAGTATTATAGTTTTTGTTTCTTCTGAAGTATCCGATGACAATATTTCTGAAAATATTTTTAGTGAGGTTTGAATTCCAATCAATAATATTATTTATTTTGATATTGTATGAATTTCTCTTGTCGTGTATGGTTGTATAAATTCCATACTGTTGGTGTTTTCTTATTGATAAATCCAAGAAGTCTATCGATCCATCCTCACTGATTGGGTTTTCAATTATGTCTAATTCTTTTGGGTAGAATGCAAAATCTAGGTTTGGGGTGTTTTCATAACCTCCCATTATCACATCTTCAACGTAACGGAAATTAGGGATTTCCAATAATATATGGGTTCCTCTTTCATATTTAGATAGATAAACATCCGCCAATATTGACGAACATGCTCCACCCATGGGTATACCCTTGATTTGTTTGTAGTAATGCATTCCGTCATAGAGTATGTTTTCTTTCAAAACCAACTCGACCAAATCCAAATATCTTCTAAAAGATATACATGGTTTTAAATTGTATTCCTCATGCAATTGTTTCAAGATCATTTGTAGGTTTGTTAAATCGATGTTATTAAACAAATCCCGGAAATCGTAGCTTCTGAAGTACAGATCTTTATGGCAAAATTTCAGCCGGTCTATCAATTCCCGTCCGTTTTTTAACATAATGGATCTTTTTTCGGACAACTGATAACCTCGAAACTTTCAGTAACATGTTTGCAAATGTTTCATAGTATATTACGGCTCCTTTATAAATTTCTTGTCCAGTATATCTTGTATTCCTTGTTTGTTTCTTGTTATTTCTTGTTCTATTATGTATGGTTTTTACATCTGAGGCAAAAAATTTTCTCGTTTAAAACAAGCAAATCAGGTTCCCTTTATCATTATCTCAATATAAATACTCATGATTCCTTCATTAAACCCGCAATATCTCTAAATACGGGTTCATTGTAAGTGGGCTCTATTGGTTTTTGATTTGTTTGTTACTGCCCCCTTCTTCCACAAATATATCTCTGATTTTCTTAAAAGAGGATATAGGAGAAAAAGAAGTTGAACGCATTTGTTTGATTTTAAACCACTTTCCGTCGGCCGCTGTCCACTTTCCATACTGAAAAATCTGATTTTCAGCGTTTGGGCGTTTATTCCTTTCTCTTAACCAATAAATGTCTATCGTGGTGTTGAATCTATTTTGAAATATGTGAACACCTCGTGAAAGATTCAATCTTTTCCATTTTCCGACGACAGTTTTGGTCGTTAAGAATGGAACCAAGTGAGAATACTTCTTTTGGAATATCTTTAAAGGTAGGGTTTTTATCAGTCGTTTGTTATGTAATGCGAATTCTTTCAGAAAAGAGATACCTTTAACAGTCATAAATTGATGAAATTCGAAACAAAAAAGTGAAAATAATCGTTATAATGATTTCTGAATGGTGTTTTAGTTTTATATTTCTGTCGACGTTTAACCATATTAAGTATATGTGAAGCTGAACAAATTCTGTAGTCACAAATTTAGAATTTATTCTATTACAGCCTATCGTTGTTGCATTAAGATGTTTGCAGAGATCAAAGACTCTAAAATAATAATATATTTTACATAATAAAAGAATATGTCTGTTTGTATGCGTATGATGTAGCATGAAATTTAAATTTTGGAACGCCATGAAATTCGAGACTACATTAGCAGAAATCTCGGTATGACAGAATTTGTTGAGTTTTTTAATTCGAATTACTTTTTCGATTATTTTATGTTGAAAAACGATTTTGATGGAATTTCATACAAATCGGTTCTTCAGCGATTGAAAATATCATCACAGATTTTCCCGCTTGACATCATCGGAAAGATAGATAAATATTCTTTCTAACGACCTTTAATACGATGGGACCCATACAACTAATACACACGTTTTCGTGAATTTTTAAACCATTAATACTTTTTGTGCGTTTTAAACCTCCCCGATTTTCGTATTGCGATATGAAAAATTGACAACCAATCCACTGTTTATAATTCAACACCAGCTACTTTAAATACCACTTATTGCTCCAAAGCGAACAGTAATTTCCTGAAGACATCCGTTCAATAATTATGTAATTATTTTCAGGGAGCAGACGCTTACAATTTTTGAATCAATGGACCTTTTCCACAATGAAATCCAAACAGTGTAATTGAAGATTTTCGACCTATTGAAGCCTCGTCTATACTCGCCTACATCTGTATTAGCGCATGCGCATAAGCGGAAGAATCAGAAAGATTTACTTCCTTTCACATTTCCATGAATGAGGTGCTGGATATATGGTCAATTGTGATTCTCATTTTGTGATTTGAAGATTTTATTTTTATCGTGATAATGATTTAATTCAAAACAATGGATTTACAATTAGTGTATGGTGTTATGTGTATCAATTAAGTAACGAGCACTTATTTTATTTATAAGTAGTGGGCAATTATTTAGGACACGGGCAACGCTGAATATCTTGTTTTAATATTACCCAAACAAATATTTCTTACGCAATTTTCTATAATCAAACGAATCATATGAACTTTAGAACGGTAACAGGAACTATTCTAGAGATAATGCACGTTTTAAAAAAATTAGTTCATTCTATTTACAATTTAAGATATTTGTAATAGTTTCGTATTTTGACGTCCAACAGTTCCACAAAAGTAGTTTCATTGTTTCTCTGTCCATCTGTAATGCTTGACAATAAATTTGGCGACAATTTGAAAAAATATAGCTAACTTAGCGATTTCTTAAAATTGTTGCTTAATTGAAGAAAATCTGGCCGAATTGGTAAAAGTCACACTTAAATAACGAAAATGACTCCAATTTGATGGATATCTAATATCTCCTAAAATGAGTTTCGCATTATTTCACAATTCTTGTTGCTTTGGGAATATTAATATCATTCATTTAAAATATAGTGAGTTTCACGATTTTTGAAAACGTACGTATAAGGTGTCACAAAACAATAGCAGATTTAAATGAGTGATAGAATTACTAATTATCAAAAGGGGGTCGTATAAGAATTAATTCGTATGACGGGCTTAATGGTTGTTTTATACGCCCATTTAGCGATTATTGGATGATTGTTATATTAATGAGATTAACCTTTTAAAAATTAAACAACGAAATGTTGAATACAATATTAACATATAGAAAACATAATAATTGTAATTTAAAATTTGTGTAATCTATTGGTTGGAATGTAGACAATTGGTTTTACATAAGAAAATGTTAATTTCTGATTATTATAACCGTTTTATATATGAACCATATTGCTCAGCGAATGCTAGACATATTTTGAATTATAAAGTTATATTTGCACAGAATAAAAGTTCATTAGGCACTTTAAAATAGTTTTGCATGTTGCCATCTGGAAAAAGTGTCCAATATTAATACACTCATACACTCATGTTAACATACATACACTCATGTTAAAAAGTTTAGTTGCTATTTATGTGAAAATTTCAGGAAATCTACATCGAAATGGAAGAAAACGCGATATGCGGGTGTAATAGGTTTATAGAAGAATAAAACAATGCAAAACAAGGATAATAACGGCTTTTATTATCCAAAGAAAAGGGCTGAAAGAAAAATAATCCCAATACGAGTGTCAACCTCAGAGAAACAGAATTATTAAAAAATTGTGATGCTGCAGTTTAATACGCTGTGTGCGAACCTCGGGTAGCCAAGCATGATGCACAACGATTTCCCATACTTTCGATTAGGATGTGGATGAGTTGTATGCTCAAAGAGTTCCAAGCTTCACGGAGTGCAGTTTCCAATCCCGAAACGGAGCTTGGTGGGTAGCGGAGGGCAGAAATATGTCTCCCGAACATATCCCACACCTGCTCTATTGGATTCAGATCAGGAGAGTTGACAGGCCGCTGCGTGTACTGGATATCTTCAGTTTGGAGGAAGTCGTCGACCAAGGCCGCAGGATCAGGAGGCGAGTTAACAGCCGTTAACATGAAATCAGGACCAACAGCACCTCGAAACAATCGAACGGTAGGCTCAAGGGCTTCTTATATTTATTTTTGACCGGTAACCGACACCATGTCAAATATGTGGAAGTCTGTGCGGCCATCCAGCATGATGTCTGCCCTGACCATGCCTACCCCAAACGGATAACGATGTCTTTTCGTGATGTTTCCCGGGTGAAAACGCGTTCGACGTTCTCTCCAGATCGTGGTACGATGAGAATCATTTTGAAGGCTAGACCTGGACTCGTCGCTGAACTTGACATTACCCTACTGTTGGCCACTTTACTGGCGATGTTCCAAACTCCACTGTAAACGAACGCGTTTCTGTGCAGACGTCGGGGGAGAGGGTGCAAACTGCTGGTCGTCTGGCATAGAGACCAACGTGTCTGAGTCTCCTGTAAACATTTTGTATCGAAACAGTGACTCCTGTGGCGGCTGTCAGGGCTGAACCCAGTTGTCTGGCAGAAGGGTTTCCCTGACGTCGCGCAGTTATCACCAAATATCGATCTTGCCGAGAGGTTGTTACTCTTGACCGACCATGTACTGGTCGTCGGTTAACATATCCAGTGGTTTGGAACCTCTGCACAGTCTGGAGATCACACACTGAGGCACATTCAGAATTCGAGACGCTTCGGTTTGGGATCGACCGGATTCCAGCATTCCAATAATTCGTCCCTTCAAAAACATGTCCAGTTGGCATCTTTGTGTCATCTTTCGTCCTTTTTTATTGTTTGCAACGCTCCGTACCACAACAATTGCGAAATTTAGTCTCAACCGTCCTTGCCGATCGAGGCCGTTTTATACTTGTTCCGACGTGCGCCGCTGCTTTGCGCATGTCAACGCCGACTGAACTGTATTGTATATTCACAATGATTTACTTTCGTCCAACGATTCTCCACAACTGATTGCGAACAATTGCATCCATATTAGTTCCGAACGTTTTTCATTTTACGAATTATACCTAACTTTTGGACATGGGTGTATATCTTGAACTTGTTAATCTTTATTAAGTTGAAGAAGCAAATTCATTGAATTATGTAGGAAAGTCATGTGCTGCCCACATCAGATTATTTTTGTTGCAAGCGGGCGTACCATAAAAATATTGTTGTGGTTTTGGAAATTTTTTGTATGTTCCGATATAATGTTAATCAAAAGTTTTGCAACTTAAATTCAAGTCATCGGATGATACATTATTTAGTTTAAATTAAAAATTAAACACAGAATCAAAGAATTCTCTTCTGAATGACAATTTAAAATTCTATTATTTTGCTTAAAGTATAAGAAATGTCCCCCAAATTTTGGTGACATGCCGCACACCTGCACCAAGCCAATCTCAAATCGCCAAACTAAGACTTTAGAGCATAAGTCTTGGGAGACGGAAATTGGAAAATAGAGATAGCGAGAAATTAATCATTCCCACAATCTCAATTGTAAGCTGAGTTAATTAATATTTTCCTTAAAGTATTGTATGCACTTCAAGAATTGATTAGAATAATGTATGGCTTATTTAAAATGTATCACTCTAAGTGAAACAGGAGAACTTAAATTATAACAAAGCTACTTAAATTTTAACAAATTAGCAAAGCAATATACCCATATAACAACTGCCTAAAAGTATCAATCCATTATTTTTACATATATCTCTAGGAATAACTCAGTTCGTCATCTCTAATATATGTGTAACTCGCCGAGTATTGCTTAGGTAATTCGCTTAGAAAAATTCAACCAAATCAACTGTTGAATATTAGTTTTCTCCAATTTTAAGTGATTTACTTCATCTCACCCCCAAAATAAAAAGCTATAATCCGCATGACGGACTGATACATAGGAATATTCATATTGTTCTCTATATCAGATTCCTTTAAAATAGTGCATATTCGTATTTGTAGAATTTCGCAGATACATTTGCATTTTTATTTATTTCTAAAATGAATTTCCAGACGTTGCCCAGATCCTAAATACACACCCGTTACTAAAATAAAACATATAGAGATAGTACCACTCAATTTTTAAATAGCATATTTAGGACCAAAATATTTCCAACTTTAGTTTCAATCCAATCTTTTAATCACAATGTAAGTGTAGTCGCGCGCCAGCCACTATGTGCCACGCATGCATAAAGACATCTATGTCTCATAGCAACACCGAGCAAACCAGAGAAGGGACACCTGCAAAAATTCTTTTATTTATGATTTTATATTAATTATTAATTAACAGAAAATCAGAAAATCGATTAATTCGAAGACAGCATCTTTTGTTAGAGCTTTGTGGCGTTTAAAAAGTAAATGTTTAATTTAATTATTTATTGAATTGCCGCTAATGGGAAATTTCTGTACATTGCCAAAGTGATAACCTTACATAGTTATTTTACTAGGTTGCCCGGTGTTTCTTCTGAAAAATAATCTGATTAATCAACATAAAATTAACTTTACATATCCAAATAAACATACATTTATTTGCTGAAACAAAACTTTATTAATTATTATAATCAGTATTAAATTTTAGCATAGCTTAACTTCAAATCAATACTTAACTTTACAATTTACTATCTTGTGCAAAATTATAGTTTCTTTGATTTAACTGAGTCGGTTTTGTTACAGTTGCATTCTCTTACTGATTTCCAGTCGGGTTACATGATTCCTCATAGTAATGATACAGAAGTTAAGTTTACCCTTTTGCTCTTTGGAGCACAGTGGATTATCTTTAGACATATTTCACTGAAAGTACTTTTAACGCGCATATTTAACCACATAGACATTTTACGTGCATCATAAACCACTATACTTCAGCGAGAGACTATTAGGACATTTTGACGTGTATTTTTACAGCAACTGCATAGATAGGGTTGGAGCATATTTTTACTTGTCTATTTCACTCCAAAATTAATCGAAAGTGTTAGGAGCACATTTTTACGTGCTTATTTCCCAACAAATATATCGGGAGTGTTGAACCCTCCTTGGTGCGCAGGGTAACAACTTTGATTTCCATTCTAGGATCGCATTGCCTCTACCGTATATGTGTGTTAATTTGCTCCAATCATCTGGGCGTTAACTACCTTGACTTCCATTGGTTATTTCATAATTCCCACGGTCTCGCTTGCGACAATCGTTGTATCTTTCAAGCTGTCATTTTCCATCTATCGCTCGTAAATAAATTATCCGTCGTCGAGTCTGCGACTGATGCTGCCTTTTCGCAGAGACATTTCTGGAATCTGACAGTACCTTTTGCTCAACTGTATCCTAAGCGTGAAGATATACGCCCATATTTTTGACAAAATATAGAATTGCGCTAATTTTTTTTCGAATGCGGCAAAACAAGAAAATGAAGAAACATAACACATACATGTTTCAACGTATTTAATAATAAATAAATAAATATGAGGGAATTTTTTCACGAATTTGGTTCAATCGATACAAAGACTGTTCTTCGATCTATCCAATGATATCAAGATAGAAACTCCGTGATAATATTTTTGATCGTTGAAGACCAAACCCGATTAGTGTGAATATCGTTTAAAACGATCCTCAATATAAAATAACTAAAAAACTAATTCAAATTAAAAAAATATCGACGAGGTACGTCGTACCGGAAGTTCAGCTAACACTGTCCCAAATTTTTTGGCTATCAAGCTTAAATTTTCTACTACAGAAGACAAGGTGTGCAGATAGACAAAGATATTCTTTTATTATGGAAGATTATGCAAGTTGTGAAGTAAATCTAAAATATTATTATTTTAACTTTGTAGAAATATAGTCAAAAGGCAGCATGTAAATTCTTATTCAATTTATCTAAAATTCAGATTTATTAGTCAAACAACATTTATTACAGGGTCGCTTAATCTCAGTTTATCATTGTCATTGTAATCTCAGTTAAAGTTTATTCTTTCGCTTTGCTATCACTCCCACGTTATATTAACTTCCCTCTAACTTGTGAAAGTGAACAGGTAAATGCGCTAATTAATTACACAGAAGTACATAATTATAGTTAAACAACTTCAGTCGGGGTAGAAAGAAAATTATCTTAATTTGATTTCTAACTAATAAAATATTGCTTAACTTTTGTAATCATATATTAAACACATTTCTAATCATTGACACGTTATTTGCTCTTCATTACTGGCTGGTTATTTATGAGATTTAGTTGAACAGCGTTATAAGAAGTAAGGTATTGTGTATTTAATGTTCAGCTGAATAGGAAAACTTTGGAAGTTTAGGAAGAAATATATCTTAAAATCATTTAATAATCATTTGGTAAACACATTTGTTTTATGTTGTTGAAAGGTTATATTTCTATAATATATGCAGAAAAAAAAAATAGTCTTAACATTTATAAGTGCATCTATCCTTTATTGCCAGGTAAATATAAAACTATGTAATATGCTTATAAACTTAAATTTATGAACATATCACATTAATAAAGAACTTAAACCAGTAGATTATGAAACTTGATACAGGCTAAAAATGACCGCTGTTCGAACTTGAACCTCTTGGATTGAGACAAAGTTTGCTACCAACTGCACTTATGCATTCAACTCATACAACTAGCAATCATTAATAAAATCATGATATCTGTTATACCAAATAAACTATAATATTCAACAATTATTTATTTTGTCAAAAATTATTTAGTTCTATGTACTTTTTTCACAATATGCAAAGCATTAATTAATATGTAAATTATTTTTATTATATTAGTAAAAATTAATATAATATCGAATATATAAATCATAGATATTCATGGATAATGTTAGATTTGCATGGTTTGAAAATCTTTAAATATAAATAATGTATTTTTAGAATGAAATAAGTGTATTTGTTTTAGAACATATGTCCCGATATATCTTGGAACAATTAAACATGTTTTGCTATCAGTTCGGCTTGCCAAAGTGTGAGTGGAAGTGAAATTAAAACCATGATCCATGAGTGACTAGATAAAATAATCTTGCGTGTATGAAACACTTTACTATACTATTGCGTGTATAAACACTATTTACTATACTATTGCGTGTAGAAACACTTTACTATTACTTGGAACAATTAAACATGTTTTGCTATCAGTTCCGCTGGCCAAAGTGTGAGTGGAAGTGAAATTAAAACCATGATCCATGAGTGACCAGATGAAACATTCTTGCGTGTATGAAACACTTTACTATAGTACACATTTATAATGAATAAAGCAGGCATCAGTAAATTAGGTGACTATACGTGTTTTGAGAACATTTGAATCTTAATCAGGCCAGAAACTGCCAGTCCGTAACAAACACTGCAGGTACAACTTCAGGGTGTACAGAATCCACTTCAATGATAAGAACTTTCTTCAATGATAAGAACTTCTAAGCAATTTCTTCAGATTAGCTAAATGATAGAGCATTTTCTGGCCAGTACGAAAATCCATGGTTCGACTGCCGGTTGGAGCAGCAATGCGTTTTACAATAGTTCCCGAACAAACAAACCCTGCAAGTTAGTGCAATGATGTATGTGGTCTGAAAGTGTCCCTAGCACGGATTCAGTGGACTCTGGTAAATTGAAAGTCGATTTAAAAATAGGGAAATCAACGACCACGAATGAAACTGACCATGGGAATAAAAATAGCAGGAGGTGGTTAGTAAAATTGGCAAATTGCTCTGGCATTAGAGGGAGGAGAATTCCATTTCTACTACAAGAACTTGTAATTCCATCCGAGTTGCTTAATGGTAGAGCGTATCTGGCCAGTATAAAGATCCGTGGTTCAATTTCTAGTTGGGTCAGCATTATTTTTTACAGTTGGCAGACAAATACACAATTGAATAAATATACCTGATATACACACAGCAGAAATTCGCTACCAGGGAGATTAATGAATAATTACTTAAATTACAATATAAATCTGTGACATACCGAAACATGGATAAAGAAGAGCCAACTGAGATTCGCCATGTAATCTCATCAGATAAAAATGAACCCTTGCTTGTAACAGATAAAATTATTATAATAAGATCACTTTTTGGTCGGACATTCATGTAATTAATTAAATTAGATATATCGCTAATTGGCGGTTTAATTAATTTTCATTTGTAGCACTTGTTAAACAGTACAGCTTCAGTAATCCGGCACTTTAATTCTCCGGTACTTTCAATAATTTGAAAATAGGGAGATAGAGGGCAGCCTTTTCCATGCCACGTAATGTTTATTTCTATTCACGTGATTTTTGCTTCCGCTTCAGACCAAAACGTTTGTCCAACAGCACATAGCTAGCCGTACATATAAATTGTGGCCCCCTAGAGATATTCATTACGCGCCCTACCATTTTTATATTACCCCTCTTTTTGAATCTTTCATGTATTCCCCTGCCTCTGAAAAAAATTGGGGGAGGGGGTTATTTTGATATACAGAAACCATCCACTCCAGTAGTATCCGTATCCTCCTATGGGTGGCACTGAAAAGTGTAACAAAATGTAGTATACACCGACAAAAACCATGTTTTTTTAGAAGAGTATGTGAGAAAGCACCCAGGAATAGTTGCAAAGCGAAAAACATATATTCCTAACTATTCCTCTAAACAATACATTTTTATACCAAATAGTAGTTTGCAAAAGTACAATATGTATAAGATTTATAATACATAAATCAATATTTGTTCATACATGGTGCAGCTCTCACTATAGTAAATTTAATTACATACATATTGTGACAGCATTAGTCCTAATTCCCAGTAATCCGACACTAGCTCATTTTGTTTAATGCCGGATTACTGAGATTGTACTGTATTAAAAAAATAACATTTCTCAAACATATTTGAAATATAAAGCCTATAACCATATTACATATTACGATCAATGCGATACATATGGAAATAAAAATGCAGATCATCATTTTACAATATCGTAAACTTCAAGCTATCTCTGGAAAACTCTTTCCAAACTAAAACTTTGGAAATCATTCATCATTTAGTATTCACATTTTCCTGAGATGCCAAGACAGCTTAATCTTATTTAAGATTTCTTACATACGAATAAATGAATGCCAGTGATTACAATTTGGGGACATTTGAAGCAAATGTGTGACATATCTAAGCATCGAATGAGAAGGGCCACCTGAGCGTCATCAACTTAATCTTATCACGCTAAACAGGAATCCTGCTTGTCACGAATAAATTCAGTTTGATAAGGGCACTTTAAGATAGGACATGCATTTACTTCACTCATTTTAATATTTCACTAATTCACGATTTGGGTATTTACAACGTATGGGATTCTTAGGTGAACATTAATTTTATGTTAATATAAATAAGAATGGACAGATGCGAACCTCGATAAATATTTTTACTTCATATTTTTATTTTATCACGCTAAAATATAGATAAATAAATATTTTGTTGACTATTTAAATTCCAGAGTTTGCCCTGATAATATTAATTCGTTTTGAGCATTTTAAACAGTTTGTGGTTTGATACGTAACACAATTAGTAACACTTCATTAGCAACACGATTTTCTACAAGAACATTTTTCAGGGTCTTGATAAATTTATCTTTCCTCCAACATATATCTTCGCTACCTTCATCTGATACCACAACTTCAGTTATTAATTTCAAATCTATCTGCTTACTGACAACATAGAACTACCATCTTAATAGGCCCAGTAGAAAACATATAGGCCAGAAACCTTATGGGTAATAGCTGGGCTATACAGGGAATAAAATATGTAATTAATTTCCCAGAGGAAAACGAACATTTCTTGTAAGGAATAAATGGTAACCCCAATGATTTAACTCACTGTATATTGTATACTTACTTATTCGCAGTACTGTAAATTCTGTTATATATACTGCAATCAAATTGCCATTAAATTTACTTTTGTTCTATTCAATGCAAATAGCATTGTACATATTTATCCATGTAGTATTGAAAGCAATGGTAATCTTTGAGATTTGTTTATATATGCTGTATAAGTAGTATTGTATGTATGTTTTTATATTTAGTCTTTTAGATATATTTAACAGATTTGCGTATATCTTTAATTTCTTATTAGCGGCATTTTTTATATATAACGATTTATTTTAGAAACACACACACACACACACACACACACACACACATATATATATATATATATATATATATATATATATATATATATATATATATATCTTCCATCATTTAGCTTTGAATTATGGATCAAACCCATGTGCTACCGAAGTGGTATCTGCGCGCTATTACAACAAATTTGTAAGAAATTACCAAACGGGCTACTTCAAATGTCAAGACTGACACAAATATTGAAATATAAATATTACACTATCCTTACATATACAATATCCATGAACCCTTTACGATCTTGTTACGCATTCGTCAGCATGAAGCAAACCATACCTGCAATGACAACAAAAACATATTTTATGTTCCACAATTGTATGAAAAACAGGAGCTAATGCAATCTCTAAAAAGACGAGCAAATGCAGTCATACTACGCAACTAGCTTCAAATTTTTGAAATACTAATGCTTATGTCACACGAAGTAAGCAAAATAGTGGCCCATGACATATTTATATATTCTTCTATAGCTATATACTATATTATATAGCTATTGCTGATATCGTATATACTTTATGCTGATGGATGCAAAATAAACGGAACACTCGTTTATGAATAGAAAATCTGTCATACTGTGGTAAAGTCCTCTATATGTGGGTTCTGTGAATTTGGAAGACAAATTGTTAGATAGACATTAAAAATTCATATGCTAATGAATTTGTTATGTAATTTATTGGTATATAAATCCACGATGTTTGAGTCTATAATAACAAAAATGGTAAAGTCAGTCAAATCAATCAATTAGTTCATATACGGCAAATGATGGCAATATTGCTTTATGGGACAAATAAATTACAACGAGCAAAACTATTCCCTTTCATCAAAATGCAAACATTTTTAACGGTGTTGATACCACAATCGGAGTCCTTTATATTTAATATGTTCCGCTTTGTGTTGTTGTTGCTGCTGCCATTTCGGCTTGGGCTAGTCTTAAGCTAGACCAAATAAGTCTATGAGCTCATTAATCCCAAGAAAATCCAAAACCAACAGCGGTTCAGATATAAAATCATACCAGGATAGTTCCACACAGTCAAGGATATGTTGGGTGAAACCTCTAGAAGATAACACTTATTAGTGTAGTTCCGCTTTGTATATAACTGTATATAAAATAACACAGGTAGTCATATAATATTCTAAATCCTAATTAATTAGATTTTATACATCAGAATTAAATTAACATTTTAAGATAAATCAATGTTATCCGGCAGAGAAATGAAGATAACCGCTTTATAAAGTGTCAATTCCGCAGTACATCTTTCAAATATTCTTCCTAAAATGATACTTCTAAATCGATAATCATTTAATATTCACTATTCGTGGCAGTCAAGTATTATTTAAGCCTTCGTGTACGTAAATAGAACGATGCCTTTGACAATAATTGGAGGAAATTTGAAACAAGTTTGTGACATATAGAAGTAACGGCTGAGAAAGACCACCTGAGCGCCATCATGTTAATCTTATTCAAACCCGAAGATGTGATTGTCATGGATAAATTCTATTCGAAAAGGTCAGTTTTTATTTGAACGATTATTGTATCACTCCGATAAAATTATCCTGTAATATTAATATTATTAAAATGTTATCATTATACAGCAAGTTTTCATATATTAGGATCAGAGTATAACGCAGATACATTTTTCTTAAAAACATAGGATGTGAGCAGTATACGGCTTTCCCTGCAATAAATGTATCTATTTCATAGAAAAAATTAACCTGACGAGTGTGACTCAACCAGACTTTCTCATGCCAGAATCCATTTTTAGGAAAAATTGATATCATGGGTTCAAATGATTACAATTATAGCGTATTACCCTTCACTTTAGAGGGCTTGACAAAAAAATCTATATAGAAGGCTTGAAAAAATCTCTATTTCAAAATGCACCACCTCCTGGGGCGGATAACTTACTTCTCAAAGGGGCTAATGACGTCACGGACAAAGAAAGTTGTATTACGGCTATTTTCACAACGATTATTGAAACTATAAAGAGTCATAATCATTGAGCCATAAATAAACCCTTTTATGCGTGATTATATCAAATTTTGGCCTATGCTGCCATGTTAAAAATATATAACATTTCAAATAGGTTTTGAGTTTTTCTCTAGAATTAAAAAATATCCTATCTGATTCTAGATGTTTTGAAAACAAAGCCGGATGTAAAGTTTCGTGAAAATCCGTTAATATTTGTGGCCGCTATTGTGTACACAAGAAATAGACCACAGACATACATACATATAGATAGACGGGCATTACTCCAAAAATAGTCGAAAAATGTTAAGGAAGTCTTTAAACATCTTCCGCGAGAAAATGACGATTTATAGTCATTATAATTGTAAAGGTACCATTGTACCAACCGGAAAGTAAACCGCAGATCTTCAACTGGCCAGTCGATGTTCTAACCATTGAGCTACTTTCTTAAGATTCCAAGACGTTCTTCTCGTCTAAATGAGACCTATTATCTCCTCCTTCTAAAGTCAGATTGGTTGAAACTGCCGAACTGAATGACCACCCTCGTACTCTCAGATTTTCATTATCCAGGCTATCATCCTGTGTACTCATGATGTTGAAACTGACGCCATAATCCATGGGTCCAATTGAAAATTCGTAGCTTACTCTTATTTTGCCTCATTTTTATTGCATCTAACCTGCAGTGTTAATTCATTTCGACGCTATTGTAAAAATATTACTGTCGGAGATAGAACCGTGTATTTTAGAACTATCCAGCCTATAATCTTGCCGTTGAGCTAATAAAATTTAACTCTAAATCCTTCACGTCAAAGTGGGCCTTATATTCCTTATTTTTCGCCTTTCATTGCTAAAATAGATTAATTTGCTGTTTTGATTGAATGAATTCAGGACTAGTGAACTGGCTAAGTTGTTGTTGAGACCCAGACCGTCCGACCTACCAGAAAGGTGTTGTTGTTGTTGTTGTTGAAACCCAGACCGTTCCACCTACCAGAAAGGTGTAAGGTAACTGTTTGGACGGTCGGGAAGTGCCACCCAATTTAGACCGGAACCCAGTGGGGGAGGCATCCACAGGGACCGTACCCTCCTTCCCCTACCACCAACCTCTCGGAAGGACTTTCGGACCCACATGTTTAACGTGATCGTACTCCGCATGAACACGGCGGCAGTTTTGGCAGTGGCTGGAATCGAACCCGGGCCTACCGAGTGCAACTCCAGCGCGCTAACCAATGGGCTACCGCGCCCCTACCAGAAAGGTGTTGAAGACCCAGACCGTCCGGCTCGTCCAGAGGACTTGAGCATCTATTTGGACGGCCGGTACCAGAAAGGTGTAAGGTAACTGTTTGGACGACCGGGAAGTTGAACTGGCTAAGTGTGAAAGTTATTATTTAATACATATTCATATTTTCAAATTTGTATTACGGTCATTTCTGTGATCAACAACATTACAAATGATATAAATAGTTTAGCAACATCCATGTAAAAACGTGTGGATTCAATTGAATTATTTATTTTTTGAACTGTTGTCGCCAATAAATAAGTTCACAAAATGCGAATTTTCGACCAAACTATAGCATTACATAATATTGCTCGTTTATACATGTTGGGTTTAAAAAATATACATTTCATAACAATTTTCTAAAAATATATATAACGCTTCTATAAGCGTCAATTGGAAAAAAAAATGTCCAAATTTCCTCTCAAACGAAATCGTTTAAATCATCAACCATTCAATATCAAAATTTTATTTCCTTTTCCCATGTTAAAATAATCTTATTCAGGAATTCTTTGATGCAAATGAGGGAACGCAAGTAGCAATTATTCGGAGACATTTAAGGCAAATTTGTGACATATCTAAGCATGGATTGAGAAAGGCCACCTGAGCACAGTCATGTTTATCTTATCACGTAAAACAGGAGTTCTATTTGTTACGTATTAACTCGATTTGACAAGCGTAATTTCCGCATGGACATGCGTTTAGTTCATATATTGAATGTATCACTAATTTATAATTTATTCCTGCAACATAAGAATATTTGGATTATTGATTTTATAACTTAAATTAGAATTCACTGATAAATAGCAACACTGAGGGAAATGCTGCGTAAAAGAATGTAGAAGGCAGCCGTTCGTTTTGGAATTTCCAGCTTTTCTTACTTAATGTAAATTAGCCTGAGTATGGGTTAAAGCCAGGTATAGGTTAAACTAGTGGTTCCTTAATTACTGTCACCGGGCCAAACGCGGCCCGCGTGCTCCTCCAATCCGGTCCGCGGCCCAGCGCCTGATTTATATAAAGAACGGAAATGAAATGAATGTAACATTTATCACAATTTAAGATAATCCTGATTACATCTACTATGCTGTTTTTGCTCTTTCTATATGATGGAATGACATACTTATGTCAATTTTATTACAAAAGTTATATATTTTTTTAAATCAGTGTAGATCAGCACTAAGTGATGGACACTTCAAAATTATTTGAATGATTGAGATAGCAAATTTTGAGACATTGTTTCGAACGAAGTTTCATGCCCCCATTAGTGTTGTTCGAAAATAATTTATTTGGAATATGTTTATCATATTTTTTAGTCTAAAAAATATATTTACTTTATTGTTCTATTTGTTACCTTTAGCACTTTATTTCCCAAATTGTAAATTTAAGATATTACTTTTTAAATTTATTTTATCCCACTAAATGTTTGAAAACCTAATGTGGGTACCGCGTCGAAAAAATTTGGGGACCTCTGGACTAAATAATGCCGATTTAACAAAACAAACGAACTCAGTATGGTGACAACATATGGTGGGACGAAATAAATGCAAATCCAACAATAAATCCAACAAAATGTAGAAAATATGACCACTAAGCTGGAAATGAATGAAATAGAACAATAAAATAAGATGAACAATAATAAATCAATATAGTCAAGGCATAACTGCGAGAGGTATTGTATCGCTAGAAAATGTAATCCGCTTTACCCGTGATGTACAGCAGGAATCAAAGGTATTAATTCATTCAATTTTGTAAAAGGTGTAGCTGCGGCTTGCCATAGTCGCGGCCTGCCTGCTTATTAAATTAGAGGTACAGATATCTTACACTTTCGAGTAGGTCAGATGGTCTGGGTTAAACGAAAGAAAGGAATCAGGATTAAATTAAACAACTGTGCAAACCGCACATGAAAGAATCATTTAGTTTTAACGCAAATTTTTCTTTATTTGCTAGAATGTAAAGATATATACACCCATATATTTGCCAAATTATAGAATTGTGCCAATCTTTTTTTTTCTCGGAAGCGAAAAAATAAAATAAAATAATACAGCATGAATATTTCGATGTGTATAAAAAAATAAATAAATGTAAAGGAATACGTCTATGAATTCGATTCAGAGACGGTAGAAATAACTCTCAGATATTTCCGTTGATCTCAAGTTGGAAACTCCATACTAATATTTTTGATAACTGAATAATCGATTAGGTTAGAAATCGCTCAATATCGTGCATGAACATGAAAAACTAAAACACTAATTGAAATATATATATATATATATATATTGAGGGCACTATGACGGCCTTTTGAGGGCAATATGACGGTATTGAGGGCACTATGACGGCCCAACGATACGTGGATAACGTGCTGCGGCCGGTGACACTATCCTTCCAATATATATATATATATATATATATATATATATATATATATATACATATATGTTGATATCTTCAACCCTGATTGGAGGATAGGGGAACAATTTTAACGTGGCGTAGAGGCACATTAGAAGTTAGGTGTGAAAAAGAAAAAGCAGGTCCACAGTGCAGGGTTTTTCCAGACAATTCGTGTCAGTGAACTGTAGTTGTTTGCGTTCGTCGATAACGGAAATGGCGTTTGAAATACAACGTGCGAATATCAAATTCTGCCAGCGTTTGGAGAAATCGCCGACAGAAACATTGCACCTGCTGCAGCAATTACGATGTTTCTGTCGGCATGCATTGTCTGAACACGCATTGTCTGGCACGCATTTTTAGACACGCGTTGTCTGGAAAAACACCTGCTTCTTCCTTTGCATATCTCGCGTCGCATGTGCTTCTAAGCCATGGTAAAATAGTTCCCCTCTTCTCCAATCAGGATTGGAGATATCAGTAAAGTCTTCGAACTTTTTGATCCTACCTTGTATATCTCGTCTAGGGGCATTATCTGGGGATTTGAAGAACTTCAGCAAAAAATTCCACTGCTGTACAACGCTTCTAATTTCGACTGCAGACACGTATCGGCACTCAAACTTCTTTTGTTATGTAACATAGGCAAATCAATCTAAATTCTTTCAAAACGATTACCTGCAGTCTGCATTTATTTACGCAGTATTTTAATCTGTTTTATAAGTTATTTATAAATGTAATTTACTGTATTATAAATGGTACTGGTTTCTGTTAATTTGTGATCGTATTGGTTTGAGTGTAGCGTATATATATTAATTGTATAGGCATAATTTTATATCGATGTCAAAACGTCAAAGTTATTTTTCGTTTTTCTAACCGCCCTCTCTCTAAATATTTTCCATCCGTATCAAATACTTTGAGGGTTTATTTCAGATAACGAAAGAAATGTAACTGCCTCAGTAGCTCTAAAAATAAAGTGAATAAGCCAATGATCAGTGATTCGTTTCAAAGCTGAGATAAGTATTTTACTATATATGCAATTGTCTTTAAACTATATTTTTGCATTTATTTTATATTAAACTATGTCTAATAAATTTAAATTAATTCCCTGAAACTGATGCAAAAGCAACCGTAAAAAAACAATCGTAAAAAAACAACCGTAAAAAACCGTAAAACGTTTTTGTTAACAAAGTGATGCTTGTATATGGCGGCGATTATTAATCCATCACTGTTGCGACATTCATTAAGCTAGATTGTATGAAAAGGTACAGAAAGTAAAAAGTCGATCAGATTTGAAATCTCACTGAAATCAATAATAGTATAGTTTGGAGTTATCTTCTGTAGAATATAAAATTATCGTTTCGTTAGCTCAAAAGCTGTGATGTTCATTAAGCTAGATTTTATGAAAATGTACAGAAAGGAAGAGGTCGTTCAGATTTGAAGTCTCACTAAAATCGATAATAATAAAGAGAGTTAGGAGTTATCTTCTGTAGAATATAAAATAATCATCTCGTTAGTTCAGCAGATAAAAGTATTCTGGACAACTCAAGTTATGCGATTCAAATATTAGTTAGCACTTGATTTCCTTGCTATTTCGTAAAAAAAAAAAAAACAGTTGCATACCAATCAGATTTCAGAAGGAGGAAATTGTGGGGATCACTTCAATTAAAAGAACTTGCCCCATTAGCTCACTTGTTAGAGCGTCAGCTGACTACTTCGAAGATCTGTTGTTCATTCCTCGGTTGGGAAAGTGAGACATTTACACAGTAATGTACTTTTATTACAAATAATTTACATTTTATCTATATATGTGCTTAACAAAAATGTGTCTTTTCTAGACATTTCATTACGTAAAAAAACATAACTCTGTAACTTCTAAGATTAGGCACCTTATACTTTCTCACACTGTATAACATAGTATAGCGAAAGTATTGCTTTCAAGAAAATTTTCCGATTCGAGATTTTGGTTCCATTACATATTTCAAAACAGCCTAAACAGGTTTTCATTATTATTGGAGAGATGTCTGTCCGTCTGTCTGTTATTCTTGTGCACACGATAGCTGCCACAAATATTAATAAATTTTCATGCAACTTTTTATCTGGCTTTGTTAACAAAAAATTCAGAACAAGATATAATTTTTTTAACTACAAGTCAAAAATTTGCAATTTTATATTTTCCTAGCATAGCAGCATAGCACAAAATTTCACATAATTATGTAAGAAAGGAGATATTTATGGCTCATTGACCAAGAAATTTGACAATTTCAATCATTGCATTGAAAAAATAGAGGCGATGCAGATTTTGTGTTCATGACATCATTAGCACCTCTCAGTGGGCCAAATTCCCCTCCAAGGGGGTGGTACATTGTCAAATTGTCAAATCAAAAAAATGCACGTCCTTTAAAGTGAAATGTGACATGCTACAATCGGGGTCATTAGGGCTAACGAGACCGATTTTTTCAAAATTTTACTGGCGAAATTGGAGGATAAAAAATTAGAAGCTACTTAAAAATGAATTCTAGTATGAGAAAATTGAGCTATTTTCCAGTCAATTTTTTACATACAATCATAGCCAGCTGAGCTCTCGGCCAGTAGAGCTTTAACAATCTAAGTGCAGAATATTTAGCTATCCGTGTTAACCGAGCTACATCTGTGTTTCACTAATTCGTCGCTATTTCTGATTAAAATGATGCACCAACTTTCATGTATACCTGAAATTTTTTCTCCGTTAAACCAAGGAGATAATGATGACGATAATTTCCTCCCCCCTTATAGAGTTAGTAAAAAAAATCTTCCAGTTTTAGAATGTGGGAACTCAAATAAAAATAAAAGAACTTAGGATTAACATTATTTATCATTATTGAGCGTTGTGTTTTGCAATAACCCTCCAATTATTTAACCTCTGCGTGAGTCCTGTAAAGGAATTATTAATTAATATAATACTAAAAGGATTGCACCAATTTAACATTAACATTAACATTTATTAACAAACATAAATACTTATTAAATTCAATTACAATATTTAATTATATTATTTCAGCGGAGGGGACATATGTGACCAGTACGGAAAATCCTAACTAGTGGTTATGACCAGATATAATTTTCAATGTTCACATACCTTCAAAGTTCTCTTGGACTTTGATCATATATCAAAATGCTGGCATCAGATATTCCTACTCGCTATAACTCTCGGTGTGTGGCTCCTTCTCGTACTCTCATTGCACTCACAAAAATCAATAGATCTGCATTATTTTTTTAATATCTACGGTTCACTCTACATTTCTAGTCGTCGTTATTTCATAATGTCGGGGAAGTATCAGAACAAGTCATCGTTGTTGTCGTTATTAAGTCATTCTCAGTTATCTGATTTTTTTAGTCTTTGATCAGTGTCCTTCTTAGGTCACAGGGTGTGGTTCTTTCTTTTCGGGGGTGTCATTTCCCCCCTTGATTTCATTTGTAGCATTCAGTGTGACACAACAAGCTTCATCTGAATTGGCTAGCATTCCATCCAATGTCGTTCTTTACATTATTTTTAGAGTTCGTTCAACCCTTTCTGGCTTGAGTCCCCTAATTTATGGTTTCAGTTGACCTTTGGGTTCACTTCCTGTAAACCCTGGCATCTTTTTGACTGGACGTATTGTTGTCGTTTCAGATACCATAGATTTGTACATAAAAGTATCACACCACAAACACAGTACTTCGTGTGAGATCTATTTCTGGTCTCACACAGAACATATTACAGAAGAAGCAATTCAATATTGGATGAATGAAGATAAGCTGCAAAAGATGGTTGTGTGTTAAGATTTTATGTGCTGAGCGAAAGACCTAAGTCTGGAAAGGGCTTCAATGCCATTGAGCTACAGGATGAGAGTATACCTAGTATGTACAGTACCTACTAAACACACATTTACATGTGTATTTACTGTATATGTTATTTTTCTTACAATACATATTTCCTTTATTACATAAATTATGGAGATCCTAGACCAGGATCGCATTGTCCAAATATAAGAGGTAAATTATACAGTTCCACAAACAAAACTTCATCCTCGCTCGTATAATTGCTACTCTACAGCAGTTTTGAATGAAATGTATACCATTTTTTTAATCTGAGAACATTTTTCGTAGTTTCCCTTGTGATATATTTTGCTAAACAGAAAACATATTTCTGTTATTTTTAATTCTTTTCATTTTGAAACCAGAAAATGTAGGAAGCTAAATCGCAGCTTGATTTAATAATTTAAATGGAGAAAAAAATGGGAGAAAAAATATGCGAACGCATCGATAATTTTAACAGCTCGTTTAAAAAATTGCAGAAAATGAAGTTACTAATGAAATCATAAAAATGTTTTTTGTTTAAATAGGACGATGTACAAGGAACATTTTGGATCTATGGAATTGTGTTATTCTTACTTTTTCACTTTTTCGCATGCAGCGAAATTTAAAAAAAAATGCTACAACATGCAAATTTCGATATATCTACGGATTCCTGCGAATGCATTTCAAACATCATTTAAAATAACATCATTCGATCTTCCTGACGGTGTCAAGATGGGGATTCTATGATAATATTTTCAGTCGTTCGGGAACCGATTTGTGTAAAAATCGTTAATATCGCTAAAATAGTGATAAAACATAATAAACTAAAAAATCCAACTCAAATATTAAAAATAATTATCGAGGTGCACGTGTAGTACGAGAAGTAATTTTGTACCAAATATCATGGCTGTACTGAGATTAGATTTCTCGGTACAGACTGAACAGGAAAACAAACACAAAACGCATCCACAGAAATCTTCTTTTATTGTGTAAAACTAGAAGGCATGCCCACCGTATGACGGAATTAAAAATTTGCAAAGAATTGCCTCCCATTTAGCGTTTTTTTTATGAATTTGGTGACAGTTTTATCAATTTGGCAACATTTTCCTCAATTTAGAAATATTTAAAAAAGTCGCTAAGTTTGTGACATTCCGAAAATTGTTTCGCCAAGCACTACGGGCGGACGGAGACATGGGTTATTCATATAGTTATTTGCTATGTTATTTCCAAGATATTGAATTTACATCAATTAATCGCAATTTTCATTGATTTAGCGTCAATTTTATCGATTTGGCGACATTTTTGTCAATTTAGCGGCATTTAAAACTCGCCAAATTGGCAATATGCCGCCAAAATTCGTAGCCAGAATTTTGTCAAGCGTTAGAGACGGAGAAATATGTTATTCGTGCAGTAGATTCTTATATTTTTTCCAAGATATTGAATTTTCATCAATTAGTTGCCATTTTTACCAATTTGTCTACATTTTTATCGATATAGCGACATTTTTATCAATTTGGCGATATTTTCGTCAATTTGGCAACATTTAAAACATCTGGCTAAGTTGGCGATATTTCACCAATTTCGCACCAAAATTTTGTCAAGCGTTACCCAGAGATAGATAGATAAACAGACAGATAAATCAAAGTGTTTATATTATAAATAACTAGGACTATAATTTCCGTTGTGCACAATATATACGATCCCTGATTATTATCAAGCTTTCTAGCTTTGAAGTGCAGCAGTTAGGGTTATGCATTCGTTTGATGCATTTTCCTTATTCAGCGATGTCCACTTTTCTATCCTGGAAACTCGATTTCCCATTCTATGTATATTCCTCTTTCCTGGTCAATAAATGTCCACTGCAAAGGTTCAATCGAGTTTGAAATATGTAGGCACCTCGTAAAATTTTATCTGTATTTTGACCAATAAAATTTGAGACACTACGCAGAAAGGCACCAGCAATTTCTGGAAGTACGATCAATTTTATACTCGTGATCTTTAAGTGACCTCTAAACGTTGATTGCATTTTGCAATTATCGCTGAGCATTTGAATATATTAAAGGTTAATGTAGGCGTGTGCGTTAAAAGAAAGATAATGCGATATCTCTTATACGTGAATGAAATGGGTAAATATTAAAACTTTATCATTCTAATATATGGAGAAAATATTATTTTTCAGAAAATTTTCGAATAATCAATTTAAAGTATTTTTGGAAAATGTTTCGTCTCTCTGTTTCTCTCTCTCTCTCTCTCTCTCTCTCTCTCTCTCTCCCTATCTCTGTGTGTATGTGTCTCTCTCTGTGTGTATGTGTGTCTCTCTGTGTGTATGTATCTCTCCGTTTCTCACTCTCTGTCTCGGGCCAACGGCCGTACCGTGCTGAAAACACCGGTTCTCGTTAGATCACCGAAGTGAAGCAGCATTGGGCGCGGTTAGTACTTGGAGGGTGACCACCTCGGAACGCCGCGTGCTGTTGGCCATCTCGGGTGCGGTATCCCCGTGGTTTGCGCGCTAGATTTGCACGCTGCCACAAATGCCGCCGTGTTCATGCGGAGTACGATCACGTTAAACATGTGGGTCCGTAAGTCCTTCCGAGAGGTTGGTGGTAGGGGAAGGAGGGTACGGTCCCTGTGGATGCCTCCCCCACTGGGTTCCGGTCTAAATTGGGTGGCACTTCCCGGCCGTCCATACAGTTACCTTACACCTTTCTGGTAGGTCGGACGGTCTGGGTCTCAACAACAACAACTCTCTCTGTCTCTCTCTCTCTCTCTCTGTGTCTGTGTGTGTGTGTCTCACTCTCTGCCTCTCTCTCTCTGTGTCTCTGGGTGTGTCTCACTCTCTGTGTCTCTCTCTGTGTGTGTCTCCCTCTCTCTCTCTCTGTGTGTGTCTCTATCTCTGTGTGTGTGTGTCTCACTCTCTCTCTGTGTCTGTGTGTGTGTCTCACTCACTGTCTGTGTGTGTGTCTCACTCTCTGTCTCTCTATGTATGTGTCTCACTCTCTGTCTGTCTCTCTCTCCCCCTCTGTGTGTGTGTGTGTGTGTCTCTCTATGTGTATGTATCTATCCGTTTCTCACTCTCTCTATCTCTCTCTCCGCGTCTGTGTGTTTGTGTCTCACTCTCTGTCTCCCTTTCTGTGTCTGTGTGTGTGTCGCACTCTCTGTGTATATATATATATATCTCTCTGTGTGTGTGTGTGTGTCACTCTCTGTCTCTCTCTTTGTGTCTCTGTGTGTGTCTCACACTCTATATCTCCCTCTGTCTCTCTCTCTCTCTCTGTCTCTCTCTCTCTATCTTATTCTCTGTCTCTTTCTCTCTCTCTGAATGTGTCTCACTCTCTGTCTCTCTCTCTTTGTATGTGTTTCTAAGTCTTTCTCCCTATCTTTGTGTGTGTCTCTCTATCTGTCTCTCTCTCTGTCGATCCCCCTCCTTCTCTCTCTGTGTATCTATCCCTCCCTCTCTCTCTCTCTTTCTCTCTCTCTCTCTCTTTCTCTTTTAACTCTAAATGTGCGTGCGTGTATAAAGATATATTATTATTCGTAGAAACATTAATCTAATTATAAGACACATTTTATATTTAAATCATTTAATTTCAATATAATACTAATTATTAAAATATTAACAATTTATAAGATATATTTTACATTTAAATCAATTTACAGTACAGCATTCTAAATTAACCGTCTTAAACAAAGCTTATGTTGTAATTGCACCTCAGAGACAAATAAGTCAATCCGAAACTTATAAACCTGGAATTCATCAATCACTCTGTTTGTTTAAAAAACGAGAAGAATCTAGATAAAGTGGTAGAGAATTGGTAGTGACATTGAAACGATTGATCAACTTCAGCAGTACCGGCTAAGCGATAAAGTACCAGTCCCCAAAAAGCTAGCTTTAAAGAAACGTTTTCTAGTTTTCTTAAATACAGAAAAAGAGGCATTTGTTAAATGTATTGGCATCAAGCACATCAATTCAGGAGTGGAGGTTCTTTTCTGTTGATCCATGTACAATAGTAAATTGTTGGGTAAACACAATTAAAAGTTTACCAAGAACATGCTTCTTTTGTTAGAAATGCTTTGTATTTATATTGTTTCATTTGTTCTCCTTTGAGAGAAAATGTGAAAGTGTATTTCATCGGTTTCTTTTCAAAAAATTTATCTTTAGGGGTATTCTTTGCGCTTTTTTTCTTGTATAAGAACACATGTTTCAACATTATCTCAAATTTTTATCCATTGAAGGAGAATAGCGCATAGAAATTAATTCGGTGAGAAAGTATTTCAAAAAAACATTCAATTGGATTTGGCCGAAGTTGTTAAAAATGTTTGTGCACTACCATAGATTTGCTACAATTGCAGAACATAACAATTTTTCTTTTCAATTCATAACTGGTCCACCTATTCTATGTCAGAACTAGATTATCATCTTGTCTAATTATCTTGAGCTGCATATCAAAACTTTATGTACGTATCACCAAGATGTTTAAGGAATATTACGTACTATACGCGATATAGTATGGAAAAGTAGCGTCTTGAATAAAAACATTTTTTTTAGTTTAGCAGTCTTCCTAGGCTCTAACTTCTACTTTTATGTTTTAATATCCATTCATTGTAAAAAATATTTATGTTGAATTTATTTTAAATTTCAAGATATATTATTTGTTGATAAAGTTTAAAATTTAAGTGAAAGCTTATAAGTGTTGTTGATAATCTTGTATGCATGCACCAGTGGTCTGTTGAAGCAAGGTTGGTCTGTCTTATTTGCAAGTAGATAATACATGTCCAATTTCTGTACACAAGCAAACAATTGTCGTATGTTTCGTTTGAAACATTTAAGGAATTGTTTCAAATGGAGTTCTTCAACGAATCACTTGTAGTAAATGCTCATATCATATCAGCTAGTTGGTCCCTGCGTCCAGGTGATCCAAGTAATTTGGACGTGCAGAAAATACCCCTGAACGCGTTAGTATATTACTGTGAGGGATTAAGTTTCTGAACACATAATGTTTGGACATTAAAGTCTTTAAATAATATTCAGTAAACAAAAAAGAGATAATCATGAATCAGAAATCTAGTATACAATATGCAATGAACTTATTGCTTATTGCGAGTGTGAGCGAGTTAGAAGATGATGTATCAAAATTACCGAGTACTTACAATATAACTAGAATTTCTATTTTGGTGTGATTTGATCAATCTCAGCTTCGGGAAAAGGAAAAAAAAATCTAAAATTTTAAAATTCGAATTAAGGGTGAAAGTGTAATGGGGTCCGAAAACTCAACTCTACTTTGCTTAATTATCAAGCACTCCCATTTCAGCTAAGATCTTGGTTTAGGTCTCATTCGATCCGTTTTAGCTCTCAAGTCAAAGTAAAAATCTACTATTTCGAGCATTCGAATCAGAGGTGACGATGTTAAATAATAATGTAAAAAAAAATCAAAACCACTTTTCACAATGATCGATCCCTTTCACTTGAGCCAGGATCTAGGTTATAATCTCATTCGATCCATATCAAATCGAAAATTAAAAGAAAAATTGAAATACGGCTGACGATAAAATTGGATTTCAAAAATACTTTCATCACTTTGCCTCTCAAAAATGTGTTCCATCCTATTTTTATGCAAAAAATTGAAACGTTTTTCTATATTCAGAACTTTTATTAAGTCTGTAAATGTTACTTTTATTGATATGTATACATAACAAAAGTGTTACATTTATTGATACTATAGAACATGCGTTATCCTTGAAAAAAAGTTTTATTTTAAAGGGTTTTGTCAGCGCCTGCGGCCGCTGCAGCATTTAGTTTGTTTTATTATTTTATTTTATTTTTTAAAAGAGAGATTGGAAAAAAAGTCCAATTTTATTAACACTTTACAACAAAGTTGAAAAGTGTTTATGACTTTGTTCATTCTGTCTGTCTGTCTGTCTGTCTGTCCGTTAGCACGATAACTGCCGTAAAAATGACTTAATGAAAATGAAATTTTAGTATGTTGTTCAGACGGTCTGTAGGACCTACGGGAATATAAATGAATAATATTACCCAATTAGTTTTGGATTGAACCCGGGTTGGAAAAATGAAATATATTGAGCCCTATGGGACCTAATTTTTCAAACATTTTTTAAGCGGATTTAAAATTCACAAATTGCTTCAAAAATTTTAGGTAATATTCAAATTGTTCCATAAAATATATAAAAAAAAATCAGCGAAATATATTCAGTAGATTTTAGAATAAAAATTAAAATATTAATAACACCTCTTATATGAAGCGATCACGTGACCATGATATGAAAAGATCACGTGACCTACTTCAAAATGATATATGGCATCCATCTTGTCTCAAAATCGTGAGTTTTTTAAAGTTCTTTTTAATTCATATCGAGTGTTGTATCCGTCCTAAAACCACTTTATTTTTGTTTAAATTATGTGCATCTACATACTGAATCAACGCAATTACAATATATTTGAGTTTAAATGCTCATCCAAATTTGATTATTTCTACAACGAAGCCTATTTTTCACCTATGTAAAATGTAAACAGCAAAATATGTAGAATGGATTGTATTAGAATTGCTGTATTTCTTTAACACAAAATCGTTTAGTTCATGGAGTCTGCATAGCTGATATGAATGAAATAGTCATTGATTTTACAAAGGGAAGGACGATTTTTATAGATGAAGTTTTACGCATAGAGTTTAATTACTTGTAGCTCCATGGTCTTTTTAAATAAAATAAATTATTATAGTATTTTGATGAATGACATGAATGACATGAATCATTTTTTTCGATGAAGGTTTAAGTTTTCAAATATAATAAATTGATGTAATATTGTGATAAGTTTTAAAATATTACCGAGGAGTGTATTGCATTTTAGACTTGTTTAAATAAAATTGCATTGAAGTTGGAAAGTGTTTCATAATCAATGCTTTAAGCATGATTGATCTTTCTTGTTTATTTTGATTGTCATAAATAATTTAGATAGTATATATTTTGCCTGTTTTGACGTTTTGCTTATGATAGTAAATCATTATAGTCGATCGGTCGCATGAGTGATAGTAAATCGATAGAGGAACACATTAAGATGTTATTAGTTGTTATAATGCCACAGTATTCTGTTTTGGTGGATGTTTTTGATTTATATTTGTAAGCATTTATCCTCTAGAGATGAAAATAAAAAAAATGTTACTTCCGCCTGTCTTCAAAACTGTCATCTTTTGAATACAATTTGAGAATTTATATTTAATGTCAAAGTAAATGCTTTCCATTTAATTTTAATTCTCTGTTTTTACTTTTATTACAATATATAGTTTACGCAAGAATATTTTTGTGCGCACATCTGTTTGGATTTCCACACATTGAAGAATTTTTAAATATATTAACAATTTTATCTGTATCTCTGCTTCTAATCTTATAATGTATCTCCGTAAATCTGAATCTCTAGTTCTAACTTTTCTGTTTGGTCGTAAATCAGTTCGCTATATATCTCTGGAACATATTAATTTTTGAAATAGTAATTATATATGTCAAATACATATACATTTCAATAAGAACCATAAAATATATAATAGTGTCTTATTTATTATTTTCCTCATTAACTATTGATTCATTATTGAAAATATATTTACTAAAACTATATTTCTGTATAAAAATATTTTTTGTTTGCAAATTCGAGTAGTTTTGAGTCCTTTTGCGCCCTGCAAATTCGTTTTGCAACCGTATGGTTTTACGACCGTATTTTGGGATCTTGGGTGTTTTGTTCAAGTTTTGCTTCCTGAAAATTCAATTACTGTTTTATTATTTAAAAAATAAATATTTAACCAAATTCAGACATTGCATAATTTAAACTAGAACTTTGAAAATAATTGTTAAACAATGCAGCATCTCAAATTTCGTATAATAAGTTCCAAACTTACAAAGATCCTATGTTAAAGATATTTACTTTTCCTTTATACACAATAGCTGCCTCAAATATTAATTGATTTTCATAACACTTTATATACAGCTTTGTTATCGAAAAATCTAGAACTACATAGAATTTTTTTTTTTAAATTGAGTGAAAACTTTGACATTTTATATTTTTTAACATGGCAGCATCGGACAAATTTAATTAGTAATAATTATGCATTACAGTGGTTATTTATGGCTCAAAAATCACGAAATTTAACAGTTTCAATCATTGTATTGAAAATAGCCGCGATATAATTTTGTTCGAAACGTCATTGTCCCCTGTCGGAGGAGTAAATTACTCTTTCGAAGAGGTACATTGTCAAACGTATCAATTAAAAAAAAAATTCAAGCCCTTTAATATTAAGGATAGCATACTATAATTGTAATCATTTTGACTAACGATACACATTTTTCATATTATTTCGTGTAAAATTAAAAAATAATAAAATCATAAGCTACTAAAAATGTATTTTGATACAAAAAAGTCGAGTTGAGCCACATTTAATTTAACTGCAACCAAAACTGTTACATTCTGAATTTGTGGCCTTGATATATTTTCTCATAATTGTGGCGCGTAGAAAATTATCTTGACTAAATTTTCCTGTATCCACTTTCATACGTGGACAATAATATAATATGCGTATCAAGTAAAACCAAAAATAGTGTTTTAAAATTCAGCTCTTTTGCTACATGTATTTAACTGGTATCTTTAGTTATTTATATAAAAAATTTATTTATTAAAATGTACTTAACTTCACTGTATGGTACACAACAGCATAACGAATTTGGAATTTCTTGCTGCTCTTGTTTTCAAGTTAGTCCCCAAACACGAGTACATTCCTACTGCAGGTCCAAGAAGAACAAGCTCGGTAAATTTTCAAAATTCAAATTATTAAAATATACCACAAAATGCAACGACAAATTAAATATTTTAGCTTCTCCTGTTTTCGAGTTATTCTTGAAAAACGTATGCATTCTTATGGCAATCCCATGACGTGCTACTCCGATAAAATTTAAAATCCAAAGAATTAATGTATGTTACAGAAGATAATGATACACTAAAGTTGAACATTCTTGTTGCTCCGTTTTTCGAGTTATTCTCAAGCGAGTATATTTCTACGGCAAACACAGAACAGACTAGGCCGATAATGTTTAAATACAAAATAATTAAAATGTACCACAAAAGACAACGAAATGCTGAACTTTATTTTACACTAGCAGCATACCCGTTCTTCGTACGGAGTATATAATATAAAGAAACTTGAAATTCATAATCATGCGCAAATTCTTATAGTATACTAAATGACATGTTTAATCAAAATATTCTGTTAAAATATTTAATATAATGCTCCTAAAAAGAAGTTTAAGAGTCTCTGTTCTCGCTATATAAAATTATCTTCATCATGGACATATCTGAAGAATAAAACATCTTGGACCCCTTATGTAAGCAAATATAAAAAAAAAATATGGAATTGAATCAATATATGCAAAATAAAAGCGTTAAAATTGTATGGGACCCGTACTAATTATATACGCGAATATTAGAAAATATAACCTGTATTAGTAGATTACATGTATAAATTGAAAATACCAATAAACCCGTAATCTTTAAATCTGAAGACAGTCATTTATTCCAATATATGTCAAAATTAAAGTGCTAAAATTATATGGGAAGATATACACGTACTACTTATAATGTCCGATTATTAGTAGAAGATTACCCGTTTTGCAATATGAGTCTCAAATGTTTTTTGGTGAAATACAACAGACGGCGTAATAAATTGAATATATAATTAATCCCCTTAATCTTCATACCAGAAGACTGTACTTGATTCCAATATATATGCCAATATATGTCAAAATATATGCCAATATACCTGTACTACTTATATTCTCGTAGGTTAGAAGATATACCCGTGCATTCCTAGAAGATTACTCGTACAACGTACAATATGCGTGTGTCAGCAATTTTTGCCGCAATAAAACAATGGCGTAATAACTTAAAAATAGCAATAATCACTGAATCAATAATTCCGGAAAATATCAATAATAATAATGTTTAAACCTGAAGAGTATAATTGATACTATCCAGTCCAAAATGAAATGGCAATGAAATTTATTTTATATACATATCTTCATTATTCAAATCGGAAAGGATTTAATAAAAATCGTCTGCCGCATAAACACATTGGATTTAAATCCGTTGCTAAGCGACATGATATCATTTGCTTCAAATAAATTGGTAGAAAAAATATCGTCTAAATAGTTATATTTCTATGGAACATTTGGCGACAGTTTCGTCAAATTAGCGACATTTTAAAAAAATCGCCAAATTTATCGCCAAGTGGGACTGTAGAATTGACAGTTCCACTTTGCGACAAATTGACGAAATATCATCACAATACTATCCCCTAACAAAAAACAATTAATATCATTTATGTAGCGCCATTTTATCAATTTCAAGATATTTTTATAGATTTGAAAACATTTTTATCAATGTGGTGACATTTTAAAAATTCGCTAAATGTATTACTAAGTAGGATGGTTGGTCTGACAGATAAATGCTAACCAAACATCATTTCAGTGCTCTCTTCTAACAAAAAAAAAAAAAAAAATTCATTGATATGTAGAAGACCTAAGCCACACGACCAACCCGAAAGTTTATGACAGCTGTTTGTGTGTCGTTTATATCAATTTGGCGACATTTCCGTCAATTTGGCAAAGTTTAAGAAAAGTTGTCAAATTAGCGATATCCCTCCAAATTCGTAGCTTTGAATTTGCAGATCAGAATGAAACATTCTTATCCCGTTTCAATATACTAAATGAAAACACTACAATTGTATTAGAAGATATACCCGCTCTACTCTTTTTCTGTTTCAACAATCGGCTATATGAATTTATTGGCTAAACACAATATATGAGTTTAGTAGCTGAATACGATATAAGCTTGAAAACTCTTTGCCAAAATAAATGAAATTGATGTACGCAGTAAGCAATTAATATAATTAAAAGAAAATTCAAACCGTCCATTCATAAGATATACTTTTATATCCATTTATCCATTTATTTATTATTTAAATCGAAAAGAAATAATAAAAACATTAACAAACACATTTAATTTAATTGCGATGCCGAGCAACATGATATATCCTCCTAAAATGTTAAAATTTATTAACCACTAACAGCACACCCGTTATTCGTACGGAGTGTATAATTTAAAGAAACTTAAATTTCGCAATCATGTGCGAATTCTGTTAAAATATTAAATTTATTGCTCCTAAAGAGAAGTTTAAGAATATATGTTCACACTACGCAAAATTATCTTCACGATCAGATCTGAAGAATAAAACATCCTGCCCCCTTTTGCAAGCAAATTTACAGAAGAAAAAATAGGAATTGAATGAATATAGGCAACCCCGTGCTAATTATATTGTCGCAGATCAGAAAATATGCCAATGTGTTAGTAGAAGATTACCCGTATTACAATATGCGTCTCAAAAATATTTGCCAAAATAAAAGAGATGACGTAATAAATTGAAAACATCAATAATATCCGTACTCTTTATACCAGAAGGTCGTAATTGATTCCAATATATGCCAATATATATCAAAACATATGTCAATATACCTGTACTACTTATATTCTCGTAGATTAAAAGATATGCACGTGTATTTGTAGAAGATTCGTACAACATACAATATATGATTTTAAACAATTTTTGTCATAATAAAATAATTGCATAATAACTTGAAAATATCAATAATCCTTGAATCAATAATCCCCGAATATATAAATAATAATAATTTTTAAACCTGAAGACCGTAATTGATATTATCCAGTTAAAAACGCTATAAGAAAAATCAAATCGTTCTTTTCTAAAATATATTTTTATATCCATTTATTTATTATTCAAATCGAAAAAAATAATTATTAAAATTAACAGACAGATTTAATTTAATTGCGTTTCTGAGTAACATGATATGAGATAGAATCTTATAACATGTTAAATATGTCATGTCTTATAACATAAACTGCGAAATTAAATAACGATTTTGATTTCTCTATACTTCTCATTGTTCCGTAAAAGCTTGTTTTAAATAAACCATGAACCATGGAGATAGATTTTCCCTTTAAATCATTTTTCAAACAATTCATGTTTTCAGAAAGTGACTAATTAACGCAAAAAATCTCCCATCAAACTCAGAGATTAAATTTTAATTCACTTTCAAACGATTTTCAAGCTTTTCGTTTGGATAAACCACGGAGTTAGGGAGTAGAACTCCTAGGAAAAAGTTCCGTTTTTCATTAATATCTCGACAACCCCAGGTCTTAGAAACTCGAAACTTGGATAAAATTTATGTGGGGATATTTCAAGGCTATTCACCAAATTTCATTAAATTCTGTTCAGCCGTTTTTCCGTGATGATGAGACAAACGAAAATTTCGTTTTTTACTAATATCTCGAGAACCACTGGTCGTAGAAACTCAAAACACGGATATAATTTTAAGTGGGGCTATTTCTGGGCTACCCACAAAATTTCATCAAATTCGGTTCAGCCGTTCTCTCGTGATGGTGTGACAAACAGACAGACAGACAGACAGACAGACAGACAGACAGACAGACAGATTTTCATTTTTATTTATATAGACTAGCAGCATACCCGTTCTTCGTACGGAGAATATAATATAAAGAAACTTGAAATTCATAATCATGCCCAAATTCTTATAGTATACTAAATGACATTTTTAATCAAAATATTCTGTTAAAATATTTAATATAATGCTCCTAGAAAGAAGTTTAAGAATATCTGTTCTCGCTATATAAAATTATCTTCATGGACATATCTGAAGAATTAAACATCTTGGACCCCTTATGTAAGCAAATATAAAAAAAAATATGGAATTGAATCAATATATGCAAAATAAAAGCGTTAAAATTGTATGGGACCCGTACTAATTATATACGCGAATATTAGAAAATATAACCTGTATTAGTAGATTACATGTATAAATTGAAAATACCAATAAACCCGTAATCTTTAAATCTGAAGACAGTCATTTATTCCAATATATGTCAAAATTAAAGTGCTAAAATTACATGGGAAGATATACACGTACTACTTATAATGTCCGATTATTAGTAGAAGATTACCCGTTTTGCAATATGAGTCACAAATGTTTTTTGTTAAAATACAACAGACGACGTAATAAATTGAATATATAATTAATCCCCTTAATCTTCATACCAGAAGACTGTACTTGATTCCAATATATATGCCAATATATGTCAAAATATATGCCAATATACCTGTACTACTTATATTCTCGTAGGTCAGAAGATATACCCGTGCATTCCTAGAAGATTACTCGTACAACGTACAATATGCGTGTGTCAGCAATTTTTGCCGCAATAAAACAATGGCGTAATAACTTAAAAATATCAATAATCCCTGAATCAATAATTCCGGAAAATATCAATAATAATAATGTTTAATCCTGAAGAGTATAATTGATATTATGCAGTCCAAAATGAAATGGCAATGAAATTTATTTTATATACATATCTTCATTATTCAAATCGGAAAGGATTTAATAAAAATCGTCTGCCGCATAAACACATTGGATTTAAATCCGTTGCTAAGCGACATGATATCATTTGCTTCAAATAAATTGGTAGAAAAAATATCGTCTAAATAGTTATATTTCTATGGAACATTTGGCGACAGTTTCGTCAAATTAGCGACATTTTAAAAAATCGCCAAATTTATCGCCAAGTGGGACTGTAGAACTGACAGTTCCACTTTGCGACAAATTGACGAAATATCATCATAATACTATCCCCTAACAAAAAACAATTAATATCATTTATGTAGCGCAATTTTATCAATTTCAAGATATTTTTATAGATTTGAAAACATTTTTATCAATTTGGTGACATTTTAAAAATTCGCTAAATGTATTACTAAGTAGGATGGTTGATCTGACAGATAAATGCTAACCAAACATCATTTCAGTACTCTCTTCTAACAAAACAAAAAAAAATTTCATTGATATGTAGAAGACCCAAGCCACACGACCAACCCGAAGGTTTATGGCAGCTGTTTGTGTGTCCTTTATATCAATTTGGCGACATTTCCGCCAATTTGGCAAAGTTTAAGAAAAGTTGTCAAATTAGCGATATCCCTCCAAATTCGTAGCTTTGAATTTGCAGATCTGAATGAAACATTCTTATCCCGTTTCAATATACTAAATGAAAACACTACAATTGTATTAGAAGATATACCCGCTCTACTCTTTTTCTGTTTCAACAATCGGCTATATGAATTTATTGGCTAAACACAATATATGAGTTTAGTAGCTAAATACGATATAAGCTTGAAAACTCTTTGCCAAAATAAATGAAATTGATCGCAGTCAGCAATTAATATAATTAAAAGAAAAATCAAACCGTCCATCCATAAGATATACTTTTATATCCATTTATCCATTTATTTATTATTTAAATCGAAAAAAAATAATAAAAACATTAACAAACACATTTAATTTAATTGCGATGCCGAGCAACATGATATATCCTCCTAAAATGTTAAAATTTATTAACCAATAACAGCACACCCGTTATTCGTACGGAGTGTATAATTTAAAGAAACTTAAAGTTCGCAATCATGTGCAAATTCTGTTAAAATATTAAATTTATTGCTCCTAAAGAGAAGTTTAAGAATATATGTTCTCACTATGCAAAATTATCTTCACGATCCGATCTGAAGAATAAAACATCCTGCTCCCTTTTGTAAGCAAATTTACAGAAGAAAAAATAGGAATTGAATGAATATATGCAACCCCGTACTAATTATATTGTCGCAGATCAGAAAATATGCCAATGTGTTAGTAGAAGATTACCCGTATTACAATATGCGTCTCAAAAATATTTGCCAAAATAAAAGAGATGACGTAATAAATTGAAAACATCAATAATATCCGTACTCTTTATACCAGAAGGTCGTAATTGATTCCAATATATGCCAATATATATCAAAACATATGTCAATATACCTGTACTACTTATATTCTCGTAGATTAAAAGATATACACGTGTATTTGTAGAAGATTCGTACAACATACAATATATGAGTTTAAACAATTTTTGTCATAATAAAATAATTGCATAATAACTTGAAAATATCAATAATCCTTGAATCAATAATCCCCGAAAATATAAATAATAATAATTTTTAAACCTGAAGACCGTAATTGATATTATCCAGTCAAAAATGCTATAAGAAAAATCAAATCGTTCTTTTCTAAAATATATTTTTATATCCATTTATTTATTATTCAAATCGAAAAAATAATTATTAAAATTAACAGACAGATTTAATTTAATTGCGTTTCTGAGTAACATGATATAAGATAGAATCTTATAACATGTTAAATATGTCATGTCTTATAACATAAACTGCGAAATTAAATAACGATTTTGATTTCTCTATACTTCTCATTGTTCCGCAAAAGCTTGTTTTAAATAAACCTTGAACCATGGAGATAGATTTCCCCTTTAAATCATGTTTCAAACAATTCATTTTTTCAGAAAGTGACTAATTAACGCAAAAAATCTCCCATCAAACTCAGAGATTAAATTTTAATTCACTTTCAAACGATTTTCAAGCTTTTCGTTTGGATAAACCACGGAGTTAGGGAGTAGAACTCCTAGGAAAAAGTTCCGTTTTTCATTAATATCTCGACAACCCCAGGTCTTAGAAACTCGAAGCTTGGACAAAATTTATGGGGGGATATTTCAAGGCTATTCACCAAATTTCATTAAATTCGGTTCAGCCGTTTTTCCGTGATGATGAGACAAACGAAAATTTCGTTTTTTACTAATATCTCGAGAACCACTGGTCGTAGAAACTCAAAACACGGATATAATTTTAAGTGGGGCTATTTCTGGGCTACCCACAAAATTTCATCAAATTCGGTTCAGCCGTTCTCCCGTGATGGTGTGACAAACAGACAGACAGACAGACAGACAGACAGACAGACAGACATATTTTCATTTTTATTTATATAGACTAGCAGCATACCCGTTCTTCGTACGGAGTATATAATATAAAGAAACTTGAAATTCATAATCATGCCCAAATTCTTATAGTATACTAAATGACATGTTTAATCAAGATATTCTGTTAAAATATTTAATATAATGCTCCTAAAAAGAAGTTTAAGAATCTCTGTTCTCGCTATATAAAATTATCTTCATGGACATATCTGAAGAATGAAACATCTTGGACCCCTTATGTAAGCAAATATAAAAAAAAAATATGGAATTGAATCAATATATGTAAAATAAAAGCGTTAAAATTGCATGGGACCCGTACTAATTATATACGCGAATATTAGAAAATATAACCTGTATTAGTAGATTACATGTATACATTGAAAATACCAATAAACCCGTAATCTTTAAATCTGAAAACAGTCATTTATTCCAATATATGTCAAAATTAAAGTGCTAAAATTATATGGGAAGATATACACGTACTACTTATAATGTCCGATTATTAGTAGAAGATTACCCGTTTTGCAATATGAGTCACAAATGTTTTTTGGTAAAATACAACAGACGACGTAATAAATCTATATAAATAAAAATGAAAATCTGTCTGTCTGTCTGTCTGTCTGTCTGTCTGTCTGTTTGTCACACCATCACGGGAGAACGGCTGAACCGAATTTGATGAAATTTTGTGGGTAGCCCAGAAATAGCCCCACTTAAAATTATATCCGTGTTTTGAGTTTCTACGACCAGTGGTTCTCGAGATATTAGTAAAAAACGAAATTTTCGTTTGTCTCATCGTCACGGAAAAACGGCTGAACCGAATTTAATGAAATTTGGTGAATAGCCTTGAAATATCCCCCCATAAATTTTGTCCAAGTTTCGAGTTTCTAAGACCTGGGGTTGTCGAGATATTAATGAAAAACGGAACTTTTTCCTAGGAGTTCTACTCCCTAACTCCGTGGTTTATCCAAACGAAAAGCTTGAAAATCGTTTGAAAGGGAATTAAAATTTAATCTCTGAGTTTGATGGGAGATTTTTTGCGTTAATTAGTCACTTTCTGAAAACATGAATTGTTTGAAACATGATTTAAAGGGGAAATCTATCTCCATGGTTCATGGTTTATTTAAAACACGCTTTTACGGAACAATGAGAAGTATAGAGAAATCAAAATCGTTATTTAATTTCGCAGTTTATGTTATAAGACATGACATATTTAACATGTTATAAGATTCTATCTTATATCATGTTACTCAGAAACGCAATTAAATTAAATCTGTCTGTTAATTTTAATAATTATTTTTTCGATTTGAATAATAAATAAATGGATATAAAAATATATTTTAGAAAAGAACGATTTGATTTTTCTTATAGCATTTTTGACTGGATAATATCAATTACGGTCTTCAGGTTTAAAAATTATTATTATTTATATTTTCGGGGATTATTGATTCAAGGATTATTGATATTTTCAAGTTATTATGCAATTATTTTATTATGACAAAAATTGTTTAAACTCATATATTGTATGTTGTACGAATCTTCTACAAATACACGTGTATATCTTTTAATCTACGAGAATATAAGTAGTACAGGTATATTGATATATGTTTTGATATATATATTGGCATATATTGGAATCAATTACGACCTTCTGGTATAAAGAGTACGGATATTATTGATGTTTTCAATTTATTACGTCATCTCTTTTATTTTGGCAAATATTTTTGAGACGCATATTGTAATACGGGTAATCTTCTACTAACACATTGGCATATTTTCTGATCTGCGACAATATAATTAGTACGGGGTTGCATATATTCATTCAATTCCTATTTTTTCTTCTGTAAATTTGCTTACAAAAGGGGGCAGGATGTTTTATTCTTCAGATCTGATCGTGAAGATAATTTTGCATAATCAGAACATATATTCTTAAACTTCTCTTTAGGAGCAATAAATTTAATATTTTAACAGAATTTGCACGTGATTGCGAACTTTAAGTTTCTTTAAATTATACACTCCGTACGAATAACGGGTGTGCTGTTAGTGGTTAATAAATTTTAACATTTTAGGAGGATATATCATGTTGCTCGGCATCGCAATTAAATTAAATGTGTTTGTTAATGTTTTTATTATTTTTTTTCGATTTAAATAATAAATAAATGGATAAATGGATATAAAAGTATATCTTATGAATGGACGGTTTGATTTTTCTTTTAATTATATTAATTGCTGACTGCGTACATCAATTGCATTTATTTTGGCAAAGAGTTTTCAAGCTTATATCGTATTTAGCTACTAAACTCATATATTGTGTTTAGCCAATAAATTCATATAGCCGATTGTTGAAACAGAAAAAAAGTAGAGCGGGTATATCTTCTAATACAATTGTAGTGTTTTCATTTAGTATATTGAAACGGGATAAGAATGTTTAATTCAGATCTGCAAATTCAAAGCTACGAATTTGGAGGGATAACGCTAATTTGACAACTTTTCTTAAACTTTGCCAAATTGACGGAAATGTCGCCAAATTGATATAAACGACACACAAACAGCTGCCATAAACTTTCGGGTTGGTCGTGTGGCTTGGGTCTTCTACATATCAATGAAATTTTTTTTTGTTTTGTTAGAAGAGAGTACTGAAATGATGTTTGGTTAGCATTTATTTGTCAGACCAACCATCCTACTTAGTAATACATTTAGCGAATTTTTAAAATGTCACCAAATTGATAAAAATGTTTTCAAATCTATAAAAATATCTTGAAATTGATAAAATTGCGCTACATAAATGATATTAATTGTTTTTTGTTAGGGGATAGTATTGTGATGATATATCGTCAATTTGTCGCAAAGTGGAACTGTCAGTTCTACAGTCCCACTTGGCGATAAATTTGGCGATTTTTTAAAATGTCGCTAATTTGACGAAACTGTCGCCAAATGTTCCATAGAAATATAACTATTTAGACGATATTTTTTCTACCAATTTATTTGAAGCAAATGATATCATGTCGCTTAGCAACGGATTTAAATCCAATGTGTTTATGCGGCAGACGATTTTTATTAAATCCTTTCCGATTTGAATAATGAAGATATGTATAATATAATTATACTCTACTGGATAATATCAATTATACTCTTCAGGTTTAAACATTATTATTATTGATTGAGAAGACTGTACTTGATTCCAATATATATGCCAATATATGTCAAAATATATGCCAATATACCTGTACTACTTATATTCTCGTAGGTTAGAAGATATACCCGTGCATTCCTAGAAGAATTCTCGTACAACGTACAATATGCGTGTGTCAGCAATTTTTGCCGCAATAAAACAATGGCGTAATAACTTAAAAATATCAATAATCACTGAATCAATAATTCCGGAAAATATCAATAATAATAATGTTTAAACCTGAAGAAAATAATTGATATTATCCAGTCCAAAATGAAATGGCAATGAAATTTATTTTATATACATATCTTCATTATTCAAATCGGAAAGGATTTAATAAAAATCGTCTGCCGCATAAACACATTGGATTTAAATCCGTTGCTAAGCGACATGATATCATTTGCTTCAAATAAATTGGTAGAAAAAATATCGTCTAAATAGTTATATTTCTATGGAACATTTGGCGACAGTTTCGTCAAATTAGCGACATTTTAAAAAATCGCCAAATTTATCGCCAAGTGGGACTGTAGAACTGACAGTTCCACTTTGCGACAAATTGACGAAATATCATCATAATACTATCCCCTAACAAAAAACAATTAATATCATTTATGTAGCGCAATTTTATCAATTTCAAGATATTTTTATAGATTTGAAAACATTTTTATCAATTTGGTGACATTTTAAAAATTCGCTAAATGTATTACTAAGTAGGATGGTTGATCTGACAGATAAATGCTAACCAAACATCATTTCAGTACTCTCTTCTAACAAAACAAAAAAAAATTTCATTGATATGTAGAAGACCCAAGCCACACGACCAACCCGAAGGTTTATGGCAGCTGTTTGTGTGTCCTTTATATCAATTTGGCGACATTTCCGCCAATTTGGCAAAGTTTAAGAAAAGTTGTCAAATTAGCGATATCCCTCCAAATTCGTAGCTTTGAATTTGCAGATCTGAATGAAACATTCTTATCCCGTTTCAATATACTAAATGAAAACACTACAATTGTATTAGAAGATATACCCGCTCTACTCTTTTTCTGTTTCAACAATCGGCTATATGAATTTATTGGCTAAACACAATATATGAGTTTAGTAGCTAAATACGATATAAGCTTGAAAACTCTTTGCCAAAATAAATGAAATTGATCGCAGTCAGCAATTAATATAATTAAAAGAAAAATCAAACCGTCCATCCATAAGATATACTTTTATATCCATTTATCCATTTATTTATTATTTAAATCGAAAAAAAATAATAAAAACATTAACAAACACATTTAATTTAATTGCGATGCCGAGCAACATGATATATCCTCCTAAAATGTTAAAATTTATTAACCAATAACAGCACACCCGTTATTCGTACGGAGTGTATAATTTAAAGAAACTTAAAGTTCGCAATCATGTGCAAATTCTGTTAAAATATTAAATTTATTGCTCCTAAAGAGAAGTTTAAGAATATATGTTCTCACTATGCAAAATTATCTTCACGATCCGATCTGAAGAATAAAACATCCTGCTCCCTTTTGTAAGCAAATTTACAGAAGAAAAAATAGGAATTGAATGAATATATGCAACCCCGTACTAATTATATTGTCGCAGATCAGAAAATATGCCAATGTGTTAGTAGAAGATTACCCGTATTACAATATGCGTCTCAAAAATATTTGCCAAAATAAAAGAGATGACGTAATAAATTGAAAACATCAATAATATCCGTACTCTTTATACCAGAAGGTCGTAATTGATTCCAATATATGCCAATATATATCAAAACATATGTCAATATACCTGTACTACTTATATTCTCGTAGATTAAAAGATATACACGTGTATTTGTAGAAGATTCGTACAACATACAATATATGAGTTTAAACAATTTTTGTCATAATAAAATAATTGCATAATAACTTGAAAATATCAATAATCCTTGAATCAATAATCCCCGAAAATATAAATAATAATAATTTTTAAACCTGAAGACCGTAATTGATATTATCCAGTCAAAAATGCTATAAGAAAAATCAAATCGTTCTTTTCTAAAATATATTTTTATATCCATTTATTTATTATTCAAATCGAAAAAATAATTATTAAAATTAACAGACAGATTTAATTTAATTGCGTTTCTGAGTAACATGATATAAGATAGAATCTTATAACATGTTAAATATGTCATGTCTTATAACATAAACTGCGAAATTAAATAACGATTTTGATTTCTCTATACTTCTCATTGTTCCGCAAAAGCTTGTTTTAAATAAACCTTGAACCATGGAGATAGATTTCCCCTTTAAATCATGTTTCAAACAATTCATTTTTTCAGAAAGTGACTAATTAACGCAAAAAATCTCCCATCAAACTCAGAGATTAAATTTTAATTCACTTTCAAACGATTTTCAAGCTTTTCGTTTGGATAAACCACGGAGTTAGGGAGTAGAACTCCTAGGAAAAAGTTCCGTTTTTCATTAATATCTCGACAACCCCAGGTCTTAGAAACTCGAAGCTTGGACAAAATTTATGGGGGGATATTTCAAGGCTATTCACCAAATTTCATTAAATTCGGTTCAGCCGTTTTTCCGTGATGATGAGACAAACGAAAATTTCGTTTTTTACTAATATCTCGAGAACCACTGGTCGTAGAAACTCAAAACACGGATATAATTTTAAGTGGGGCTATTTCTGGGCTACCCACAAAATTTCATCAAATTCGGTTCAGCCGTTCTCCCGTGATGGTGTGACAAACAGACAGACAGACAGACAGACAGACAGACAGACAGACATATTTTCATTTTTATTTATATAGACTAGCAGCATACCCGTTCTTCGTACGGAGTATATAATATAAAGAAACTTGAAATTCATAATCATGCCCAAATTCTTATAGTATACTAAATGACATGTTTAATCAAGATATTCTGTTAAAATATTTAATATAATGCTCCTAAAAAGAAGTTTAAGAATCTCTGTTCTCGCTATATAAAATTATCTTCATGGACATATCTGAAGAATGAAACATCTTGGACCCCTTATGTAAGCAAATATAAAAAAAAAATATGGAATTGAATCAATATATGTAAAATAAAAGCGTTAAAATTGCATGGGACCCGTACTAATTATATACGCGAATATTAGAAAATATAACCTGTATTAGTAGATTACATGTATACATTGAAAATACCAATAAACCCGTAATCTTTAAATCTGAAAACAGTCATTTATTCCAATATATGTCAAAATTAAAGTGCTAAAATTATATGGGAAGATATACACGTACTACTTATAATGTCCGATTATTAGTAGAAGATTACCCGTTTTGCAATATGAGTCACAAATGTTTTTTGGTAAAATACAACAGACGACGTAATAAATCTATATAAATAAAAATGAAAATCTGTCTGTCTGTCTGTCTGTCTGTCTGTCTGTCTGTTTGTCACACCATCACGGGAGAACGGCTGAACCGAATTTGATGAAATTTTGTGGGTAGCCCAGAAATAGCCCCACTTAAAATTATATCCGTGTTTTGAGTTTCTACGACCAGTGGTTCTCGAGATATTAGTAAAAAACGAAATTTTCGTTTGTCTCATCGTCACGGAAAAACGGCTGAACCGAATTTAATGAAATTTGGTGAATAGCCTTGAAATATCCCCCCATAAATTTTGTCCAAGTTTCGAGTTTCTAAGACCTGGGGTTGTCGAGATATTAATGAAAAACGGAACTTTTTCCTAGGAGTTCTACTCCCTAACTCCGTGGTTTATCCAAACGAAAAGCTTGAAAATCGTTTGAAAGGGAATTAAAATTTAATCTCTGAGTTTGATGGGAGATTTTTTGCGTTAATTAGTCACTTTCTGAAAACATGAATTGTTTGAAACATGATTTAAAGGGGAAATCTATCTCCATGGTTCATGGTTTATTTAAAACACGCTTTTACGGAACAATGAGAAGTATAGAGAAATCAAAATCGTTATTTAATTTCGCAGTTTATGTTATAAGACATGACATATTTAACATGTTATAAGATTCTATCTTATATCATGTTACTCAGAAACGCAATTAAATTAAATCTGTCTGTTAATTTTAATAATTATTTTTTCGATTTGAATAATAAATAAATGGATATAAAAATATATTTTAGAAAAGAACGATTTGATTTTTCTTATAGCATTTTTGACTGGATAATATCAATTACGGTCTTCAGGTTTAAAAATTATTATTATTTATATTTTCGGGGATTATTGATTCAAGGATTATTGATATTTTCAAGTTATTATGCAATTATTTTATTATGACAAAAATTGTTTAAACTCATATATTGTATGTTGTACGAATCTTCTACAAATACACGTGTATATCTTTTAATCTACGAGAATATAAGTAGTACAGGTATATTGATATATGTTTTGATATATATATTGGCATATATTGGAATCAATTACGACCTTCTGGTATAAAGAGTACGGATATTATTGATGTTTTCAATTTATTACGTCATCTCTTTTATTTTGGCAAATATTTTTGAGACGCATATTGTAATACGGGTAATCTTCTACTAACACATTGGCATATTTTCTGATCTGCGACAATATAATTAGTACGGGGTTGCATATATTCATTCAATTCCTATTTTTTCTTCTGTAAATTTGCTTACAAAAGGGGGCAGGATGTTTTATTCTTCAGATCTGATCGTGAAGATAATTTTGCATAATCAGAACATATATTCTTAAACTTCTCTTTAGGAGCAATAAATTTAATATTTTAACAGAATTTGCACGTGATTGCGAACTTTAAGTTTCTTTAAATTATACACTCCGTACGAATAACGGGTGTGCTGTTAGTGGTTAATAAATTTTAACATTTTAGGAGGATATATCATGTTGCTCGGCATCGCAATTAAATTAAATGTGTTTGTTAATGTTTTTATTATTTTTTTTCGATTTAAATAATAAATAAATGGATAAATGGATATAAAAGTATATCTTATGAATGGACGGTTTGATTTTTCTTTTAATTATATTAATTGCTGACTGCGTACATCAATTGCATTTATTTTGGCAAAGAGTTTTCAAGCTTATATCGTATTTAGCTACTAAACTCATATATTGTGTTTAGCCAATAAATTCATATAGCCGATTGTTGAAACAGAAAAAAAGTAGAGCGGGTATATCTTCTAATACAATTGTAGTGTTTTCATTTAGTATATTGAAACGGGATAAGAATGTTTAATTCAGATCTGCAAATTCAAAGCTACGAATTTGGAGGGATAACGCTAATTTGACAACTTTTCTTAAACTTTGCCAAATTGACGGAAATGTCGCCAAATTGATATAAACGACACACAAACAGCTGCCATAAACTTTCGGGTTGGTCGTGTGGCTTGGGTCTTCTACATATCAATGAAATTTTTTTTTGTTTTGTTAGAAGAGAGTACTGAAATGATGTTTGGTTAGCATTTATTTGTCAGACCAACCATCCTACTTAGTAATACATTTAGCGAATTTTTAAAATGTCACCAAATTGATAAAAATGTTTTCAAATCTATAAAAATATCTTGAAATTGATAAAATTGCGCTACATAAATGATATTAATTGTTTTTTGTTAGGGGATAGTATTGTGATGATATATCGTCAATTTGTCGCAAAGTGGAACTGTCAGTTCTACAGTCCCACTTGGCGATAAATTTGGCGATTTTTTAAAATGTCGCTAATTTGACGAAACTGTCGCCAAATGTTCCATAGAAATATAACTATTTAGACGATATTTTTTCTACCAATTTATTTGAAGCAAATGATATCATGTCGCTTAGCAACGGATTTAAATCCAATGTGTTTATGCGGCAGACGATTTTTATTAAATCCTTTCCGATTTGAATAATGAAGATATGTATAATATAATTATACTCTACTGGATAATATCAATTATACTCTTCAGGTTTAAACATTATTATTATTGATTGAGAAGACTGTACTTGATTCCAATATATATGCCAATATATGTCAAAATATATGCCAATATACCTGTACTACTTATATTCTCGTAGGTTAGAAGATATACCCGTGCATTCCTAGAAGAATTCTCGTACAACGTACAATATGCGTGTGTCAGCAATTTTTGCCGCAATAAAACAATGGCGTAATAACTTAAAAATATCAATAATCACTGAATCAATAATTCCGGAAAATATCAATAATAATAATGTTTAAACCTGAAGAAAATAATTGATATTATCCAGTCCAAAATGAAATGGCAATGAAATTTATTTTATATACATATCTTCATTATTCAAATCGGAAAGGATTTAATAAAAATCGTCTGCCGCATAAACACATTGGATTTAAATCCGTTGCTAAGCGACATGATATCATTTGCTTCAAATCAATTGGTAGAAAAAATATCGTCTAAATAGTTATATTTCTATGGCACATTTGGCGACAGTTTCGTCAAATTAGCGACATTTTAAAAAATCGCCAAATTTATCGCCAAGTGGGACTGTAGAACTGACAGTTCCACTTTGCGACAAATTGACGAAATATCATCACAATACTATCCCCTAACAAAAAACAATTAATATCATTTATGTACCGCAATTTTATCAATTTCAAGATATTTTTATAGATTTGAAAACATTTTTATCAATTTGGTGACATTTTAAAAATTCGCTAAATGTATTACTAAGTAGGATGGTTGGTCTGACAGATAAATGCTAACCAAACATCATTTCTGTACACTCTTCTAACAAAACAAAAAAAAATTTCATTGATATGTAGAAGACCCAAGCCACACGACCAACCCGAAGGTTTATGGCAGCTGTTTGTGTGTCATTTATATCAATTTGGCGACATTTCCGTCAATTTGGCAAAGTTTAAGAAAAGTTGTCAAATTAGCGATATCCCTCCAAATTCGTAGCTTTGAATTTGCAGATCTGAATTAAACATTCTTATCCCGTTTCAATATACTAAATGAAAACACTACAATTGTATTAGAAGATATACCCGCTCTACTCTTTTTCTGTTTCAACAATCGGCTATATGAATTTATTGGCTAAACACAATATATGAGTTTAGTAGCTAAATACGATATAAGCTTGAAATCTCTTTGCCAAAATAAATGAAATTGATGTACGCAGTCAGCAATTAATATAATTAAAAGAAAAATCAAACCGTCCATTCATAAAATATACTTTTATATCCATTTATCCATTTATTTATTATTTAAATCGAAAAAAAATAATAAAAACATTAACAAACACATTTAATTTAATTGCGATGCCGAGCAACATGATATATCCTCCTAAAATGTTGAAATTTATTAAACACTAACAGCACACCCGTTATTCGTACGGAGTGTATAATTTAAAGAAACTTATAGTTCGCAATCATGTGCAAATTCTGTTAAAATATTAAATTTATTGCTCCTAAAGAGAAGTTTAAGAATATATGTTCTCACTATGCAAAATTATCTTCACGATCAGATCTGAAGAATAAAACATCCTGCCCACTTTTGTAAGCAAATTTACAGAAGAAAAAATAGGAATTGAATGAATATATGCAACCTCGTACTAATTATATTGTCGCAGATCAGAAAATATGCCAATGTGTTAGTAGAAGATTACCCGTATTACAATATGCGTCTCAAAAATATTTGCCAAAATAAAAGAGATGACGTAATAAATTGAAAACATCAATAATATCCGTACTCTTTATACCAGAAGGTCGTAATTGATTCCAATATATGCCAATATATATCAAAACATATGTCAATATACCTGTACTACTTATATTCTCGTAGATTAAAATATATACACGTGTATTTGTAGAAGATTCGTACAACATACAATATATGAGTTTAAACAATTTTTGTCATAATAAAATAATTGCATAATAACTTGAAAATATCAATAATCCTTAAATCAATAATCCCCGAAAATATAAATAATAATAATTTTTAAACCTGAAGACCGTAATTGATATTATCCAGTCAAAAATGCTATAAGAAAAATCAAATCGTTCTTTTCTAAAATATATTTTTATATCCATTTATTTATTATTCAAATCGAAAAAATAATTATTAAAATTAACAGACAGATTTAATTTAATTGCGTTTCTGAGTAACATGATATAAGATAGAATCTTATAACATGTTAAATATGTCATGTCTTATAACATAAACTGCGAAATTAAATAACGATTTTGATTTCTCTATACTTCTCATTGTTCCGCAAAAGCTTGTTTTAAATAAACCATGAACCATGGAGATAGATTTCCCCTTTAAATCATGTTTCAAACAATTCATTTTTTCAGAAAGTGACTAATTAACGCAAAAAATCTCCCATCAAACTCAGAGATTAAATTTTAATTCACTTTCAAACGATTTTCAAGCTTTTCGTTTGGATAAACCACGGAGTTAGGGAGTAGAACTCCTAGGAAAAAGTTCCGTTTTTCATTAATATCTCGACAACCCCAGGTCTTAGAAACTCGAAACTTGGATAAAATTTATGTGGGGATATTTCAAGGCTATTCACCAAATTTCATTAAATTCGGTTCAGCCGTTTTTCCGTGATGATGAGACAAACAAAAATTTTGTTTTTTACTAATATCTCGAGAACCACTGGTCGTAGAAACTCAAAACACAAATATAATTTTAAGTGGGGCTATTTCTGGGCTACCCACAAAATTTCATCAAATTCGGTTCAGCCGTTCTCTCGTGATGGTGTGACAAACAGACAGACAGACAGACAGACAGACAGACAGACAGACAGACAGACAGACAGATTTTCATTTTTATTTATATAGATTAATGGAACCTGATTAGTTTGTGTCTAATCTGGTTCTATTAATCACTTTTAAATGTGTGTGATTTAAATCAAGATTTAAATCACACTGACAAATAAACATCAGATAAAGCCAAATAAAATGTTCTCAAAATAAATTCTGTTATTTCGCCGTAGTAACTTTGCTGATGCCCTCACTAGATGGGTTCTATGAGAAGGTATCTATCTGCCTTCTTGTTAGTAGAAAGTACATCTAATCATTTAAACCTGCAGGAAATACGATACTGATGTAAATAGTTGATCAAATTTAGCAATACAAGAGAGGATATAAAATGTCAATTACTGACATGCTCGATTTGGAATATATATATATATATATATATATATATATATATATATATATATATATATATATATATATATATGTGTATATATATGTATATATATATATATATAACTGGAATGCTGTTGTTGTTGAGACCCAGACGTCCGACCTACCAGAAAGGTGAAAGGTAACTGTTTGGACGGTCGGGAAGTGCCACCAAATTTAAACCAGAACCCAGTGGGGAAGGCATCCGCAGGGACCGTTCCCTTCTTCCCCTACCAACAACCTCTGGGAAGGACCCAACTGTTTAACGTGATCGTATTCCGCGTGGACAGGGCGGTAGTTTTGGCAGTGGAGGGAATCGAACCCGGGCCTACCGAGTACAATTCCCGCGCGCTAACCACTGTGCTACCGCGCCCCAATAACTGGAATGTTGCTCAACTCAATTTTCTCATACCAGAATCCATTTTAGTAGATTTTTGTTTTTTAATATTACAAGAAAAAATTGGCATCATGGATCCAAATGATTACAATTATAGCGTGTTACACTTCATTTTAAAGAGCTTGAAAAATTATCTTGATTTATACCATACTTGACAATGTAACCTCCGAGGCGCGGGTACTCTGACCTCTGATCCCCACGAGGGGACTAATGACGTCACAAACAAAAACATTGTCACGACTATTTGTCACAAAAAGGGTTGGAACTATAAAGTCTCGTGATGATTGAGACACAAATAAACACAAATTGCAGGATATATAATACTGATGTAAACAGTTGATCATATTTAGTAATACAAGATAAGGAAATAGAATGTCAATTAGTGACAGGCTCGATTTGAAAAAAAAATTAACTGGAGTTTGATCCAATTCGACTTTTTCAGATAAGAAATATATGTATCGAGGCTATTTTTACAGCAATGATTAAAATTATGAAATCTCATGATCATTGAACCATAGCTACACTCAACCAGCTACTCATACCCTAGGGTGAATAGGTGGCCTGGGTCTTTCACGTGAATATGTCATAGTTTGTCCTATGCTACCATGGTTAAAAATATAAAATTTCAAATAAAATTTGAAGTTTTCGCTCGCATTAAAAAAAATTATATTTAGTTCTAGAGTTTTTAATAACAAAGCCGGATATAAAGTTTCTGGAAAAATCCATGGCGTCCATGGACGCCAATGTGTTTAAAGGGTGATCGAACTGTTTGGGATAGGGTATATCAAAAACCTGTCTTTTTGAGAGGTTCTTCGTTTGAGATTGGCGCTGTCCCACCCTTAAGCAAATGTTTAATATTTGTGGCTGTTATCATGTGCACAAGAAATCGACCACAGGCAAACGTACATACATACATACAGACAGACGGACATCACTCCAAAAATAGTTAAAACGTGTTCAGGGGGTCTTAAAACACATATTGGCATCAAAATCTCGAAATTGAAATTTCTTGTGAAAACAATACTTTCTCTAAACAAAATACGGAAATACGGAATGGAAGCAGTTGTTAAGAACTGCGATAGGCATAACATACATCAATCCTAGAAATCTGGAACCTTTCTGTAGATCCATTTACGATAGAAAATCGGTGAGTGAACACAATAAGATATTTTATCGACAACATGCTTCCTTTTGGGTGATGTTTTATATTTTTGTTCGTTCTCCCCAGAGAGTGAAGGAGAAAGTCCGTTCCATCCGTCTTTCTTAAGAAGTTCCAGCTAGAAAGACTTTACGTCTTTACTTTTTGTGTGAGAGCAGGTGTTTTACAATTGTCGCTAACGTTCTACTTTTTGTTTACGCCTTGATTCATCGAGGAAAAAAAATTCGAAAATTCATTTAGTTGTATATTGTAAGCACCACAAATTAATCCGATATTAGCGATAAATGTCTGATACTAGCCGTTTCTTGGCCGTTCTTAATAACTAGTGGTCACTGTCACAGTTACGCACATTATAAAAGTTATGCGTGTCTAATACCGTTTCAAATTTAAGCAAATGAAAGGCTGATCGTATATTTTTGAGATGTAAATTGGTGTATGTAAAGAACCTTGCTACCCCAACCGGGAATCGAACCCTCGCTCTTCGAACGGGCCACCCGACGCTCTACTGTTGAGCTACTGGAGCGGAATTGCAAGTTCTTATCGTCGAAGTGGACTCTTCATTCACCACTCACTAATGTCAAATTGGCGTGCATGTGACAATCTAATTGACTACCCTTTCTATTTTTACCTCAAGTTAGCCCCCTGCCACTACTATTTTTACCCCGGTTAGTATCTTGCTTGGTCTTTATCCTCCCAATTTGAAATCGGCGCTCAATATCCCAGAGTGAACAGAATCCGTACTAGTCGTATTAGGGTCACTTTCAGACCTCCGATATATTTGCACTAAACTACAGCGTTGATTTTTTCGGGCGCCATTGTAAAGAGCCTTGCTGAATTGAACCTTGGATCTCCTCTGAACTGACCAGCTGAAGCTCTAGTGTTGAGCTATTGTGACGAAACTGCAAGCTCTTATCGTCAATTATCTACTATTAATAAAATATGTGATTATCATATCACAATTGTGACGAAACTTCAAGCTCTTATCGTCTATTAATATCTACTATTGTGACAAAACTGCAAGCTCTTATCGTCTATTAATATCTACTATTGTGACGAAACTGCAAGCTCTTATCGTCTGTTAATATCTACTATTGTGACGAAACTGCAAACTCATATCGTCTAATAATATCTACTATTGTGACGAAACTGCAAGCTCTTATCGTCTGTTAATATCTACTATTGTGACGAAACTGCAAGCTCATATCGTCTAATAATATCTACTATTGTGACGAAACTGCAAGCTCTTATCATCTAATAATATCTACTATTGTGACGAAACTGCAAGCTCTTATCGTCTGTTAATATCTACTATTGTGACGAAACTGCAAGCTCATATCGTCTAATAATATCTACTATTGTGACGAAACTGCAAGCTCTTATCGTCTGTTAATATCTACTATTGTGACGAAACTGCAAGCTCTTATCGTCTAAAAATATATACTATTGTGGCGAAACTGCAATCTCTTAAAGTCTATTAATATCTACTATTGTGATGAAACTGCAAGCTCTTATCGTCTATTAATATCTAATCTACTATTGTGACGAAACTACAAGCTCTTATCGCCTATTAATATCTACTATTGTGACGAAACAGCAAGCTCTTATCGTCAAAGTGGACTCTGCAAGTATTTTAAAAATCGCTTTAGATCATTATTCTATTTAAAAATTTCAGAATTTTGGATTATTTTGTTGATATGAAAATTTAAACGGACCGAAAAAAAGGAAAAGCGAGATTCGGGCTCAAGTGACAAAGCTCATTCACTTTAGAAAGTTGTGTTGAATTTTTAAATTATTCTTTCGTATCGTCACCCCTAAATCGAATTTTCAGAATACATATTCGATTTTTTTCGTTGACGTAGAAACTGAGACGGGTTGATTGAGATCAAAATCAAGATAATAGCTAGAGTGGAAGTTTCCGATAATTAAGCAAATTTGTTTTCAGTTTTTCACTATTATTTTTCACCATCACTTATAATTTTTTTTTTTTAATTTTAGATGTTTTTTTTGGCTTTGAAGCGGAGAATGACATCAAAATCAAGATTCTAACTACAGAGGAATTACTTGATAACTCATCCCTCTCAATCACCCACTTACTCACTCATGTCAGTATGTATCATATAGTTTCCATTGTATTATATATTTTGCATTATATAGATTCACATTGATGTACAAGGTATTTTCGAATTCCCAACAATATGTTTAGAAATGGAAAGTTTGGCTCCTGTCCGTCGACTTAAAAAATCAGTTAACCTCTTGTATTCATTGTTTCTTCGACACCGACTGTTCGACCTACCCGAAAATGTAAGGTACCGGTTTGGGCGGTCGAGACATTCATTGATTAAAATAAACTTGCCAAATTTCATTTGATTTACTGAATATGCTAGAGATATAGCGATCTATATGTGGTAAAGTAAATGCAATATCTCGAGCGCTCGGAAGCTAAATCGAAACAATGCAGTCCATTACATTTTTGCTAAAAGTATATACAAAAATTCTCCCATTAAGTAGTATTAATTATATTTGTTTTCCCTTTATGATACGTTTTAGATTTTTGTATGAATTTAGGTCCCAAATGTGAAATATTTCGCAAAAAGTGCACAGTAGTCTCCTACAATTAATGTAATTTTCTTTTAAATATTGAAAATCTGATGAGATGTGGGCGGGACATAATTTTCCATACATAATGCAATATACAGCCGCCGATAAAAAAACGCCTCACCCTCTGTTAATCGAGCATCGTCCATCGTAGAGAAAATCGAATGATGCCATTCGATTAGGAATAACATCCTTTAAAAATTAATATACGTAAAATTTGCATAAGGGACCGTCTTCATATCTAAATGCGCACAAACTTTGGAATTTTCAATGGCAACACAAAATTTTGACGTCACCCACAAGTTCGAGACTCCCAAATTAGTCCAAATTCAAATTTTCACGACGTTTCTATCTTTATATCCGAAGACATTCAATATTCCGGAATGTGCAATTTTCGGGGATCAGCTCCATATTGAAAACCTCAATTTGAACAGCGATGTTTCGTTGTTTGACCACATCACTGTTGTAAATTATTGAACTATCCTCTTGACATTCAGCATTATGGCTTATCTCACAGGTCGCAGGTTTGATTCCTGCATGAAAGGGTGAGCATTTTCATGGCTGTGTGTGGTGTTGTCTTGTGTGTGTGTGTGTTACAAAGGCAGTGGTTCTGTAATGGGTAGAATTATGTGAGCCTCAAAATGGGCACGATTATTAGGGGTAAAATGTCGTACTTGGTACTTTGGTAAAATCTAATGGGGCATTCGTGCCAGGGTCAATAAAAGGAAGAAGAAATAAAGAAGAATGAAATGTTTATTTTCAAATGTCATTTTATAATACTGTTTCAAAATCAATTTATGCGACTAACAAATATCTGCATATGGCGCGACAAAACAACTCCGTTGGAACTTGGTGACAAATTTAAAAGTATCAATCCGTCATTATCAATCACCGTTTGGAGTCTTGTTGGTGTTTAGTATCACATAATTTTATAATTTGTTATTGTTTTATATAAATATTTTTTATTATAAATTATTACATTTTGTGGGCGATTTCAACTCACAGTAGCTCGGATCGGCAGTAACATAAGTAGATCCCATTTATAACAATACAAGTTTGCAGCCTTCAATAAAGATAGTAGAATCACGTTGATTAGGTTGCATCTATACAACACTGTTTATACAAAGTTTTTATTAAAACTGGGTAAAAATAAATGCCCTTTTCTTAAATAAAGATTAACTTATAATTAATAAATCTTTTTCAAATTAGTCATTTTTTAAATTCATATACCACCCCTAAAGTCATCGTGATTCTGAATATTTAAACATTTCGAAAGAACAAGTGGGAGGAAACACCTGGAATTTTATATAAACATATACAAACTCTTTGTGAATCGATTTTTATCAAAACGTGTCCAGGTTTGTATTCATATTTTTTCGTTGATTTCATAATTAATATTTCATACAAACAATTTATTCTACAAAAATAAAATTCACGTAAATGTGTTTGGGTTATTTAGTAGTAACGTCATACAAAAAATCAGCGTGAACAGATAATTATTACAGAAGATATGAATTCAAGTTTTGGAAACTAATGTAACATTAGGAGCTCAAAAATTTACATTCTCACAACTCAGAAACGCTTCAGCCAAATGACTTGAAATTTGGTATCACAGATTGAATTTTGCTCTGGTTTCGAACTATGTTGTCAAACTTGGGTACTGTCATTGAAAATGGCATTGTGCGCGTTTGGATAAGAAGATAGCCCCTTATGCAAATTTTACGCACATTAATTTGTAGAGGATGTTATTCCTAATCGAATGGTATCTTTCAATTTTTTATACGATGAATGATGCTCAATTAACAGAAGGTGGGGCGTTTTTAACACTTTACAACAAAGTTGAAAAGTGTTTATGACTTTGTTTCATTCTGTCTGTCTGTCTGACCGTTAGCACGATACCTGCCGTAAAAATGACTTAATCAAAATGAAATTTTAGTATGTTGTTCAGACGGTCTGTAGGACCTATGGGAATATAAATGAGTAATATCACCCAATTAGTTTTGGATTGAAGCCGGGTTGAAAAAATGAAATACATTGAGCCCTATGGGACCTAATTTTTCAAGCATTTTTTAAGCGGATTTAAAATTCACAAATTGCTTCGAAAATTTTAGGCAATATTCAAATTGTTCCATAAAATATATAAAAAAAATTCAACGAAATATATTCAGTAGATTTTTAAATAAAAATTAAAATAATAATAACACCTCTTATATGAAGCGATCACGTGAGCATGATATGAAACGATCACGTGACATACTTCAAAATGATATATGGCATCCATCTTCATATTGAGTGTTGTATCCGTCCTAAAACTACTTTATTTTTGCCTAAATTCTGTGCATCTACATACTGAAACAACGCAATGACGATATATTTGTGTTTAAATGCTCATCCCAAATTTGATTATTTCTACAACTAAGCCTATTTTTCACCTATGTAAAATGTAAACAGCAAAATATGTAGAATGAGTTGTATTAGAATTGCTGTAATTCTTTAACACAAAATCATTTAGTCCATGGAGTCTGCTTAGCTGATATGAGTGAAATATTCATTGATTTTAGAAAGAGAAGGACGATATTTTTCGATGAAGTTTTACGCATATAGTTTAATTACTTGTAGCTCCATGGTCTTAATTTTCAAATAAAATAGATTATTATAGTATTGTGATGAATGACATGAATGGGGGAATTATTTATGAATGAAATGTTGCTTTTATAGAGAGAGCCAGGCGTGTTATTTTTTCTATGACGTCATTTGAATGGATTTCAGTTGTTTTCGATGAAGTTTTCAAATATAATAAATTATCGTAGTATTATGACAATTCTAAAATTATTACCTAGGAATGTATCACATTTTAGAGATGTTTAAACCAGGCAATTTATACTTTCATGCCATCATTTGAATGAAGATAACTTTTTTTATGAAGGTTTAAGGTTTCAAATATAATAAAATAATGTAGTATTGTGATAAGTTTTAAAATATTACCGAGGAATGTATTGCACATTTTAGACATGTTTAAATAAAATTGAATTGAAGTTGGAAAGTGTTTCATAATCAATGCTTTAAGCATGATTGATCCTTCTTGTTTTTTTCCGCGGCTGTACATATTTTTTTCACAGTGACTATAAATCTCGGATATACATAGGATCCACGCACAAAGATTTGATCTTTGAATTGTATTTTTGACGCTTTTCGGGGTGACAGCATGGATACTATTTCGGAGCACCCAGCTCATATTTCGCTCAACTCTAACTTGACTATCAATATTGACAACAACTGCAATACGCACTATTGCCCGTTTACTAAAATATTTTAATAATTAGTTCTTCTGTTTGGCATCATTTTCGTGAATTTAGCATTTCTTTTGCAATTTTGGTGATATTCACATCATTTAAGCATCATTAAAAAGTCTTCCAGTTGGCGATATTTTTCGAAATTAGTCACAATGCTTTCCAAAGTTATCACCAAGTGTTACAGACAGACGGAGAAAGTGGGATTGTACAAAAATGACTGTTACTGGATTGTTGGACCTCAAATTAGGAAATAGCGAAGTATATATATCTTTTTCTGCGAATGGGACGAACTAGATCCATGAGAATGATATTAAGAAATTTAATTTATTTATAAATTAATGCAATTTATTTGATAAATTTATCTAAAAATCGTGCAATATTTTGTCATTTGTTCTCTATTAAAAATTACAAAAGAAATATTTTTTTTTAAGTAACATTATTAAAGGTTCTGATTTTTAACGATTTTTTCTATCATTTCATGTATCACTGAATTTGAATCGAACGTTTTTGAGATGATGTCTGTGTGTATGTTGATAGTGTATGTGAAGCGATATTTCACGAACGAAATCAGCTTTTCAAATGAAATGTAGTACACATGTTGCAATCGGTGAAGACTGCGGATACCTATTGATTTTAAAAGCAATCGAATGTTCGAAAGATGGCTAAATTACCGAACGAAATTTAGAAAAATACATTGAAATATCTGATCCTTTAAACATACTACTTAAACGAACATATCTTATGTTATTTTTTATTAGAAAACGGATAACTCACATTTTAGAAGCGTCTTATGAACCATTTTAAATATATTGCACATATTTCTTATAAATACATCAAAAATATTACATAAAATTAAGAAAAGTATTAACTATCGTGACATATGTTCACTGCAATACATAGTACAATATTATGCAACAAATACAATAGCACAATATTATGCAACAAATGTATTCCCATCAGTCTTGTGGATCTAGTTCCTTCCATTTACAAAAGAAAAATCAGTTGTGTAATAGTTTTGAATTTTTCAACCAGAAGTTTGTCAGTAATCATGTGATTTATTTATTATTTATTTTTATTTTTAATTAGTATAATGTTCCTAAAGCTTGTAATTATATTTTTTATTTTCTCAGGTTAGGTAATATAGTAGAGGGAAAGTAATGTTTTCACGAAAATTTTCGAATTCGAAATTTTAATGCCAATATATATTTTAATACCTCCTGAAAACTTTTAGACTGTGGAGTCGAATTCTTTTGCGCACAATAGCTGCCACAAATCTTAATGGACTGTCACGAAACTTTGTATATGTCTTTGTCACCAAATAATTTAGAACAAGAAGGATATTTTTTTAATTCGATCGAAAACTTCTGAATTTATTTGAAATTTTATATTTTTAGCAGTATAGGACACACTGGCATATTTATGCACCAAAGGGTTTATATATGATCCAATGATCACGAAACTTAATAGTTTCGATCATTGATGTGATAAAAATCCGCCATACAATTTTTTGCTCGTGACGTCATTGGCATCCCTTGGGGAAATAAGAAATGTACCCCCGTGGGGTGCATTGTCAAGCATGGTGTCAATAGAAATATTTTTTCAAGCCCTCCAAAGTAAAGGGTAAGAAGCTATAATTGGATCCACGATAATGATATTTCAAAATTTTCCTTGTAAAATTTGGAAAACTTAAAAAGCTATTAAAAATGGGTTTTGGTAGGAGAAAGTTGTAAAGAGCTTTGCTGCCCCAATCGGGAGTCTAACTTTGGATCTCTAAACTGACCAGCCGACGCTCTACTGTCGAGATACCGAGACGAAATTGCAACCTTTTATTGTCGAAGTGGTCTCCACATTCTCCACCCTCTAATGCCAAACTGGCTGGTAACTGACATTTTAACTGACCACCTCCTGCTATTTCTCTACCTCAGGTTAGGCTTTTGCTACTACTACTTTTACCCAGGTAAGTATCCTGCGTGATCGTTGTCCTATCAATTTGAAATCGACGCTCAATCTTCCAGACTCCTGATTTTCCTCCATATTTTCTGTTAAAAAAAGCTATGTTAACTGTTTCTATTTTCTCGGTTCTTTTCTTTTTCTTTTGACCCTTTTTATTTGCATTTTTTTCTAAATTTTCTTTTCTAAGTTTTAATTTTCTTTTCTAAATTCACTTTTAAAATTTTATTATTTTCTTCAATTTTAATCTATTTTTTATTATGTTAATATATCTCACTCTAAATTTTATTTTTCAATGATCTTTTTATCCATATTCGCAATAACCCTTTTCCCATTTTTGAAAAAAGGACGTACTTGTCAAGTTCAAATATAATGTAAAACGATCTGTGTAACCCCAATATTTTTCATCAATTGTTATCGTTTTAGTCCTAAATAAATGTTCTTTTGGCGGGATTGTAGACTTTGGGTGCTTCCTGAGTGCAGGAGGTATCCCTTCCCGGCCGTACAGCTCGCTACTCTAAACCTACTATTTGAGTCGCACGGTCTGGGATCTTCAGACCTCCGACATATTTGCAGCAACCTACAGGATTGACTTTTTCGGGCGCCATTTTAAAAAGCCTTGATGTCCCAATGGGGAATCGAAATCTGGATTTCCGAACTGGACAGTCGAAGCTCTACCGTTGAGCTACTGGGACGAAATGACAAACTCTTATTGTCGAAGGGGGCGCTACAAAGTCCAGTTGAGCCATTCGCCAGTTAAATAATGTTTTGTAAAAGTAGAATATATATATATATATATATATATATTTATATATATATACATATATATATATATATATCATATGATGGTCATGTAGTATATGTGCAAAAGTAATTCTTCACGTAGAGCTGACAAGACAGTAATATGAAAGGAAGAAGTCTGTGAGACAACAAACTGTAAAGCGCGAAGTGTAAGCATATTACCTCCATTTTTGTTAGTTCGACAGTTTGAACATATATTATCCTGTACACATGTAATAAAATTCGGAAGAGCAAATAAGAATAATAACAAGTATAAAAAATAAATTGTTATTAAAACACTATTACGAGTGGCACTACAAAACTACGGATTTTATAAAGAATTAGCATTTATACTTGTTCTATGGCTAGCTCAATTTACGCATGTTTTAAAATAAAAGGTATATATATTTTTTTAAAGTTTTGGTAAATATTTTATTGTCAAGTTTAATAAATTGCTTTTATTGGTTAAAATGTATGGAAACACGCCAATTTAGCAAACACTTAATAAGCGAAATAATTAAGACAGCCATATATAGTAAAGTAAAAGGTCTTTAATAATAACACCATTATGGCATACTTAAAATCACAATCCAGAGCGATGTAGGACGTCACTACGTCCTTCATCAGTGGCAATGTAAGTTGTTTAAGATGTGACAAACATAAGCTTTTATACACAACCCACAACGGTGAGATAATATTTTAGTTTTCAATTTTTCTTTACTTTTGAAGTCACATTTATTGGTTGCCCTGTATTTCATGATCTACTATTATTTATGTATTTTGTAATTTAAATGTTTTTCTAAATGGAATTTTAAAATATCAATATGCAAATCTTGTTGTTGTTGCCTGTGTATAGGAACTCATGTTCGTCACATCTTAAACAATTTACATTGTCACTGAGGAAGGGCGCAGTGACGTCCGAAAGTGCTCTGGATTTGTAAATTTAAGTACGTTATAAATGGTGTTATTAATAAATTATTTAATTTTTAAATTTTTGCTTTTATTAGTTTAAGTCTTCAAGAATTGGATGCTTTGTAGCCTAAGGAAGAAAATTACACTCGTAAGTCCTTAAAATTATATCCATCTTTAGCTATCATTCTCAGATTGTTTCTGTCTGATTTTTGAGGTGGCAAGAGAAGAAGATTCCCTTAACATTTTGAACAAACATACACCTTGTCGTCGGATTGGATAACTCCGCTTGTTGTTCCAAAACGTTCAAGCTTCTTCACCACTTATCCGCAAAAGGTTTGTTGTTAGAAGTGTCTAACGGACTCATAATTTTAAGTATTATGCAATCTACTCCAATAAGGAATTTGAATAGTGTGGATAGGTTTTCAGTCCAGCAATACGATGATATTATTCTCACTTTGAAATGATTTCAACAATCTCTACATTAGGCAATTGACACAAGTGCAGCAAATGTCAACATAATTATGTCGCATGTCAGGTGGAATGTCATGGATAGCTCAAAACGTCATGATTGAGTAAACAGGAATATTATTTTTAAGGACACTGTTTGAAATTATATTTTAAAGTTTGGAAATAGTTACAATAATTACTCAAGTTCTCTTAATCGAAATAATCAACTTTATGAATTGTAATTCCAGGTCGTTCCTAGAAAAATATCTCTAACATCAATGGACATATAAAAATTGCTTCACTATCTATATGAACCAAAGATCTCGAATTCAATATTCGTTATCAATGACACATGAGTACGAATAATTCATGTGTTATTAAATCTCTTCCAGGTACGAGTTTTATTAATCGTTGAGTGAATGCATTCCCATCATTCACTCCGCTAGCTTCAGTATTAAATTCCCAAATGTTTAATTAAATGAAACCATATCAGATAATAACTATGTGATAGTACCTTGGGAATACATTTTCAGCACTGTTCCATTGTTCCTTTATCATAAAATGAAATGTTTCACATTCCTATCTTGGCCGCTACTGCCCTGACCTGAAGAAACACAATCATAGCTAATGAGGTTAGAAATTCAAAGAACAACCAAACACCACTCACTGAACAATGGACAGAAAATGCGAAAAATTATGATCCAGGATTTATTTCTTTTAAGAATCAAGGAGTTTGCCAGTTCAAAGTCAGTTACTTCGAAATCTACGAATGTTGAAAATGTGCAGCTTTAAAATGTCTGAATTGTCAGTGTTATGCCCACGGTATATAACTTAAAATATAGCCGCTTGTTAGTTCAGTTTTCTGGCTTAACACAGGATTGACCGGCAATTTTACGCAGAAGCTATCTCATGTAACCGGCTATTATTTAGTGATTGAATGTGGAAGGGAAGCAATCTAAATAAACTTCAATAAACATTATTTATACATAATTAATGGAAATGAAACGTTGAATATATATTTTAGATAACGTTTAATATTTTTTTTGGTATGGTAAACTGTACAGCAATCACCTACGTGTAATAGTACACAACAGGTTTTACAAATATATCTCTTTTTGCTGCGCTTTCCTTTTGAAGAGCATACTCTATACGTTCTAGTTGGATTTATTTTTACGCTAGTGTGTATTTTGTCTTAAACATGGTATTTTAGTTGTCCTGAAAGCCTAAAATGTAAATTACTGTAAGGAAACCTTTTAGAAGTACGATAAAAAATGCCAGGTACTGTGTTGTATCGATTTGAATCTACAGTTATAAATTCCCCAACACTTCAAGTACAAATTTTGTGTATCTTAATTATTTTGTGACTTGTAGTTATAGTAAATTTTGAATGCATTGAACACAGTACAATTGCTCAGAAAGAATTCTACTTTTTTAGACCACTTTATGCTTTTTCAAACGATACTGCTGTTCGCCAAATACTGATCTGCACGATCGACTCTTTTCATTTTTTTTTGTATTCTGTTATGCACGTAGGTTTAACTATATCATCCATAGAATTTATCTTTCTCTTTCAAGTTAATTTCATAGAGGCATCATGAATAGTTGATATCATACGCACTAACCTTTTATCTTTCTATAAGAACAATGGATCATTTCCGAACAAAAGACATTTCCCCTCTCTGAAGATTATTTGACTTTTACATTAGTACCTTCGGCAAGCCACGCTTCTCTCGTATGGTCCACGGACAAATTTAACACTTTACAACAAAGTTGAAAAGCGTTTATAACTTTGTTTATTGTCTGTCTGTCTGTCTGTTTGTCTGTCTGTCCGTTAGTACGATAACTGCCGTAAAAATGACTTAATCAAAATGAAATTTTAGTATGTTGTTCAGACGGTTAGTAGGACCTATGGAAATACAAATGAATAATATCATCCAATTCATTTTGGATTGAACCCGGGTTGAAAAAATGAAATACATTGAGCCTTATGGGACCTAATATTTCAAACATTTTTAAGCGGATTTAAAATTCACAAATTGCTTCGAAAATTTTAGGTAATATTCAAATTGTTCCATAAAATATATAAAAAAAATTCAGCTAATTATATTCAGTAGTTTTAAAAATAAAAATTAAAATAATAATAGCACCTCTTATATGAAGCGATCACGTGAACATGATAAGAAAAGATCACGTGACCCACTTCAAAATGATATATGGCATCCGTATTGTCTCAGAATTGTGATTTTTAAATTTCTTTTTAATTCATATTGAGTGTTGTATCCGTCCTAAAACCACTTTATTTTTGCTTAAATTCTGTGCATCTGCATACTGAAACAACGCAAATGCACAATATTTGAGTTTAAATGCTGATCCAAATTTGATTATTTTTACAACGAAGCCTATTTTTCACCTATGTAAATAACGGCAAAATATGTAGAATGAGTTGTATCATAATTGCTGTATTTCTTTAACATAAGATCATTTAGTTCATGGAGTCTGTATAGCTGATATGAATGAAATATTCATTGATTTTACAAAGAGAAGGACGATTTTTTTCGATGAAGTTTTACGCATAGAGTTTAATTGCTTGTAGCTCCATGGTCTTAATTTTTAAATAAAATAAATTGTTATAATATTGTGATGAATGACATGAATGGAAAATTATTTATGAATTAAATGCTGCTTTTATAGAGAGAGCCAGGCGTGTTATTTTTTCTGTGACGTCATTTGAATGAATTTCAGTTGTTTTCGATGAAGTTTTCAAATATAATAAAATATAGTAGTTATACGATAATTCTAAAATTATTACCGTGGAATGTATCACATTTTAGAGATGTTTAAACCAGGCAATTTATATTTCAATGCCGTCATTTGAATGAAGTTCATTTTTTTCGATGAAGGTTTAAGTTTTCAAATATAATAAATTAATGTAGTATTGTGATAAGTTTTAAAATATTACCGAGGAATGTATTGCATTTTAGATATGTTTAAATAAAATTCCATTGAAGTTGGAAAGTGTTTCATAATCAATGCTTTAAGCATGATTGATCATTCTTGTCTAATAATTTTTCAGCTGTAGAAACAATATTGTAAAAATTATCTTGATATACAAGATGTCAGAAACCAAGATATGGCTCTAAGACAGATAATATAGTTTATTGTAGCTTTTTTCCTTCACCCGAATAGATCTCGAAATTGTAAATGTAGCCAGATTCACTTTCACAAAATCACAAAAAATCCGTATTTTGTTATCTTTGCCGGATTATGTGTTCTGAAGCTGATACGTCCTCTATATGGTACCATTGCTTCATGTAGAGATAATTCTTGTTTAGGTATATACAGGGATTGAAAATTTGAAATAATGTAATCCAATATAGGTCTAATTTCACAAAGTCTGTGTCCACTAGATGTATTTTGTGCATTATCACTGAGATGGAAAAATGTAAGAATTGGTCGAACCTCATTCTGCTTATAGTTTTAGGAAACATTGTTGCTTCAACCAGAGGGTCCGTTGACCAGTAATTTCTCCAATGTGATTTTTTAGTTTGTCTCATCTGTATCAATAATCTGAGAAACTTCTTCATATCGCTAGTGGTAAATTCCGACCATGGTAAAGTTTAGCAGATTTTTTTCTAAAATTGTTTCATTTGACAGTGGTATAAATTGGTTTGAGAAGCAACTGAATCAAAAAAAGCATTATCAAAAGTAAACCCGTTACTTCACTGATACTCGGTGCTTAACTAAGTTCGACAGTTACACCTGAAATATTTGAATAATCCTCCAAGGTTGGTGTAATATCATTTTCGATCCACTCTTCTTCAAAATCACTTTCACTATCATATTCTATTACATTTTTTTTGCCGTTTTGTTGGTCTAATATCAGATTCACAACTTTCTTCCGATAAACTATCACTTTCCAAATCACTACAATTTATTTCAAAATCGCTTGGACAATCAGATAAAGCACCTTCGTATAATTCATTGAAAAATTTTTCACCGTCACGTTCCGCCATTGTTGAAATTTTTGTAATACTCAAATTGTGATCAAAACCTAAATACCAAGAAAAGTATTTTTATTAAAATAAAGTGGTTAACACGATGAACAAAGCTTTTGCATTATTCTATATTGCTCTGGGTTTCATACACCTGTAAATTGAAATAGCTAATGCATGTACAAATACGAGTTAAGACGTGACCGGTTAACAACGCTTGGGCGTGAAAACACGAGTTAAGGCGTGACCGGTCAACGACGTTTGGGCATGAAAGCACGAGTTAACACGTGACCGGTCCACAACTTTTGGGCTTGAAAATACGAGTTAACTCGTGACTGGTCAACAATATGCTATTGATCTGAAATTCCGATAGTAAAAACTTACAATTAAAATATATTTACAAGGTAAATCTAGAACATGGATAAAATGAAAACATCTTATGTTAAAATAATCCGCATTATTAATCGGAGATTATCTTCGTTTTCGAAAACTTCTAAATTATTTTCATATCTCATGTAAAAAACACTTAATGATTGCTGCATTTGTTTCTCCATACTGATTTCAGCATTTATGACGTCTTTCTGCATTAGTTGACTCTTACTCATTTTTACCTTTATTTTTATGAAGAAATCTAAGAATATCAGGTATAATATTTAACAAGTTTCTTTATTTTTATTTTCCCTATAGTATAATGTATTCATAGTATAATGTATAGGGAAAGTATTGTGACAGGGTAGAAACTTGAATTCGTGTTTTTTTCCCTGACAAGGAAGATAATGAACGTTTCAAGCATCCCTGAACTTGGACCAATGAATCTTTTTGAAGTGATGTCTGTGGCTGTATATGTGTGTGTATAAGTCTGTGGAGGCGATATCTCACGAACGAATGGACAATTTCGAACGAACACGATAAAATATACAATCAGTGAATACTGGAAGCCTATTTATTTTAAACGCAACTGAATGTTCTGAAATCCCCCAAATTAGTTTCAAATAAGATTTATAAAAAATCATAATCTTGAACAATGTAGCGTAAATAATACAGTGATTAACAAATAAATGTAATGCATTTTCATAGACATTGTATTATCGTTAAGTTTGAGACATTTTCTAAAAGTTAAAATGTCTACAATCGATATTACAGGTAACTTCTTCGACTAACATAAAAATTACCAGAGTTGTTAAGGAGCTTATATTTTTATCTTTCTCCTCACAAGAATAAACCTTTAAGAATTAAATATTTTCTTCCCATTGTTAGCTTAAATCTTCGAATTTTCAATACATATCTTGTTTACTTTTAAAACAATCATGGGAGATTTTTTTTAAATATTCCTATAAATTTAATAATAAATCTACCAAAAATGTATCAGTAATGCTACGGGTAATGTTGATCATTACAGTTTTGATTATCCACATTCTAAAATATTTCGCCTTACTAGGCCAACCACTGCAGATCAATTTATTTGGTTTTCTAATGTCTGTAAAAATAAAAACGCTACTGAGCGATTGAGAAACTGTATTATAATTGGCAAAGAAATTTCGGACGAAGTAAAGTAGTTTTCTGGAAATGAGTGGCATTACTTCTGTTTTAAAAAAATTCTGATCAATGTTGTTGACTTCCTATGCTACTCCAACTGTTTTCATTTGTTTTCTTTTATTTGTATGTTGTTCCTTGTGTTTGTTCCTTTCGTATGTTGTTCTTTTTCTTTAATAATTTTCCAGACATTTGATATTTTCTTTTCATTTTGTTTGGTTTTAAATTGCTAATCATTTACCAATTTAAATTGGAAGTACCTATTCACTGTACTATGTTGGCTTTCCCCACCTCTCACCCCCAAATTTATTTTAATGTTTCTATGAAACTTTATGTCTTTGCATATTGGCTATACATGTCTGTGTATTTCTATGTGTTTTGTTATTTCTGTGTTTTCCCCAGCCCTGCTCTACATCCTTTGGTTGAGCTGGATGGCCTGAGTAATAATAATAAAATAGTTTATATTTCTTGATCATGAAAATCCTACATTGCAGCACTAAATTAAGGAATTAAAAATAACAGCCACTTCTCTAATTTCCTAAAGAACTTTAGTGTTACCAATAGTGGACAGACTGAAAAGAACAGGCATCCTGTGTTTATTGCGAGTTCCTCCCAGGCCTTAACGGGTAGGGCCTGGAATTATTTGTTGCATTCTCAGGTCCCTATGGGCCTTCCTCGCTCTGTCTTCACTGCAAATTTTAGACTTTTAACTGGATATGACTTTCTTCAAGGACGCCTCTATCGTATTGGCGTGGTTGATTTGCCTGACTGTGTTCTTTGTTCTACTGACGCCATTATGGATTTTAATCATCTGACAAGTTGTCCTGCGCTTTCTTTTATGAATTGTTCTCTTGACAACTTTTATAACAAGGCTGGTTTTTATTGGGCTGCCAGAGGGCTCATGGTAGATATGGCCTCCGCTCCGACATAGGAAAAAAAAAGTGTTCATTGCTCGCTGTATAAGTAAAAAGAAATATTTCAATTTCGTCTGAACATCCTTACAATCATTTTGTAAACCAAGTTTTGCTCAACTCGGTCAACTCGGTCATCTGCTACTTCTGGAAAATTATAAAAACTACAGCAGGTCCAAGTAAAACTAAAGCAGGGCTATAGGACTGTGCTGGGGAGTTATCAAGTGAATACTTGCTTATAATAAATCCCTTCTCTGTGCCTGTCTGTCTGCTGTCAATTTGATGACATTAGTAATAAATTTGACGAAATTTCGAAAAATTGACAAGCATTTAATATCTTTGAAATTAACTTTTATTTAGTTGGTGTTTCCTGATGCTTTATTGAAATTTATATTTTGAAATTCTTATTCAAATTGTAGCGAGTTTTGCAGTACATGGAACAATTTACGGGTTCTAGGGTGTTGTAAATTAATTAATTGCAATGTGTGGGGTGTTGTAGAAATTACGCTTTGCTTAAGTTATTAAAAATTAAAAATGTTGATCTAGAATGGTGAATAATTTCGCACGTATCCGAGGATAACAGGAGCAAATTTTCAAAAGGCGGTCGAATTGGGAGAATATTTTACATAACTTTATACAATCCATGCTCTGACGGGCTTGACTTATAATTATTTGGATACGGAAAACATATTGCTCTGTACCTATAACAACCAGAAATTTTCAGCAAAAAAGTAATAATAAAATAAAAAATATTGCTCAATTTAATTAAAGAGATATTTCCTGCAGTAAAAAGTAATGTAGAAACATATTTTAGTGGAAAAATTTGGCAGCATGAAAAGGTTTTCGCTAAGTAATATAACAAAAATGTATTACATTCTCTTTCAGGAGCCAGTTCTTTGAAGGGAAGAAACAAGAAATGCCAAGTTAGAAAAGCAATTCACCCGAAAAAAATGCGACCAAATCGAGGCACTACAAAAGGAATCACTCTCGGCGATCTAAAGTTCAACTTAGACCATTTGTATAAAAAAAATTATTACTGTAATTTCCAGAAAAGGGATTTCGGATTGGAAAAAAGAACAATAGAAAGAATAAAAGGCGTAAGTTAAAATTTTGTGATCAGAGTGTTTTTTTTATATTAATTAAAGGTATAGTAGCAAAATAGTTGTATAATGCTGTTGATATTTTTATTTTCTCTCTTTATTGATATATATGACTCGACGCTCTCTGATTTTATGCTAATTGTTTTGTTACTTTCCCTGCAATGCATGGTAATGTATAGGGAAAGTATTGGAATCATGTCGAAAATCGCAACTCGAGTTTTCGACGGATCTACACGTTTCGAGACCTCTAGAATACGAAAAAACTATTTTTAGCGTGACGTCTGTGTGTGTGTCTGTGTGTCTCTCTGTGCAGATTTTGTATTCACTCTAACATAAAAACTAATGGACCGAATTTCATAAAATTTGGTAGTAACTTGTGGGCGAATCTGGTGCTGATTAGTTTTGGGTATGATTCGGGATAAAAGAACCCGCCTTATTCTGCGAAATGGCCCGCAAAAGCTTGTATCCACTCCAGCTGCAAAACTAATGGACCGATTTTCACAAAATACGGTAGATAAGTCCCTTATGGGGCACCCTGGTGCTGATTAGATTTTGGTATGATTCGGAAAAAAATAACCTGCGTTTTTTGCGAAATGGACAGCAAAAATCGCCAAAATTTAAAATAAAAAATTACATATGCCCAAAATATCTCCATTAAATGCTTGTTTAATACTTAAATTTTAACGAAGAATAGAATAAGACCAACCCCATTGCACTAGGACTAGCCGTTCTCGAGATATTTTAGTTTTTTCGTATTTTCTCTACGCCACATTTGAAAATAAGTCCAGTTATCAAATGAGAACGAAAATTGAATTAAAAGTGAATTCAATTTAATTAAAATAAAGAGACCGTGAATATAAGTCTGCAGGGAAAGTCATGTGTTGCCCACATCATATTTTTTTGCTAGCGAGTATGTTTTGTCCGTTGTTTGTTTTGTTTGAGTTCTGAAGCCGAAATGTCCTCCCCGCTAATAATAAGTTTAGATAAATATAAATTATGTACATATGAATAAATGTTGTGTACTTTTAATGATTGTGAGAGTGTTTTAATGCCGGGCTTACCTCAAGTTGGGATTGTTTCTCTACCCCCTAGAACATCGTGAAGAACCATGGGAGTTTTAAAGAATCTATTACAAATGATATTATATTTCTATTATATTATTACGGTCTGTTATATATTCATCTGTTCACAAAGATCTTGGAATTTATATATTTAATGAAAGCTGTGTAAATCATAATCTGTATAAGATGATATTCTGCTTAATATTGTAAAATTTTACGGTTCCGAATAAAAAACATAAAATCTGATGTGGGCAACACATGGCTTTCCTTATATAATGTAATGAATTTACTACTTTAACAGTAAAAAAAAATGTTTTTTCTTATAGTAGATACCAATATTCTTTTCAAGATATTGAATTTTCGACAATTAGTTGCATTTTTATCCATTTGGCGAGATTTTCGTTAATTTGGCAGCATTTCAAAAAGTCGTCAATTTGGCGACATTCCGCCAAATTCGTCGCCAAAATCTCACCAATCGTTATACACTAAGAAATAAGTTATTCTTACAGCAGATAAATGACTATTGGCGTTCAAATACAAAAGTATTACTCAAAATATATTTTTTCTTGAATGGAACGAGCTAGATCCACAAGAATGATGTCACCCAATTTATCACATGGTATTACATATGAAAAGTGAACATTTTTCTCAATAGGATTTTTTTTTTATTTTATATGACTTTTTGATAATTTTTTAAAAAAATGTACAATATCTCGAGAACGGTTCATGTTAGCGTTCTAAAATTTATATCAATCGTTTTCTAATGAAAAATTACATAAGAAATGTCTATTTTCGTAACTTTATTAGTGGTTTTGATTTTTTGACGATTTTTTCAAAATTTCATTCGAAAATTTAGGGGGGTTCTGAACATTCGATTGCGTATAAAAACAATAGGCTTCCAGTGTTTACGGATTGTGATTTTTGTACCAAATTTGGTTCTAATCGGAATTTTGATTCGTTTGATTCGTTCGTCAGTTATCGCCTCCACAGACTCACTCTCTCTGGCACACACACACACATATTTTCACACACACACACACACACACACACACACACACACAGATATCACTTCAAAAATGTTTGATTCGTGATCAGGGATGCTTGAAACGTGCTCTCCCGTCGAAAACTCGAATTCGAGTTTTCGACCCCGTCACAATACTTTTCTTATACATTATGTATATAAGGAAAGTAATAATGTACAATAATCTGAAAAGACACAAATATGATTGTGGAAGTAATATATTTATGGACTATAAAAATCTTGAGCATAAAACATAAAATGTTTCATAAAATTCCATGTTAAGCAGATTTTGTTGTACTGAATTTGTCAAATATCAACTAAAGTTTAATGATTGCTGTTCCTCATTTATCTTAAAAACACACAATATATTTATAGCAATAAATGTATAGTTATACAAGTTTAAGGGTCAAAAGGTTTGATTTTGAATTATTGACACCTGAGGAAAACTAGAGAAACGCAACTAAGTACAAATAACACAATAATGCAGCACACAGCTCTTTCGAGACTACTCTGGATCCCCTTCGTCAGTACAAGACCACCAAAGAATCCGCTATCCAAAAGAGGAGTATGAGCAAAAGGAAGAAGCAGAAAGAATTGTATTCCCGAAATCTGAATTAAGAGAGGGTCAATCAGAAAGCAGCATAAAGAACAGTCCAGCCATCTAATCCGAAACGAGAAATGACACACAAGATTGGCGGGCGCCACAACACAACATGAATATCCTAACAAGGCAAATCAAGTCTGAACAAGAATAAATGAGACCTAATGGGACGAAAATTAGGCTAAAATGACGAGAGAATGAAGAGCCCCAAAGGAAGGAGAGAATGAAATGATGAGCCCCAAAGGAATAGAAAGAATAAAGTGGAAAAATTTACAGGAAAATTTTCTGTGCCCCAGACAGCTGACAAAAATGGAGTACTAGACAAGACATTAAATATATTACTAAAATTTTTCTCGTTGTAGAAGGCTTTGGTTCATTCTGTGGCCAATTGTGCCAGAGATAGGCTGTACGCCCATCTCAAAGTTCATAAAGCAGGTCTTCTATTCAGACCCATTGTATCTAATATTAGTTATGCTTCCTACAAATTAGCCAAACATTTAGTGCCTAGGTTATCTCCTATACTAATAATATTCATATCTGTCAAAATTCTGCCTAGTTTGGAAAGAAAATTCCTGATATAAATTCTCGGGTATGACTATGATCTCCGTTGATGTCAAGCCGTAGTTTACCAATGTCCCTGTGAAGGGTGCATTGTCCAGCTTACCTATCTTCAAAATAGCTGTATGCTGCAATATTGTGTTATTTGTGCGTCGTTATGTTGCTCTAATTTCCTTATCCTTCGTATAAAGTGTATTTTGCTTTTTGATATTAACACTTAGGTTCGATATTAATATCACGATTATTGCTGTTGGAAAATAGCTGTACAAATGGTGTCAGATTAAATTACATTCTCAAATTAGAGTTTTCACAATTTTAAAAGGGCAGGAATCAATTTAACTGAAATAATTGTGTTTTAAATACAAATTTTGATTAGGCTGCATATAACGTTATCTTTCTAACAGAAGCATGAATTGCTTCCAAATTTCACATGTCAAATGCGAACTGCCAACATAAATATTTCATATCCAAAAATTCATATGTCTGTGGATAATTACAGACTTGTAAATAATTTGATACCAAAATTGGATTAGAAAGAGAAACTATGAAAATGTAAAGTAATATTTCAGGGTCTGCTCCTAATTTTGTTTTCGTGTTAAAATTATTTTTGAGACACAAAAGTATATAAAGGTGCTATAAGAAACACATGTATCAGCAGGGAATTGTACCAGCGGTCTCCGGCTGATCAGACACTGTTTGTTCACTGAGGGGCTAAAGAAGTTGATTTTTATTTAAATATTTAAACTGTACACTACATTCCTCTTATTTTGGATCCAATTGAAACTTCTAACCTTTTGTTTTAAATAAGACAGCACCAGATTTGTCTTAAATCTTCGTGATTTGAAACCATCGCAATGAATTGTAGGGTTCTGTTTAAAAACAGATTTCGGTCATTCAAACCTATGTCATCTATTGCACATAAGTAGAATTTCCGAAATAGATAGTTACATTTTCTAAAATTGCTGAATTGTTAAAAGATTTGAAATCTCACTGAAATGCAAAGTTAAAGTAAAATGTAACTGCTCAATATTTCTACGTTCTGTGTATAAGACATTGGAGGCTACTATTATTCTTTGTACGAAATAAAAAAAAATCTCAAAATATATTTCGTGTATTATGAGTTCTTTAAAAAATATTTCATTTTTTCTTTGGATGTAATAAAATGTAAGCACAGTAAAATAAAATAATAAACTTCATTTAGAAGAAATGACTAACCGTACATGAATTGCTACAAGAAAAGCAATCAATATATCTGGTCTTCCGGCTCATATATTTCCTAGTTCGGCTTAGCATAATTTTTATTCATGCTTAACATACATAACATATTTCTTAATTCTATTTAGAATAATTTTTAACTTAGAATCCTTAGATCAGAATACTTTCTAACTCTGCTTAGGATAATTTCTATTTCTGCTGTCTATATTTACTAGTTCTATTTAGCATTTTTTCTAGCTCCTTGTACGAATAAAATGTTTATGCATATTTTCAGTTTTTATTCTTTTGTCTATTGACTGTGAACATTATCCAAATATACATTGTAGTCTTAGCTCTTTTGTGCAAGATCACTCAAGAGTCCAAGTTTGCTAATACAATTAAGGGAAACCTCCCATCTAGTTGTGTTTACTATGCAATTCAAATTCCTCTCCTAACTATCGTCTTCTATATAACACTAACTTATTGCATTTGCAAGAGCTGTGTTATTGTTGGGAGTTTCCGATGGTGGATGGAATCAATTCATTATATAGATTAATCAAATACTCCATTTTAATACTTCAAGTGCATAAATTAATTGTTATTTTCATACAAAGAAAAAATGTTATTCAAGGCAATAACCGTAAATTTCCAGATTAGAACTACTCTGCTCTTATAGTTTTCTATGTAAGGCAGTGAAATATAAATAAAACTTACTTTTACATATTTATGCTCTATTTCAAAGACCTTTTTTCTCTTTGGGGAATGGAATCATGGTTTTCCTTCTGTCACCGAACTATTTATTTCACGAGCCACTGACGGGTTTATCTTCCCTTCTATAATCGATTGTTGTATTCCCCTCCCTCATACTTCAGATTGTAATGTAAATGCTGATCTGTACAGCCGTCTTCAGAACTTTGTCTGCTTTATACAAGATATATCCCTGTATGTTGTTGTTGAGACACAGACCGTCCGACCTACCAGAAAGGTGTAAGTGTTTGGACGGCCGGGAAGTACCACCCAATTTAGACCGAAACCCAGTGGGGGAGACATCCATAGGGACCGTACCCTCCTTCCACTACCATCAACCTCTCGGAAATATCCCTGTGTTTCAAAACACTCTATAAATTTAAACCGCTGCTGGAAAATATAATTTATTTTCAGACATCAGTCATTTAACTCTACGTACTAAGTTTTTCATGTGATAATATTTCTTTATTTCTTTCAGCACAGACCGACCGAACTACCCGAAGACGTAAAGTTTCGGGTAGGACGACCGGGACAGCGCCATTAAATTTAGACCGGTACCCAGTGTGGCGACATCCACAGAGACCATACTCTCTTTGCCATGCCACCAATCACCAATTTCGTAGAAAATCTTTTGAAACGTGCCAGTTCTCCGTGTAAACACGGGTAACATTTGGGCAAAGCCAGGAATCGAAGTTGAGTCATCCGAGTTCAATCACCGTGACTTAACCACTGGGCCATTCAGTCCCTTTTTTTCTTGAGAAACTCTTATTTCAACGGGTAACTGGACCACCGATCTGGGTTTGGTCAGACGATGATCTATCTATTGAGCTAATGAAACGCCAAAATGTTAATCGTTCTTAATGAACTGACATTTATCATTTAAATGTTTTCATTACAGCAGATATAAACACATTTGTTTGTGATTTAAAATATGAGAAAACTCTAATATATGAAACAGTATAGCAGGGCATGAAGCCAAATGCTCCACTTTGTGGATCGTTTTGACTTGTCCCTATTGTTTGTGATTAGGACAGATGCATAGCCTCTTGAAACATCCACGAGAGCCGCACCTACAAAAATTCTTTCTCTCTATACCACAGAGATGGACAATCTTTTGCAGGCATTTCCAGAAATTTATAGGCCTTTCCGTATATTTTCACCAAACACTCGTAAGTAGCAAAACATTTTCTACAGAAAATATGTTACACTCTAAGGTGAGTCTCGTTTCTACAAAAAATTAAACGAACTACCTCGGTGGCTATTCGTAATTTGCTATTTTTGCAAGTCTAGGTTGAATGAGTATTTATCAAAATATCCAGTCCTCGAATACATCGGTCATAAATATCTGTTTCATAAGCAACAGGACAATAAAGGTTCGCCAGTACAGAAATGTTAATTTCAATCATTACAAGCACATTTGCTTTTTCTATATAGTAACTGTGCAATAAAAAATTGAGTGTGCTGTATAAGAAAGTTCGACCATTGATTGGAAGAGCTACATCACTTTTAATGATGGTCAGTTTTTCACCCGTATCTAGAGTCATTTGGCATTCGATGTTGTCCATACGACCCATGCAGTAATGTCTATTATCTTCTCTTCAGTGCAACGATGGAATCTGGAAGGCATGTATTGGAGCATATTCTTCACATGTTAACCTGCGTCGTGCAAGATGGTCGCTGAATAGTTTCCCTGTGGCATCTTTGAAGACAGTGCCCTATTATTCTCTTGCTTGGAAATTGATTGAATCTTTCTCAGAAATTGCTGATTTTGAAATCGAAATTTCGATGAAGTTTTGGCTTTAAATACCCTTTACTTTTAAACTAATTCGAAATTGAAAAATATCTTGTAGAGCCGTATTGTCTTGGGATCCGAAATATCGCTGTACATGATTTCACAGCTATTCGAAGCTTTTACTTTCTCCGCTACAGATGACACAGGTAGAACTACACACAGAAATATTTTATTAGTTAAGATTGAAAAAATCTACCTTATCGTTTTTTATTGCGTTATATACAGGTTGATAGGTGGACAGACTGTTTACAATAAGTATGGCTTTAGTATTTATTGGCTGCAAACATGCTTAAAACTTCCAGTCAAATTATGGATTTGTATACGGAACAAACACATGTATTCAAATTTATAATTATAAGGTTTCATATAAAAATGCTTAATTTTAATTTTACTTGTTTTAAATAGTTATATTACTGCTTAAATAACATAATTAGCGAACATATAATATTCCCTCACTGGAGTCTTTTCTTTTGAGGACCACAGGGAGAAAACACCCATATAGTCTTTCCTATGATGTTCATCTGAGGTTTCCAGATCCTGAAGTCTGGAGGAGGGTTGTCAGCTTTGACGGTTTATCGCCAATGTGGAAAACCCAGGCCGTCCGACTCATCCAAGGGACTTGAGCAACTATTTGGACGGCCGGGGTTTATCACCAATGTGACGACTTTTCGAAGATTCGAAGATTCGGTTTATCACCAATGTGACGACTTTTCGAAGATTCGAAGATTTCGAAGATTCGGTTTATCACCAATGTGACGACTTTTCGAAAATTCGAAAAATGCCTCGAAATAACCAATAGTCTACGCGATATGAGAGATTTCCAGAAGTTTCTATAGTGAGTCTAGAAAAGGAATCATCACCCAGTTGGAAAGTAGTTGACGAGATACAAACTACATTGAGTTGTGACTTACGTCAATGTTTTGAAAATAGTTGCGTCTGTTTTATGCAATAACTTCTGTTAATGTTTTTGAGTACCGATTATTTTGTAAAATTAGTGAAGCATTTAAGTGTTGCACTGTATATTGTTCCTGTTTACGTCGTGTATGTGAATAAACGTGTTAGTTATATAGAAATGTGGACTCATTCTTGTATCCGGAGTGCACATCCACGATTTCAGAGATATCGTATCATTAACGTAAAAAGATCGTCATAACACCTCTATTTTTAAAAATAGATAAACTCATATTTATAGCAAATACATATAACACTAGACTCTATAACTAAGTAGACTCTATAACTGTAGACTCTAACTAAGTGTCTCAAAGTATCCCATTTAATACGGTTAATGTATAATTTTATACAAATACCTATCACAACTGGAAGCCTTTAAAATAGCTATAAATATTCTCAGCAGGAGAGCTAGAAAATTTTATAGAACTGAAAATCAAATAAAATTATTTTACACTGCTTTAAAAATAATTCTGTGAAGTAGACTTATTGAAAGGAGATGTTTCGTCATTTTCAAATTAAATTTTCGAGATTTTAACAAAGCATTTAAATAATATCAGAGATATTTTTTCTGTGGGATGGGTAAGATCAAAAATAATTGCGAATGGGTTTATAATTACATATTTCCGCTTTGTGGTATACATGCTCAACAGAAAAATCAATGCCTGTCTGTTGCACATTGCAAGAATAAATCAGATCGAAAAGGAAATGCGAAGGCTAAATTTAGAAAGATGTTTCCTAATTGATTCTTTTAATTCAAACATTTTGTACCCATCGGTATTAAAATTTGGTTGTAGTAAATATATTGCGATTGGAAAATGTAACAGATTTACTTTAGAATCAAATAGTTTCATGTAATTGATAATAAAATTTACTGATATATAGATAATTATTGAAGTACAAAATTTCATTGCTAATATATAATCTGGTAAACTAATATGTACTCATATTTGTCGTAGCTGTGGTAATAAAGTATTAAAGTATTTCATAAAAGTTGTATATATATAAATATATATCGCTTACGCGGATAAAGCCAGAAATTGATACACTTTCAGTTCGAGCTGTACCCGTAACATATACTATATTATTACTTAGTACAAAGTACAGTTATTTCCAGGTACTTTCCAGGTACGGCATTTTTCAGCGTCCATGAATTAAATGGTAGAAAATAATATATTTATTCTTGGTACAATATCTTTAAAAAGAATGTATAAATTCAGTTCTACGATTTGAAAGAGGAAATTTCATCATTTTCAAATCAAAATTTTGCCATCTCTTCTTGAAGAATAATTCAAATATACGGAAAAATGGATTTTCCCCACTATCCGCATGAGATAAAAAGTAATTACGATTTACGAAGAAATTACTTTCTGTTATTATCTGGCAAAACTTATTTCAGCAAAATTTGATGCGTATTTACTTAAAGTATTGAAAGACATGCATTCGAATACGATTAATGTATGATAAGCGTACAGCTCATAATGTTTTTTTATTTTGATTTTAATGTTTTCTTTTGTATTTCAAAAAGCGAAAAAAAGCAGATTTATTTTCCGCAATTAATAATAATAATATTAAAGTAATTTTCCGCAATTATTTTAATGCTTATATTTTAATATTATTAGTAGAATTAAAATGACAATTCTTAAAATTGTCAAAAATAAAGACTGCTTAAAGTTTAAAAGTGCAAACACTCATTTGATTATTTGATCAATCAATGCATTGATTGATTGACATATAATGTTGCATATATATATATTATCTTAAATTATGTTGAATCGGATAAAACATAATGCATCAAATATAAAAAAATCTGATGTGGGCAGCACATGACTTTTCTCATATAATGTAATAAATTTACTAATTTTACAGTAAAAAAAAAGGTATTCTTATGTTAGATACTTATATTCTTTCCAGCACATTGAATTTTCGTTAATTAGTCGTCATTTTCGTCCATTTAGCGTCGATTTTATCCATTTGACGATATTTTCATGCATTTGGCAACATTTAAAAATGTCGTGACGATATTCCGCCAAATTCGTCGCCAAAATCTCGCCAAGCGTTATGGACAGAGAAATAAGTTATCTTTATAGCAGATAAATGACTATTGGCGTTCAAATACAAAATTAATACTCAAAGTATCTTTTCTCTTGAATGGATAGAGATAGATCAACGAGAATGATGTTACCAAATTTATCGTATGATATCACATATGAAAATTGAATATTTTTCTCAACAGTTAATATATTATATTAATATTTTTAATAAATTTATTTGAAAAATATGCAATATCTCGAGAACGGTTCATGCTAGCATTCGTTCTAAAGTATATGTCATATTTTTCTAAGGAAAAATTACATAAGAAATGTCTATTGACGTAACTTTATTAAAAGTTTGATTTTTTGAAATTGATTTTTTAATGATTTTTTGATGATTATTTTTCAAAATTTACATACACACACAGAGCCAACGGTCCTACTGGTTCTCGTTAGATCACCAAAGTCAAGCAGTATCGAGTGCGTAGTACTTGGGTGGGTGACCACCTGGGAACACCGCATGCTGTTGGCACATTTCGGGCGCCGTAGCCCGGTGATTTGCGCACTGGATTTGCACGCTGCCACAACTGCCGCCGTGTTCATGCGGAGTACGATCACGTTAAACATGTGGGACCGAAAGTACTTCTGCGAGGTTGGTGATAGGGGAAGGAGGGTGCGGTCCCTGTGGATGTCTCCTCCCACTGGGTTCCGGTCTAAATTAGGTGGCACTTCCCGGCCGTCCAAACAGTTACCTTACACCTTTCTGGTAGGTCGGACGGCTTAGGTCTCAACAACAAAAACAATAACAACACACACACACACATCCCCTCAAAAATGTTCGATTAGCGATAAGGGATGCTTGAAAAGTGCTTTCCCGTCGAAAATTCGAATTCGAATTTTCGGACCCTTCACAATACTTCCCTTATACATTATACTATGTATATAAGGAAAGTAATAATGGTACCTGTAATACTATGATTTATTTAGTGAAACCACAATGCCCTTCTATTTTTCCTATAAATGATCTGTAACTGGTAGGATAATTAACTTTAAGAATGGTGGATATAGTAACGAAAATATACAAGATTAGAAAAAAAAATTACAAGTGTATTCTACATTAAGTTTCTCATACTTGTTGCAGAGAGAAAAACAAAACTGTTACGCTATGCAATTATTATTTTAAATAATATAAATTATGTCGTCTTATTATTTATTATTACATTAACGAACCACTCATCTTTGACGGCCTGTTAATCAAATTATTTTATAGAATGTCCCTTGTAATGCAGAGTTTGTTAATAAAATTAGAAGAATGCTTTTGCTCCGTCTAGTGTTTGCCATGCTGTTCAAACCGTTCTCATAACCTCCCACATCACTATAGCATATACTTATTAAATTTGTAGTCTAGTGTTATTGTTGGGTGACGATAGTGCAATATATATCTAAGGGAAATATCTCGTCTAAGAAAATTCCGTTATATAATTATAAGAAATTGTCCACCAAAATATTAATTTTAATCTTCAGTCTGGTTGCAAGATTTAAAATAATAAAGCGCACATATTCTGATTTCTGAATGTACATTAATTTAGTTTAGGATTATACGGCATAGAAAAACGATTGAATATCATGATGTTTCCATTTCGACACAATATTAGGTTTTATGTTTTGTTTTAACTATACGATGTACACTGTTTTGTAAAATGCCGGTGGCAGTATTTAATGGTATCCTGATTATGAAAAGCATTTTTGATTGAGTATGTTCATTAAAAAATCCCTGCAATTTCTTTCCTAAAAAGGAAAAGTTCAGAAAATCATGTTGTTTTCGTTACGGAAACACAGTTTTATCTCTCAGTTAGTCTTATCTTCACTGTCACGTAGTGTATTTTAAACCGTATATACCTGTTAAATGTCATCTCGGTTAATAAAATAATATTAGAACGCTAAAATATTCTGCACCCATCCAACTCAAATGTCATCTCAATAATATTAGAACGCTAAAATATTCTGCACCAATCCAACTAAATGGCATCTCGGTTAATAAAATAATATTAGAACGCTGATATATTCTGCACCCATCCAACTCAACAGTCACCAAAGTAACAAGCTACAGTCACCAAAAGTAAAAAACGTTTCTATTTTTAAATTATTTCTAACAAGAAAATTTTCTGCTTCATGCAGGGGAAGTGTTATTTTGTCTCTTACTTGAGATCTCGGCATGCAGGGAGTCCCAAAAGGATTGAAACGCGATTTAATCCTTTACCTGCTGGAGATAAGTGCGCAATGTAAATTGCAAAAATGTTGAAAGTAAGGTAGGAAATAAAACTACGCCAATGAAATAGTCCTCCCTGTAATTTTCAAAAAGTTATACCTTTTAAATTTTTACGACCCCCTTAGACAAATTTGGTGAATCAGATTTTTTTTTACTTTTAATACAACAAGATCATTAAAAAACCTCACATATATGTATCTTTAAATTTGAGCGAGTTATATTTAATTCAAAATTGAACATTGTGAATGGGGACCATATATCAAATTACAATATTATTGCATAGGGGATTTCTCATTCGGAAATCGCATTTGAATGTTGGTTGGTTGTGTGAAGGTCGTTTTATGTCTCGTGTAAGAAGAAGAAACTCCCACCAGCACATGCCGAAATTTGACCATGGCCTACCGGCACTACAGTTTATCGTTCTTCAATATTGCTGCTCGCGTTGCTCGGGATCCTATGACTATCAGGCGAACATGGAATCCATGGGTCCAGAAGGACCGTGCAAAACGCCATGCAGGATCTCAGCGGCCCGGACCACTAACGTCCGAGAGGGCAGACATGTTGTCCTCTCGGCCTTGCGGGTACGTACAGACACGTCACGTACCATGAGTCAGGAACTTGGCTAGTTTATAGGACGACAAGTGTCCACACGGACAGTGCGACGACTTCTGCAGCACCATGGACTGTCAGCAAGGCGACCATTGTTGCTGCTTCCCTTGACGCTGCAGCAGAGGCAGGCGCGCCTACAGTGGATACGGGAGTGGCACTACGTAGTCTTTTCAGACGAATCCCGGTTCTGTGTACAGCATCATGATGGACGTATCCGTGTGTGGAGGTACCGAGGAGAACGAACGTTGCCAGCTTGCATTCGTCATCGTAATACGGGCCCTGCACCTGGCGTGATGGTATGAGGTGTCATTGGGTACACATCCCGGTCACCTCTTGTTCGCATAGCCTGTAATGTAGACAGTCGTCGTTACATTTCTGACGTGTTAAGCCCCGTGGCTGTGTTCTATCTTCGAGGCTTTCAACAATATAATACATGACCTCATGTTTCCCGTGCTGTCCCGTCCTTCCTCGATGCAGAAGGTGTTCGACTGTTGCCCTGACCAGCACGTTCTCCAGATTTATCAGCCATTGAAAATATATATTCATGGATTGTCGAGAAACTGGCACGCTACCACTCGCCAGCCAACTCTGTCATGAATTGAAACCACATGAAATGGCGTACCGTATCATCCAAGCTCAATTGGACTTGGAGCCAGTCGGTTTACAGCCGTTGTTGCTGCCAGAGGCGGCAGCTCTGTGTACTGAATTCTGCATGCTGTGTACCCCAAACCACATACAAATTTTATCATGATTTCCTCCAATTATAATATATATGTACAATAAATAAGATTCTGATATTTGCTTTCCTTCCTGGTGTAGCAATTTTTAATGACCAGCAGTGTGTATATATATATATATATATATATATATATATAGCTGGTATATAAATAAATATATATATATATTCATATATTCTGGACAATTGCTAAGGACAGATCACAAATTGTAATATAGAACAAAATTAAACGGTGGTGAATCCCCACCAAGATAAAATATTGTTGCTACACTGTTCGGACTAGAATAAAAATCACTTATTGTTCTGTAAAATACAGAAGGTTTTGAAACATCAGGAAATCAGTGTTCATTTGATACTGTGTACGGAAAATGGCCAAATGCATATGAACGACAGCAGGCTCCTTTGAGAAAGGTATCAGTACTGGATATGTCCTCCATGGAGTGCGATGCAACATTTCACACATCGTGTCATGCTTTGCACAATATTATCCAGCAGCTGTTGATGCAAGTTATCCCGGCCTTCTTTCAGTGCAAGGTTGAGGGTGTTCTTGTTTGTTTGAGGATACTTTCGACCAGCAAGTCGCCTCGTCAAAGCATCCCAAACATGTTCAATGTTGTTTAGATCTGGAGAACTTGTTGGCCATATGAGTCATTGAATACCCTCGCTGACTAGACAATCCTGAGCAGCGAGTGTTCAATGATATGGAGCGTTGTCGTCCATGAAAACAAATTTATCACCGACAGCACCACCTAAAAGGCGAGTATGAGGCAGTAGAACTTCATCAATGTATCGCTGGCTTGTCATAGTCGCAGCTACAACCACATTTACGGACGTGCGGCCAGTGATCATGATGGCAACTCATACCATAATACTGCATGTTGGTAATAGGTCCCCGTCCTTAATATTTTCTGGATGATAAGCAGAACCACTCTCATGCAAGATCAGTTGGCTTCTACAATCCGATTATAGACTGGACCTACCCTCATCTGAGAATAGTACGTAAGCCCAGTCCTGTTTAGTCCAATCACGATGCTCACGACACCATTGCAAACAGAAGGTATGGTGCAGTCTGGACAATGGGACACACACAACAGGTCTTCGAGCGTATAGTCCTCCTTCTCCCAAACGTCTGACTACAGTTTTTCGGGAGATCCACTCTCCTGTGTTAGCAAGAAACTGATTTGCCACCTGCTGAGCTGTTGTGAGCTGGTACTTTTTTGCCGATAGGACAATGTACCTGTCTCCTGCAAGCATTGTACTTCTAAAACGACCTCTCCCGTGACGCTTGCTTCACATTTCAGTTGTTTTAAATGCTTGCCACACACGAGAAACAACGCTGTGGGCGATGTCGAACTCCCTGACAACATCAGTCATTTTTCGCCCTTCTTCGATAATTCCAATAATACGGTCACGCGTAAAATCATCTGAGTGATATCGGAAAGATATACCAAAAATTTTAAGTTTGTCAATTAAATATTGCCCGTAAAACTCTCACTTGGAAAAACAACTGTTCACACGCGTCAAATCCTTTCACTCTCTTATCAGCGCTATCACGTGACGAACAGGCGTGGAAATGAAAAATGTGCATACGCAAGCCTCTTCATACTGTATCCCGCACGTATTCTAATTTTCCACATTTTGCTTCCTTTCATTTTGTGGTTGCTATGGGTGATAGTGTCATCCGTCCTTAGCAATTATGCAGCAGTATATATATATATATATATATATATATATAACTAATTTAAACGATTTGAAAAAAGGAAAAGGGGAAAACCATATGAATTGCATAAAAATGGCTGAGAGGGATAGCGACCTCTCATTCCCGTTTTAAGTACTTTTCGTCTAGACAACGCCCACGGATACCAATGCAATTCAATGACAGATCCCCGTAGCATGTGCAAAAATGAAAGCTCCGAAATGCAGAAAAGGAGGCCTCAGAATGCAGACAGAAAGAAGACAGAAATGGAACGACGAAATCACGCTGGCAATGATGCTACCGACTAAAACGTATCGTCCGTTTCGCCATATATAGTATGTACCCATACGCATGCGTACCTCGATTCTTCAAATATGATGTCATATTCACAAGTCATTAAAGAATGTATAATCCTCTTCTTTAAAGAAAGAATTGTAAATATCTTTAAGGAAATTCCGTGGGTAATGATTTTTAAGTGCTTCCTGTAAAATGAGTTTGTTACATGTGAGACAATCTTTTTTGAAAGTATTATTATTACGATTTCTTCTCACGATTCTGCATTTCGGAGCTTTCATTTTTGCACATGCTACGGGGATCTGTCATTGAATTGCATTGGTATCCGTGGGCGTTGTCTAGACGAAAAGTACTTAAAACGGGAATGAGAGGTCGCTATCCCTCTCAGCCATTTTTATGCAATTCATATGGTTTTCCCCTTTTCCTTTTTTCAAATCGTTTAAATTAGTTATATCCTGCTTCAGTATATAGTGCTGCATTGCGCCTTTTTCTGAGTGGTATTATATTACATTTTTACGTATATTTCATATTTGTATAGTTCTATATATATATATATATATATATATATATATATATATATATATATATATATATATATATATATAAGCTTTAAATGTGGTTTAAGTGCATGATAAGTAATTTAGCTTTAGGATTCTGCCTTATATTGACAGTTATTTTTTGGCCGTGACCCAAAATTATATTTAGAATCATTATTGAGTGGTCATCTCGCGCATTAGATGGGAAACTTCTAAGGGCAATATAATGTAAATAGACTGATAACTCAAAGAGTGTGACAACCATAGAGTGGTAAACATACTTATACAGTGTATTTTAGCAATCTTAAAATATAAGTATTTTAAATATATGACACACAATGTATATTACAACTCTATACAATATAAAGGGAACATGAAACATGCTTGACTCACTCGATGCGCAGCAAACAACTGGGACCATAACGAAAGAGTGTAACCTGCTAGCCTTACTCACTTGTCTGTAAGGAGTAGGGCGGGCGACAGACACACTTTCCACTTACTCACTGGTCTGTAAAAAGTAGGGCGGGCGACATACACTCCCTCCACTAACTCATTGGTCTGTAAAGATTAGGGCGGGCTACAAACACTCTCTCCACTGACTACTGACTCACTGTCAGGCATATTTGAAAGTGTAACGCTCCATCTTTACTCTACCCACATCATATTTTCGTTCTCGAACCAGACCGTCCGAACTACCCGAAGGTGTAAAGTATCTGTTTGGATGGCCGGGAAGTGCCTAACAATTTAGACCTGAACCCAGTGGGAGAGGCATCCACAGGGACCGTACCCTCATTCCTCTATTACCTACATCTGGAAAGGTCTTACGGTCCCACATGTTTAACATGATCGTGTTCCATGTGAAGACGGCAAATTTTTGGGGAAAAGGCGGGGATTCGGGAAGATAAGAAAGATTCTTTCATATATCATGTTGTCAGCAAAGCAATTAAATCAAATGTGTTTGTAAATTTTTGTTATTTTTTTCTCGATTTGAATAATAAATAAATAGATATAAAACATATCTTATAACTTAACGGTTTGATGTTTCTTTTCATTATATTAATTGCGAACTGCATACATCACTTTCATTTATATTGACAGAGAGTTTCCAAACTCATATATTGTGTTTAGCCAATAAACTCATATATTGTGTGCCGCCCAAGCGATGAAGTGAATAGCGTTTTCGGCTGCTGTCTTGAGAACTCGGGTTCGAATCCCGAATAAGGCATGGATGTTTCTTGAGGATAAATTCAGTCTTCCGCCTTCTGGGTCCTCGTCAAAATGTGAAGCTGCACCCCATCCGACCTTCGTTAGTGATGCTTTCTTGTAATAAACTTTGTTCTCTCGTCTTGTGTCTTTCTTCGTTCTTTCCTACTTCCTACGCCACTGGTCCTGAATCGGCTCCACCGAAACAGGAGGACATTAGTAACAACAACTCATATATTGTGGTTAGCCAATAAATTCATATAGCCAATAAAATATTTTCGCCAACTGTTGGAACAGAATAAGAGTAGAACGGGTATATTTTCTAATATAATTTTTGTTTTCATTTAGTATATACAAACGCGATCAGGATGTTTTAGTGCTCGGATCTGCAAAGTCGGATCTACGAATTTGGCCGAATTAATTTTGTTTTGTTAGAAGAGAGTACTGAAATGTTTCGGTTGCATTTGTCTGTCAGTTCAAGTATCCTTCTTAGTAGCACATTTAGCGAATTTTTAAGATATCGCCAAATTGTTAAAACTATTTGTAAATCCATAAAAATATCTTTGATAAAATTTGTCGTCAATAAATGAAATTGATTGTGTTTTGTAAGTGAATAGTACTGTGGGGATGTTTCGTAAATGTGTCGCCAAGTGGGAGTGTTAATACTACTGTTCCACTTTTCGATAACGGTTTTGACGGTCTCTAAAATATCCCTAAATTAATGAAATGTCACCAAATTGATAAAATGGCTCACAATTTATCAAAATGACACCGAATTGATGACAATTTAATATTTTGCATCAGTTAGTAAGATTTTCTAAAAAATCTCCGTCGTTTTGTGAGAATTATTATTATTATTTTTTTTAATTTCTTTACAAAGTGGACCAGGATGCTTTATTTTTCAGATCTGCCTGTGAAGATAATTTTGTATATCGAGCCAAGAGATTCTTATGTATTTTTTAGAAGAAGTGAATTAAATATTTTAATAGAAAATTTTGTATAACAAAGTCATCAGAATACTATAGGAATTCTCACATATTTGTGAATGTTAAATGTCTTTATTATAATATTATGTTTTCCGTACGACGAACGGCTATATTACTAGTTTTAAATATGTTTAATGTTCATGTGTTTGGATTTATAGTTTCACATGCCTGGTAATGCATGGTATGTGGAAAAGATAAACTTTAGGTTTCTGCCCATAAATATCGTTCTGTATATTTTTTCTTAGTTGTATCTTATTTTAAATTGAATATTTATTGGATCCAAATTTTGTCATTTCTTTGGTACAAAATTTATTTTCTCATCGATTTAGCATACAACTGATTCGTATCAGAATACAATAATTAAATTATGAGTTTTTCTCATAGTTCTAAACTAAATAGGCATCAACCCATTTTGTTGGCATAAAAGTTTTAAGCAATTCTATGTTTACATACCATGTTTTATTAGTTATATTTTCCTTAAGTTATATATAAAATCCAAATGTAATAGATGCAGGACAAGCCCGGTTCTATAACTTAGTTACATATATGTACTGATGTCCCTTTAATTTAATTTTTATTTTAAAGTATGAAACTTCAAAGTTATCTGAAATCTTCCTATTCATGTACGTTAAAAATTATTTAATATAAAATTACAGCAATATACATATACAGCAAATACGGTAAAAAATATACAGCAAAATTCAATATTCCAGCCGCATGAGCTACACAAAATATAATTCAAATAAATTCAATAAAACTCCATCTTCAACTCTGTGTTTCCAAACAAGCAAATGTGATTCAAAAAATAACTTTGACGTTAAAATAAGATTTTGAATTAGAGTTTGGTGCATTTTCTTCAGAACTCCAGATTTCATTATATCTAACTGAAGGAAACATATTGTGATATGATTTTGATTGTGTATATCCACTGAAAAAAATCCGTTTTCGCTCAAGGGATGATAATCAATATGATTTAGGATGGAAGTACAAGAATAACTGCAAATAAGAAAAAGGAATTATTCTGTAAATCACAGCTGTTTTGAAGATGTGATGTCTGTAAATTTCTTATAACTCCTTAAATGTTTTGGACAGGTGCATGTCATTCAAAAGCAACATCTGTACTGAAAAAATTAAATTAAATGTAGATAAAATATTAAATATTGACATGATTTGTCTAATACCATATTTAATTAACTGGAGTACTGCACAAATTAAACTAAATGTAGATAAAATAGTAAATAGTGATATGATTTATCTAATGCCATGTTTAATTAACTGGAGTGCTGCACAAATTAAACTAAATGTAGATAAAATATTAAATAGTGATATGATTTATCTAATACCAGTTTATTAATTGGAGTGCTACACAAATTAAAATAAATGTAGATAAAATATTAAATAGTGATATGATTTATCTAATACCATGTTTAATTAACTGGAGTGCTGCACAAATTAAACTAAATGTAGATAAAATATTAAATATTGATATGATTTGCCTAATACCATGTTTAATTAACTGGAGTGCAGCTCAAATGAAATTAAATGTAGATAAAATAATAAATAATGATATGATTTTTCCAATACCTAATTAAAAGGAGTGCAGCTCAACTAGATTTTCTCATAACCATAAGTTATTTCTTTCTTTCAAGACAAAATTTGAAAAAATCAGCATTATGGTTATTACAACTGTGGCGCGACAGCCCAGTGGTCTGCTCGCGGGGGTTGCTCTCGGACGACCTGCAACCAATTCCAAATTCCAAAGAGTCTGCCAAAATTACCATTGTGTTCACGCGGAGTACGATCACGTTAAAATGTGGGTCTGTAAATCTTTCCGAGAGGTTGGTGGTAGGGGAAGGAGGCTACGGCCCCTATGGATGTCTCCCCCACTGGGTTTTGGTCTAAATTGGGTGGCACTTCTCGGCCTTCCAAACAGATACCTAATACCTTCTGGTAGATCGGACGGTCTGGGTCGAAGAAGAAGAAATTATTACAACTATAGCGTGTTACCTTTCACTTTAAAGGGCTTGAAAAATCTTTTGATCAATATTATACTTGACAAGGTACCACCAGGGGTTAACTTGCCCCGCAAGTATACCTAATAGCGTTACGAACAAAAAATTATATCGCGGCTGTTTTCACAACAATGGTTGAAACCGTTAAGCGTCGTGATCATTGAGCCATAAATAAACCCTTTTCCATGCATGATTATGTCAAATGTTGTCCAATGCTGCCATGTTGAAAAAATGTATAATTTCAAATAAATTTCGAAATTTAAAAAAACTTTTATTTAGTTCTAGATTGTTTAATAACAAAGCTGGATATACAATTTCGTGAAAATATATTAACAATTGAATGCTTCACTCGCCAAATCGATTAACTCCACTATCTGAATTTTATTAAATTCTAATGTCAAAGCACTTGATTGACTCCTAACTGTATATATTCAAAACAAATTTCTATAATAACAAGTGTTAACACAACTAAATGACAAAATTTTTTTAGCCATTGAATAATAAATAATTTATTTCAGAAGCCAATCTGATTACTTCCATACTCTAATGTAAATCAATTGAAATGAAATTTCTGGTAAGTGGACATAGTTTACTGCTTAATGATTCACAATTTGCTATTATCGAATCTCAAGCGAAAAAAAAATCAGACCATTTTTTCGCCAGATGATTGATACAATATAATAAAAACCTATAAAAAGAAAGCACCGTTTCATATGGTTCAAATGACGCATCAGGACTCTTTTCTCTACAAGAACTTTAGAAAATTCTATCATTAACAGAAATGCAACAGTTATAGGAATACCAGAAAATTGGCTCAAAATGCACTGGATAAAATTAGAAAAGTCGAAACCCCATCTCATACAATTCAAGTGTACCTTTACCGAAGTGTGCCTTTAACGATGTGCCTTTAACGATGAAATATTCTTCTAGATCTAATGCGTCTATCCACGTATAATACTACTTAGAGTATTCTACATCAAGTGGCCTCAGCCCTGGCAACAGCATAGCAACCAGGAATGTAGGAGAGACAGTTAAGACTAAATATTTGTCTTAACACGGACTTTGCAGTTTCAAGGCGTTATCTAAATAAAATTTCCATCATAAATGGAACTGATCCATATAGTTTAGATTTAAAAAAATTATTAACATCTTATCGACCTACATTATTGCCGATTATACTTATACTTACGCTCAATATGGTTTAGAAACATTTCAAGTTTTAAACTTTATGAATAAATAAGTTAATTTACATTAATATAAAAAAAATAAATTTATCTGTTTATAAGATGTTTATCACAAATTGAGTTTCCAATGATATGAGAACTTCAATTTAGAAGTTTCCTAAATTATAATATACTTCCTCTTAAGAGCTGAATTCCCTTTTTCATGTATTTCCGATTTTAATTTAATATTACCAGGTTTTCCTGTTTGTGGAATTCAGAGTATTCTAAAAAAAGAGACATAATGTCTATAACATTGACTAACATAACCCAAACAGCACATAAGTTCGGCATAATTATAAATTTGTCCTTTAAATCTTCCCTTTTTTTACAATACAAAATGGACCAAGTCAAAGAATGAACATGTGGTGTCCTACAAACGCTTTTAAAGCAACCAGACGATGAAGAACGTGAGACTTCATGTTGAAAGACGCTGTAGATTTAAACCTTAAACAAAATTATGAGGGAAAATGGTGTCCCCTACACTATGGCTCCTACATATACAGGCTGGCGCGACAGTGGTCATTTTGACTCCCGATTAAAGCGATGGCTGTATAATATATCGAAAAAAAATACGGAGGTTACTTTCGCGTTTTTCTCTCGATATCTTGATAAAATCAAAATCTTGTAGCGTATTTTCTTAAATGATTGTTACAGTATTTTGAAAAAAGAAGCATCTAATTTATAATTTGTAATATCAGTAATATCAGCCATGTAACATTCGCGAGAAATAGGACATCAAAAGATAACTGTATGGACGGCCAGTTGGAGTAAAAAACTGGTTGTAGTTAGCCTGAATATTTATAAGTCTTACCCTATACAACAAAGGCACACGGAAAAGAAGAAAATTAATTTTAAGGACTCACGAAATTGAACCAAATGAAGGTGTAGGTATGTTCAAATAAAAATAACTACTAAATAAATATATTCATAATCTAAAATTGATTTTATGAACATTTGCCGAAGGAAATTGAGTTTATAGGCAAATTCAATTCAACACAATTCTATATAAATCGTATCATTATCTGAAGTGGATAGTATTCAAAATTGTCGAAACTACTTTGTCTACCTCCACAAGTGATAAGCAGACTTTTGCCTCCCACAATGACTCACAGACCAGCATTTTCTGACAAGGTTTACTTAGAACGGCGAAATGGTGACTGGCCACTCAATTCGATACTTAGAAAGAAATTGCTAAATGTCAAAAACCGCTTCAAATTTTAAAGTTGGCACACTTTTATAGTTCTGTTACTATGAAAATTGCTGTATGTGAGAAATTATTTCATATATTTGATTACCATATGGCATTTTTTTCATCGTTTACAGATGAATCAATTAATTATAGCATTATTTTTCAATTCTTTGGTTTTACAAAAACTGTCAACAAAAAATTTTGGTATGTGAAACCTAACTTTGTTACCATAGTTACCATAATGAAATCAAAACCGATGAATAAATTCCTTGATAAAATATAACAAGATATCTTCCACAACTATAGAACTAAATATCTCAAACAATTTTTTATACACAAAAGCAGTTAAATAAGAAAATTTGGGGAAAAAAATTTCTGCAAAGATTGGTATAAAAGCGAATGCTGTGTGTCTAGCAGTTTGTCATTTATAGCTGAAATAATCATAGAACAAAATATTCTGAGTTTTATGAATTTATCTAGCAACATTATAAGATTTTAGATTTCTCTGAGTACATACTTATAAGCGAGTTGTATGCACAATTTCGAGTTTCTACAATTAGCAGTTTTGTCTGTGTAATTCCTGCATTGATAAAATTTTAGTTTCCTCAACAGTTTTATATAAAACAAAACAACAATCTCTGCGATTGATAATTTTTTTAGAACAATGATTCTAAAACTTATAATTTTAAATATAAATCAAGTCCCACGTGTATGTAAATTTTCACGTTTCTACCTTCAATAGTTTATTCTGTCAAGTATTCCTTAGCCGGTCAGATAGTCTCAGCCAGCTACATGTATAAGACATACACACTTAAATATGAATGCATATATACATATATACATGCTTGTATGCATAAATACACAAATGTTATATTTACAGACGAATTGCGTTTAGCTCTGCAGATATGCAGTAGACGTGTAATAAACTGATAAGAAAAAAGGGCACACAACCAGTACAGTAACATCGTTGAAGTTCGTAGTAATGTTATAGTATGAAGTAGCTTTCCCTTAGGAGGTCACACCAGCCATCATGTTTCCTTAGACTGCAATGTGAGGGAGCACAGTTATCTGGACTAAATGTCAAATTTTATGAAACTTTAGTCGGTTAGAATGTTTGTTTAATGGACAACACAACATTCCACATAGAACCTGTCTATATACATAGTCCTTATAAACCAGTTGAAGACTACCATCAGAGATATCGAGCACTTGATGAAGATATTGATGGTACATGAAGGTATTGAATATATGATGTGGACAGTGTATTTCCCAGAAAGAAATCCTACCGAAACTGTTTCGGATGTCCTCGGAGAAACTGTCTGCCCGGGTATTTCCCCCAGAGCGCTCCAGGCACTGCAAACTGCTCTTGTACAGAAACAATAATCATTGCCCTCTGTCGTCCTAGATCACTTATTTGAAGGCATGAATTATCGGTTCCCAGCTAGTATCAGTTTCTGAGAGGCCATATTCCATTTTAAGCACCACTTGAATGCTGGACGCACCATTCAGAACCTTTATCCTCTTTAAGCAATACTTTATTATAGAAATTAAATATTAAATAAAACCAACACATATACATGCTTTGTTTCAATAACACATGTATATTAAATGACACATCAGATTATTTTGTTGGGAAATTTAGAATCATTTGATGCATAACCTTAATGTTCCGTGCAAAATTTAATGTTCCGTGCTTAACGTGTTCAGAGCAGATCAAATAATATTTGACAATTGTAAAGAGGGCCTTGTACTTTACTTTGCCCAACAGGCCCTGCATTTTGTTAAATTTTGAACGAATTAAAAATCCTGAGAACTATGTTTTATTTGGCAAGAAGCATTATATAGCAAATTTCTACAGGATTTGGATATCTACAAACGGAACATGTATCCATTTTGCATTTGGTTATGCATACCGCGTTTTCACTCCCAATTTTAGTATTCATAGTTTTCTTGCGGCTAGCTTTAATTTGCAATAAAGATGAAAGAGTGGGGTAGGGGGTAAATTTTTAAGCAGATGGTAAATTCCAAATCACTATTTTAACAGGTACTAAAATGATCAAGGGAAAAAATAAAATTATAACACTTTTTCTGTATTGACTTCATTCATATTGGCAATAATTCTGCTATTTCAAGTATAAATTTCATTGCTAAAATTTTTTTCACTAACAGCCCGATAGGTCATAGGTAAATATTTTCGACGGTGGCCATTTGGATAATTCTTGCATACCGATAATATTTTAAAAGTTAATTTTATATAATGAATAATTTTATTTAGCATTACAGTCAAATATTGAAGACCGCTTTAAGTACATCACGAAAGTTATGCCGGATACGGCTGCAGCTAAATCAAATATGCAGATGGAATGAATGACAATGAGTGTAAAACCCCATGGATATTATATGAAAACAACTGGCTAAGTAAACGCTCATGGTTTTATGAAGCGACTTCAGAAAGTCAGAAGTCACATCACTGTTATTCTCAGCGACTGTTTGAAACTTTCATAATTTTCTACCTTAGGTTTCGAGACAGACGAAAAGGTGACCGCGGTTTTACATCCATTACGCCGTTTTAGGAAGGCATAAACTTAATTCTTAATAGCACAAATACAAATATTCATATATATTAGTTCCTGACACAATGCTATAAGATTAAAAATTAAAAACACTTTTTGAAAAGAACAAGTAACACTTAAGCAACGCCATTATGCACTTATACTATTATGAAGTATACTCTGCAATAGTTGGTGTGCGTTCAGGATACAAGAATGAGTCTAAATTTCTGGATACGTAACACGTTTGTTCACAAACACAGCTTAAACAAGAACAATATAAATTAAACAGCATTTAAATGCTCTGCTAATTTCACAAAATAATTGTTATTATTCTCAAGACATTGACAAAAGTCATTTCACAAGACAACCGCTAACAGTTACCTTACACCTTTCTGGTACCTTCCCGGCCGTCCAAATGGATGCTCAAGTCCTTGTTGACGAGCCGGACGGCCTGGGTTTTCAACACCTTTCTGGTAGGTCGGACGGTCTGGGTCTCAACAACATCAACAACAAGACAACCGCTAGAATTCCCAAAACATTGACGGAAATCACAGATTAATGAGCTCGATTCTCGTAAACTGCTGTCTGATTGAGTGATTAACCCTTTTATAGACTCTTCATAGAAACTTCTGGAAATCTCTCATATCACGTAGAATAATCGCCAAGTGTCGCAAAATTGGCGATAAATTGCCAAATCTGGTAACCCCTCTTTGACCTCTGATGTACAGCAACACTAGGCTTACATCATGGGAAAGCATGCTGTACTTTCGACGGTAGGTTGGATTGAGTAAGTTGTAAAGTGTTCCAAGGAAACGCTTTTCGAGTTAAGTACGGTAACTATTAGCTAGGCAACTACTAACTATTCCCAACCAGGATTCCGAAAAACTCTGGGGTTCCGCTAGCCCATGCTAGGAGCTTCACTAGTGTTTGACAAACAAAGGTACAACTTGCTTTATTTTTGCAATTGAGAAAATAATTTAAATGATCATGTTTTAACATGATCTATTAATGCAACGATTAAGCATTTTGAAAGTTTAATTTGATAGATACTTATGCGACAACTATAATTTATGTAGCTAGGATTTCACTTATTCAGAAACATTTTGTTGAAACGCGGAATTTTTGTAAAAGCAAGGAACTCATTTAGCTCCCTCACAGCAAAGATCGTCACATGTGTGACAGTGACGTTGTACTCACGTGGCACTTGAGTCACAATGTGACATCATATTTGTGACTTCTATGCGACGTTAAGTATTAGTAACTTCGTGACTTCATTGTGATTATATTCTGTGATGTTTCCACAATTTCATTAATTAGTAACATTGTGACGACATCACAATGGCAATTACAATGTGACGTCACAAACAAGTTAATTTGCGACATCACAAACGACCATGAAAATGACCAAAATGACTTCGCTGTGACCTCAATATGACATTGCCGAGATATACTGTGACGTCCTGTGACGTCCCAAAGTCACAGTGTGACTAAATCTTACGTCACTGTGAAAAAAAATGCTGTTAGGGCGGTAATGGACGCTACTAATATTCCGAATACTCACAAGTTTGTTCGATAAAATTTTTGGAAAAAAAAAAGGCTAAGCAATAATAGAAACATGCAAAAGTTGAAATGTATTGTTATTAACCACATCACATGAGAAGCATCATATACTGGTTATCAATGTTAAATACCACTGGAATGAGGGACACATATGTCGCAAATTTTGCCTGATGTGAAGCTCTTTATTAATTTGTATGATTGTGAATAATCTGTCTAATATTTTGGAAGTTCGGATTTCAGTTTGAGTTCGAATTTTTCAGGGTTATTTATGCACTAATAGTTATTATATGATATTTCACGGAAAATAGCAATAAAATTGCCGTAAAATGGGGAGAATATTAACATTTTTTAAAGTGCGAAAATAAATAAATAAAAATTGAAAATATAACAAAACCAACCAATGGAAAAAAATGCGTCCCGCGAGATTTTTCGAAATATACTTTAAGAGTTTCTCCAAACAAAAAATGATTGGGAATCATTGAGCTGGAGATTCAACCGTGCTTGAAGTTCGAAGTTAAGTTTGTGTTCGAATTTTTCAGGGTTATTTTATGATATTTCATGGAAAATAGCACTGAAATTGCCGTAAAATGGGGAAAATATTAACATTTTTTAAAGTGCAAAAATAAATAAATAAAAATTGAAAATATAACAAAACCAACCAATAGAAAAAAATGCGTTCCGCGAGATTTTTCGAAATACTTTAAAGAGTTTCTCCAAACAAAAAATGATTGGAAATCATTGAGCTGGAGATTCAACAGTGCTTTAAACACAGACAATGTGCCCTAAGGATTTCCAGGCCGATCAGTGGCCAATTGGACCATCATACACATTTCCTGGCATAGTACTTGAGCACTCCATTAACTTTACAGTTAAAAACCCACGAGTGTACAAGTGAGGTCTATCTATTATTGTAAACTACCCATACACAAGGGATCAGCAGCATTTTACTTCCCACAAGCACACACAGATTTAAAAATTTCTGGCAAGAACTTAATAAAGAATACATGATACTATCCCTTTCACCACACTTAGTGCGGACGAATGAAGTGTGGTCACTCAATGTTCATATTCCTAAATGTATTTTTAAATGTGGAAAAACCGCTTCAAATTTAAGCGTAGTGATGGGACACTTGTTATAGATCTGTTATCATGGAAATTGCAGCATTTGAGACAATATTTCATATTTTTTATCAACATATTGCATTTTTTTAACGTTAAAAGACGAATCACTTAATTATAGCATTACTTTTCAATTCTTTGATTTAAAAAATAGTCACCAACCGATTTCATTATATGAAACCTAACTCGGTTACCATAGTTACCACAATGGAATTAAAATCTATGAATATATTCATTAAAAAATATAAAAATATAACTTCCATAACTATAAATTAAAGTATACAAAAATAGTTGTTTATAAGCAAATAGAGTTAAATGAGAAAATTTGGAATTTTTTATTCTGCGAAGAATGGTATAAACGCGAATGCTGTGTGTCTAGCAGTTTGTTAATTATAGCTGAAAGAACTATTGAACAAAACATTCCGCGATTTATAAATTTATCGAGCAAAATTCCTAGAATGTAGATTTTTCTCATTACTTATAAGCCAATTGTATGCAAATTTCCATGTTTCTACCATCAGCAGTTTTGTCTGTATAATTCGTGCGCCAGCCAGATTTAAGTCTGCTCAAATATTTTACATGGAAGAAAACAAAAAAAAACCCCGCGATTTATAATTCTTTCGAACAAAATTCATGGATTTTAGATCTTCTCATTTTATCTATAGATCAAGTCCTACATTTATGCAAAGCTTCACGTTTCTACCTTCAAAAGTGTATGCTGTTTAAATGCTTCCTTGTCAGTCATTCAGCCTGACAGAGCTGCACTTATGTGATATACATACTTACATATGAATACATCTCATATACGTTTATATGATGGTATATATAGCTGATCAAATGTTTTGTTTACATACGAATAGAAATTTGCCCTGCAAATGGACATTGATAAGCTGATGAAGACAATGAGTACAAAACCAGTACAGTAACATTGTTGAATACTACGTCTTTGTTCAAAGTAATGTGATAGTATTGACTGGATTTTATTTAGGAGGTCACACCGACCATCAAGTTTTCTCAGGCGAAACTGAGACGACGGAAATTTATCTGAACGAAATGTCAGATTTTATGCAGGTTTAGTAAGTCAGAAATTTTGTTTAATGGATGGCACACTTGCCCACATGGAATTTATTTGTCTACATAGACCATATAAACTAGGGAAAGACTACCTTCAGAGACATTGGTCATATGATGAAGGTACTGAAGGTATATGAAGATGTTGAACATATCATGCGGCCAGTCTATTATTCCCATAACGTAATCCTATCGAAAATGTTTGGGACTCCCAAACAGTTTCTCTGAGGGCGTCTCAAACTAGGACGCCCACAGAGAAACTGTCTTCTCGGCTATTCCCTGTCACTATTCCCTGTACTCCAGGCACTGCTAACTGCTCTTGTACAGAAATATTAATCATTGCCCACTGTCATCCTGGACCACTTCTTTGAGGGGATGTATTATCGGTTCCAAGCTAGTGTCAGTTTCTGAGGGACCGTATTTCACTTGAAGCATCATTTGGCTCATCATCATTCATAATTTTTTTCCTCTCTGAGCAACATTCTGTTGTAGCAATTAAAGATTAAATAAAACCGATACATATACTTGATTTGTTTCAATAGCACATGTATACTCAATGACTCATTAAATTATATTCCTGGGAAATTTAAAATCATTTGATGCAGAACTTCATGAATTATGTAAGATTTAATGTTCCATGCTCACCCTTTTTATGCAGGTCATATCCTATCTAACAATTGTAAGTAGGGGCTTGTACTCCCTACTTTGTTCACGCGGTCCTGTCTCTTGTATAAAATTGAACGAATTAAAAATCATAAAAACTATGTTTACATTGAAAAGAAGAGTTATATTTCAAATTTTTGCAGGATTTTGATATCTAAATGAGGAATATGTCTCCATTTTGTATACGGTCACGCCCATATGTGTTCACTCAAATATTTTATATTCGTAGTTTTCTTGCGGCTAGTTTTTATTTGCAATAAAAATGAAAGAATAAGGGGTAAATTTTTAATCAGATGGTTACATTCCAAATCACTGTTTTCGCAGGTGCTAAAATGATCAATGAAAAATAATGAAGTTAAAACGTTTTTTCGGTATTGGTTTCATATTGAACTAATGTTTCTATTTCAAGTATAAATTTAATTTTTTACATATTTCTCACTAATAGCGCGACAGGTCATAGGTAAGTTTTTCCGACTGTGGCCATTTGGATAGGACTTAGCTAAGCCCGAAGCGAATAACATTAATCTATCTCCCGAGATTATAAAAATTTTAAAGTAACATATTATATTTACCTAAGATCCGTTCACTGCGATAATATTTTAAAAGTTTATTATATTTAAAAAATAATTTCCTTCACTCATGCATCTAAACCGGGGAATCTCCTTGAATGCATCCTGACAGCTGCAGCAAAGGCGGAGTACGTCTGGGTAAGGCTGGAGCTAAATCAGCTAAGAGGCAATAAGAACCGGACGGTTCATGCTTTTATGATTCGACTTCATATAGGTAGAAGTCGCATCATTGTTATCCGAAGCGGCTGTTTTAATTTTTTAAATTTTCTACCACGTTTTCAGACAGTCAAAAAGTTGACGGCGGTTTTAAATCTATTACGCCTTTTACTAATTGCACAAACTCAATTCTTATTGGAATTACAAGTTTTCAAGGTGTCTACCTTCGTAGACGATAACGCATTGGGAGATTGCTGACAACAATTACGAATGTAACATTGCAGGAGGAATCTGTATAACTTCACTTTTATGGCATCTTTCAATTCAGACAAATCTCGTGGATTTGATGTGTATACCTTAGATTTCAGATAACCCCAGAATCAGAAATCCATCGGAGTGAGGTCGGAGGATCGTGGTGTCTACGAACCTGCAAAGTTACAGGAGATGACTCTATCACCAAAGTTCTGTTGTAGCACTTGTCGAATAGATGTAGCGACGTGTGGAGGATCACCATCTTGCATCCATACAATGCCATTAACGACATTTCGCAGCTGCAATTCTGAAATTAAGTAATTTTACAATATCGTTTTATACCGAGGACCTGTGATGGAGCACGTTTACATACTATTGGAAGTGACCTCTTCGAAGAAGTACGGGCCGAAAACGAATGTGCTTGATATGCCGCACCACACAGACACTTTAGCTTCGTGTAAAGTGAGGACATCGTGAGGAATTTAGTCAGCCTAGTGAACGCAGTTCTTAGAGTTTACGTTTCCAGTTAAGGATAAATATGTCTCTTCCGTCCATAATATCCGTAGCTGCCACCTGCTATCTTCAACATATCTGATGAGGACAAAATTCGCAAAGTCGACACGCTGTTGCTCGTCTCCAGGTTGCAACATCTGGATGCTCTGGAATCGATAAGGAGATATCCGCAGACCCGAGCTCAGAAGCTTGTGGACTGTGGTTTTCGGTACATCCAAATTGCGGGCAACACTTCTTGCCGTAAGCAATGGACCTGCAGTAATTGTATTAAGCACTTCCACAACAACTTCAACAGGAACATATGGTCGCCTGGATCGCGGTCTATCACATGTGCATCCAGTTTCTTCAAATTGTTTTACCAAATCACGTACAGTTCGTGCGGAACATGAGCCCCGACTAAACTTATGATTTCGCCGAGAAACTCGCTCTGCTTCGGCAGCATTTTCCCCGTTCAGGTAAAACAGCTTTATCAATTCACCTCGTTGCTTCCCTATAAGTGTCATTTTGTTGGCACGTTCGAACACCTGATTGAAGAAACAATCTTCCTACACTGCTTATTAATGGTTTTCCACAAGCTATGGCTTGCACAAGGTGTTCTGTGATTGGTATTTCAATTCTCTATCCCTGTTAATTATGCAAAGTGCGTCAATACACCACCTCTCTATGTTGTTATTGGTTCTTTACAATGCTCTTCTTTGCATGTGTTTTACGCCGCCAATTTTCATCATACGTGTATCGTTATAACGCCATTTATGGTTTTGCGCTGATCAATTTGTGCAGGAAAAAAGTAGGTGTTGCCATTCGAAAATTTCAAAATTTGTACACTGTAACCGTACCCGTGAGAGCTCTATTGTTTGAAATCATCACAATCTCTACCGCATACCTTCAAATAACAGTATCTGAAATTTCCTTTCGATTGGTTGAGCGGATAGGCCGCTAGGGGTTCATATATCGGGGAAGTTTTTTATCACCACCCTGAATCATATCATTTGCTTTTATATGTAAACTAGCAGCGATTATCCGGCGTTGTTCGGGATTTACGATGGAAAACTCTGATAAAAATTACACCGGAACATACAGGGCCGTGAATACATTGTTTTTTCACTGTGAAAGAAGTACATTCATTGCATTATGTAGGGAAAAAACCATTGCATTATGTAAGAAAAATAATCATTGCATTATATAAGGCATAGCTGCTTCCGGCACTCCCTTCGCAGTTAGGCCCTCCAGGCAGCGTCTCGGTATGTGAGTATTAGGTGTCTACAATTGATGCATAGTCAATATGTGCAGTTTGAAATATGTACAGTTTGAAAGGAAAACTGAAATGACTCTTAAATACTAGGTAACAATGCAAAAGTTAACAAATTAACTGACATTATCCTAATTTGTTAGGTTTCACCGCAATGCTTGCTTGTAAACCGCATTTTTTGATTTTCCTCCCGGAGTTAAAACACACAAATTTTGTGAAGTTCCTACTCTTGATCATGCCACACATACAATTGGCCATGAGAGAAACAATAACTTTCTAAATTCACGTCTAAAAACTTAAGGGTTTGTCCTTGAGCTTTGTTGATGGTCATGGCAAATGCCAGCCAGTCTTACTGGGAACTAACTGAACTCGTTTGAAATTAAATTGTAGGTCGGTTGATATCAATGGTATGCGAGGTATGCATACCTCCTCTCCTTGTGCCTTTCCCGTTAATACTGTGGCTTCTATGACATATGGTAAAATATTTTTGACGCAGATCTGTGTTCTATTGCATAATTTTGGGGGGTCCAGATATCGCAGAAGCATTATTGGTGATCCTTTTTTTAACTTCAAGAAATGAGAAGGCATTCCAGGTGGCTCAAGGTAGTTCAGAATTTCCAGCAGGTAATTAACGGCATCATCGGTGTCCACTACAGAGTCAAATGACTTGCCATGATATAAAATGCCTATAATTAAATAACCATTAATCCTCACAAAATGCTGTTAATTAAATAACCATTTTGATTTCTTAATATGTTTCGTTGCTGAGTAAGCCTGTAAAAAATAAACCATGGTGATATATTTTCCATTTGAATTAATATTTCAAACCTGCAATTTTCAAAAATGACTAATTCGTTCAATAAACTCCAACAAAACTCAGAGATTTAATTGACTTCCATCTTTTAAACCAACGATGTCCAACCTGTTTCATTGGGAATCAGGGAGTTAGAGAGTTGAACTCCTAAAAAGAGTTTCGTTTTCCATTAATATCTCGACAACCCCTTTTCTTAGAAACTCGAAACTTAGACGAAATTTATGGAAGGATATTTCAAAGCTACCCACAAAATTTTATTAAATTCGGTGCAGCTGTTCTCCCGTGATAATGAGACAAACGAAAGTTTTGTTTTTCACTAATATCTCGAGAACGCCTGGCTGTAGAAACTCAAAATGTAGACTAAATTTTAAGTGATTCTATTTTAAGTCTACCCACCAAATTTCATGAAATTCGGTTCATCCATTCTCCCGTGATGTTGGATCATACATACATACATATATACATACATACATGCATACTTTTCTTCTTTATATATATAGATTTATAAATTAAATAGTTATTTTTTTTGTAGAATTTTTGTACGTAATTCTGTTTTTATAGCATTTCTGGATTTTCTAAAAAATGTTAAAATGTTTAGGTTCTTCCTCTGAAACTAAGCAAGCATTTAACGTTTATCAATTACTTAATCCAGGACATTGATAAATATTGACATAATTACTTTTTTTTATTTTCGGGGGAATAAATACTTCGAAATAAAGAAGCCATTTTTGGTCCCACTTCTTTGAAAATCAAGAAGTCTATAACTAGAGTTATATATTTTAATAATCCTAACAAATTTCTCAAAATTACCCCAGTTTGTTCTGTAGTTATCGCCGACTTAGATAAAGACAGACACAGATATATCACTGAAAAATGATGAATTCGCATTTAGGATTGCTCAAAATACAGATCCGTTAAAATTCGAGATTCGGATTTCTTACCTCTGCACATTATTTGCCTTTTTTGCATATTCTATGTAACATAGGGCTTAGTTTTCGTATCCATTATACCAAGGTACAGCACTGACCAGTATTTTTAACTAGTACAGACGAGCAGCTGCACAGCGTCCGGGACCATTGCATCTTGCGCAAACTCCGCTAGATAGATATGAAGGATAGAATTCCAAGCTCAAATGAGGGTAGCCCGCTAACATCATCATTAATCGGGGACTCGGCGTTGTTTCAAACTTTGCTGATGGTCCTAACATGACGTTCGCACGTTGATCATTGAATCAACTGAGAATGATCTTGGATTGGGGAAAGATCTTGGAATGGAGACGAACATATGGAATCGTTTCATTGTCTTTCCAAAAAAGCATTAGAATTTTTATATGACTAATGCTCCGAAAGAAAATTCACCTTCTAGAATTATTGTGAAAAATCGCTTTGATCCGCATTTCTTATTGTGTGACCGTTGGATTTCTATGACTACTATATGAACTATATTGCTTAGCAAATGCTCTCCATCTATCTATCTATATATTTCGCTTAGGAACGTTGCGCGGAAAAAGGACTCAATTATCTTTTGCCGAATGCCAACGACTTTAACCTCATTTACTTTGTTTAAAACATGGAGGTAAAAGTAAAGAGTTAAAAAGTCATATATATATATATATATATATATATATATTAAGAAAACGCCAATATCGTTTGAGACATTAATTAAAGTGGCGCTGGGATAATTTAAGTAGTTATGAATTCTATACATTTCTATGGCGAAAGGCTTAAAATACTTATTTAAACTGTCCATTCTATGAAAATAAATTATTAGCGCAATGCAAAGTAAAAAAGAAACAAAATATATAACTACGCATTCAAAATTACTTTACCTTTCAATTTATTTTTATCTCCATATATTCCATATCCTAAAACTAAAAAAAAATATCTGATGTGGTCAACACATGACTTTCCTTATATAATGCAATTAATTTACTACTTTTACAGTAAAAAAAAATAGGTTTTTCTTATAGTAATTACTTATATTCTTTCCAAGATATTGAATTTTCGACAATTAGTCGTCATTTTCATTGATTTAGAGTCATTTTAATCCATTTGGCGAGATTTTCTTTAATTTGACAACATTTCAAAAAGTCGCCAAGTTGGTGACATTCCGCCAAATTCGTTGCCAATGTCTCGCCAAGCTTTACTGACGGAGAAATAAGTTATTCTTATAGCAGATAAATGATTATTGGCGTTCAAATACAAAAGTATTACTCGAAGTATCTTTTCTCATGAATGGAACGAGCTAGATCCACGAGAATGATGTCACCAAATTTATCGCATGGTATTACATGTGAAAAGTAAACATGTTTCTCAATAGGAAATATATTTTTTTTATTTTATATGACCTTTTGATAATTTTTTTGAAAAATGTGCAATATCTCGAGAACGGTTCATGTTAACGTTCTAAAATTCATGTTTTGATTTTTGACGGTTTTTTTAAAATGTCACTCGAAAATTTAAGGGGGTTATGAACATTCGATTACGTTTTAAAACAATAGGCTCCCAGTGTTTACGGGTTGTGATTTTTGTACCAAATTTCGTTCGAATCGGTCCGTTCGTTCGTCAGTTATCGTCTCCGCAGACTTATACACACATACAGAGACACACGCACACAGGCATTACTTAAAAAATGTTTGATTCGTGATCAGGGATGCTTGAAACGTGCTCTCCCGTCGAAAACTCGAATTCGAATTTTGACCCCGTCATAATACTTTCCTTATACATTATGTATATAAGGACAGTAACTAGAAACTTCTGTTATGTAAATTAGCATTACCTTACTAACACTAGCTACACCTAGCTATAATTGCTGCATTTCCGTAAGCATTATTTAGATTTATGGCATTTTCAAGCGTTTCGTCTATAGCAACTTAATCTTCTTATTTCTAACTGCATGGTTTAAAACATGAAGACACAGAAAACCTATCTTCATGGTTTAAAAACTCCATCAAAAGTTTTATCCCAAATGCTTAACGATTATTTTGTTCTTCACACTTTTGTAAAACATATATATAATTACAAAAATTTTATGAGCAAGATATTTCCGCAATTGCGATGCGTTATTTTCTATGAATTTGGCGAAATTAACGGCAATTTTGTAGTACTTAAAAAGTCTCATCAAGTTGGTTATATGCCACCAAAATTCGTCACCAGAATTTCGCCAAGCATTACAGAGGGAGAAATAGGTTATTCTTATAGTAGATTCTTATATTTTTTCAAGATATTGGATTTTCATCAATTAGTCGTCATTTTTATCAGTTTGGCTACATTTTCGCCAATTTGGCATCATTTAAAAAATCTTGCCAAGTTGGCGATATTCCGCCAATTAAGACACCAAAATTTTGCCAAGCGATACCCAAAAATAAATAAACAGACAGATAAGTCAAGGTGTTTATATTTTAAATCCAGCTCAATTGAAGAAGTATGTTTCTTAATAAATTATACAAATCAAACATCTTAGTGTGTACTTTAAAATAATAAAAATGTAAAAACTGAAATTATATTCTTTCTTATTGTTAAGCGATCTTTCTTGCACCAAATTTCATGTCTGTATGTTTTCGTGAAATGCGTCCGTCCCTCACCACTTCCTGTTTGGAACATTCTGGGGTGGGGCCCCTTCTGAAATGGACATTTTTATTTTAAATTAAATTTATTTTGCCGTTGAATCGAAAGATTAACCCATGTGCCACATTTTAAGTCACCATCTCATTCAAAAGAAGGCATTTCTTATTTTTACGGCAAATCAAAAATTTTGGTGGGCAACACCACTAAAGTAAAAATATTTGAAAACTGAAATTGTGCACTTTCTTTCTTTAGAACTACCTGTCTGGACTATCTAAGTAATCTACCTATATTTTTCTATCATTGTGCATTTTGAAGATTTTAAACTAAAACACACCTTCTAATGACACACCTTCTAATGATCTGGCCACTCTGGCCACTTAAACAGCTGCTGTAAACCCTAGGGTCAATCCAGTGGTCTGGATGTTGGACACCGTCTAATGACGATTGAAAAAAAAAATCCCGGAGGGGAGGGATTCAAACAAATGACCTGTATTTCAAATTGCAAGTTTCCATCTCATTTAAAAGAATCACATTTCTTTATATTCTGTTATAGTTAGCGAGTTGAACATTTTGGTGTGGTGTGGAATCACTAAAGTAGTAAAGTAGTGTTTGGTGTTTGATCCCCTTGCTCCACTGAAGATAGGGATCCAACGTATTACAGTAACAGCTGTGCTGATTTGTTTAATTAATGTGTATTTAATTGAGTTGTTTAAGATTTTCCAGAAATGGGAAATATCATGAAGCACGAAGAAATTATGCATATGTTAGAGGCACGCAGTATAAAACGCAATATTTGTAACCATTAAAATGTGTGAAAGGAAAGTTTATTTATAAAGATAATTTTTGATAATCTTGTTTTGTTTTCTATTTGACCAATATTTTTAGTTATTATTGACCAGAAGTCTGTATTGACGGAACTACAGGATCTTTAGGAACTTCCATATCAGGGTATATTTTTTGAGAACGATGAACGTAATCATTATTTTGATGCAACTGCATAGAAAACTCTATAGTGCTATACGGCAAGACACATTTGGGATGACTGACTCTCCCCTTCTTACGGGGAGAGTATCTATTTCTCTCCCTTTTAGAGATAGAAAAAAGCCAATTACAAAGTCGTAAGCTGTTGCCAAATTAGTATAAAATGTGTTTGTCCGACACAAAAAGAAGTACATCATCGTCCAAAAAGTATTTTTAAACGCGTGCGATTCATTGAACTGCAAATTCGTTTGGCGATGGCTGCGTAACAAACGATTTAATAAATTATGTTTAAATGCTATGTAAATTTTGATGATATGTGAATTTTGCCTAGCAGTTATGACTTATATGTAAGCACTTGTGTGCACCGTATTTTCACTTAGCCACTGATGAAGGGCATGATGATGCCCAAAGCGCTTTGGCCGTGTAAATCTTGTACGTCGAGGAAAGGCAAGTTTATTAAAATACTTTTAAACCTATTTTTGGTTGTCTTTGATTTTAAAGTGTAATTAAAGTTGACGTGTATCATATTATTTAGTAATTAATTATATTACAAATTGATCCTCATTTTTGGAAAATGTAACCGGAATTTCAGCGTTTTCCAATGTAAGACGTCTCAATCGTCTGGATATCGTCTGTTGTCCCTTGTGTTGAGGATTTACAGTCTGTTTCCCGGTTTTCAGAGATATTGTCAGTTTTTCTGTCTAATAAAAATATTTTTATACTAATTTGGCAACGATCTCCAACTTTGTAATTGATCTTTTCTCTATCTTTATGTCGGAGCAAAAGAGTATTTGCCCTTTTAAAAAGGGGGTCAGTTTCCCTCCCCTGTCAAAGTTGTCTTGCCTTGTAGCGCCATAAGTTTTGTTGCTTCCCCTCCCCCATCAAAATTGCTTGTCGTGCAGTGCCATTTTTCTGTCTGACAAACATTATTTTATACTAATTTGGCAACGATCTGCATCTTTCTAACTGAACTTTTCTCTATCTCTAAAACGGAGCGAAATAGTCCCTACCCCATTTAAAGAGGGTCAACTGCCTCCCCTCCCCCCCATCAAAGTTGTCTTATCATGTAGCGCCATAAGGATTAATGCATTTACATTAAAAATATGATAACTTTCTCCGTTCTCGAAATTTCCCCTGATATGGATTTTCCCAGACACCATGTATATTGCATTGGAATTCGATATACATGCAATCATTATTAAATTTCAGCAAAAATTAGCCGTAACTATCAAGACAACATCAAGGTTCATCATCTAGGACAGTGGTTGGCAACCATAAACCTCATAACCTTATGTGTAATGTTTACTTTCTCATAATATAGAATACAGGATAGAGAAAATATTGTTATCACGAAAATTTTCAAGTTCAAAGTTTTGGTGCCAATGTTTTAGAGTCTCCTGAATGAGTATTCACTATTTTGTAGTTTTGATGTATGTATGTATGTATGTATGCGTGTATGTATGCATGTCACACTGCCTATCGTCTATCTGTGGTCGATTTCTTGCGTACATTATAGCTTCCACGAATATTAATAGATTTTCAGAAATTTTATATCCGCCTTTGTTATTGAAAAATCTAGAACTAGTTTGTATGTTTTTGAAATTCGAGCAAAAAACTTCGAAATTTATTAGAAATTTTATATTTGCTTAACATGGCAGTATAGGGCAAAATTTAATATAATTATGCATAAAAGGGGTAATGATCACGAAATTTGGCAGTTTCAATCATTGTAGTGGAAAATACGGCGATACAATTTTTTGTTTGCCGTTATTAGCCCACTAGTGATGGGAGGAGGGAGCACATTGTTAAACATTATATAAAAAGAAATACTTTTTCAAACATGAAGTGTAGCATGCTATAAATGTAATCATTTGAACCAGCGATATATTTTGTAAATTTTTTTTCTAAAATTTACAAAAGCAAAAAATCACTAACTACTTAAGAATTTAGTTAATTCTTAACTCCTTTAGTTAATTCTCTCCACACTTTAGTTAATTCTTAATAATAGTGTTTTCCCGTTTTCAAAAATATCCTGCATTTCCTAGAAAAAATAAATCACCAACCTAAATTAAACATTTTGAAATTTTAAATTGCTAAATGTGTCTAATATAGGCTAATATAAAATAAACGTATTTTTAAATTTGTATATTTATTCATAATTTTAACCCTTTATTTTATTTATATTATAGCATTGAGTTAAAAAATTAAACTTTTAATTTGTATCAAAGTTATTGAATATGATGCAAATATACTGCTATTTATAAATAAATATAATTTATTATTATTTTCTAACTTTTTATTACAGGCATCCAGTCATTAAACGAATTCATTGCCTTGCATCATATTCTAAATTTGGAACTGCGTTGTTTATCAACGAAGGAAAATGACAACTTTCAATGAAGGAAATGCTTTAGTATTGACCGGTTGCTGCTACTTTAGCCAAATGTGCCACTGCATTCGCTCTTAGTTCCCCACGAAATACCTTCAGAACAGCTCTTCTAATTTCATTTGGGCCAATATTTGGCGCTTTGCTCCTCTTTACCCCTTGCAAAAGTCTTTCCGAAACAGCTGCCACACTATCGCAGATCTTCGTTACTGCCTCTTGGGACAAAGGCTGCTTACTCAAGGATTTGACTGCATCTTCTAGAACTGTCTGGCTCATTTCATCACGTGTCTTTTTTTCAGATGGTCGTGGTCGTTTCTTCCCTTTAAGAGCGCTCCTTGGTTTCGGACGTGCTGCACGGGATTTACTAATCGATCTCGCGATTTTCTTTCGTGCTGGAGATTTCCTCGCATCCGAAACTTTTGAAATTGCTCTTTTCTTCACTGGAACTGCTTTCTTTCCCTTTGGACTTGGAGACTTACTGGCTCTTGAAACACGTCTGCTTCCCTTAGCTTTAGTGATGGCCTTTTTCTTGGATCTTGAAACTTGCTTAGCTTTAGATACAGTTCTCTTTCTACCTCTGGAAACTGACATGGGTTTAGGATGCGGCCGTTTCTTACCCTTTGACACTGGCCTTTTCTTTGCTTTCGATTGAGTTCTTTTACTACCTCTGGGACCTGGCATTGCCGACATTCCATATGATTTGGCAGCCTTTTTCCTTGGCATTTTCACTTCTTTTCGATCGGCTCGTTTCTTAGCTGGCTCAAATGCTATACCCATAGTTATCATTTTCGCGCCTTCCGCGAATGCATGTCTGGCCATATCAGTCGAAAATACTTCTTCCACTGCGGCTTGGACATCACGGGGTGTGATAATTTTCTGGGCCGCACCGCTGGCTTTTGCCTTGTCAGAAATTTCCTTTGCCAACACACCCAGAATTTTGCATACCATTTTCTTTCCATTGGTGTGAATGGCAGCTTCGGGAAAGATAATTTTCACCAAATTAGAAACCCCTTTCGCAAATATCGTTCCGATGATCTGTTTTTCCTGTGATGCCTTTTGTTTTTTCGCTCTTGCTGCCATTAAGGCCGTAGAAGTATTGGGCTTGTAATGGATAAGGTCACTATTATACATCCATATGGACCTGGTTGCTTCAGCTACAGCAAGTCTCTGTAAATATCCGTGAAATGTGTCTGTGACAACAGCGGATGCAATGTCGACCTTCATTACGGCATCTTTCTTTTTCGATTTGAACTTTTTCAAGCATGCATCTGTTAAAGAAAATATAGATACATTTTGCAAATTATTTTTTTTATATAAATATGTGAATAACATTTCATTATATTTGTTTACTTTCCTTAAATACATAACGTATTAGGAAAGTATTGTGACGGGGTCGAAAATTCGAATTCGAGTTTTCGACGGGAGAGCACGTTTCAAACATCCCTGATCACGAATCGAACATTTTTGAAGTGATGTCTGTGTGTGTGTGTGTGTGTGAAAGTATGCGTGTATGTGTGTGAAAGTATGTGTGTGTATGTGAAAGTATGTGTGTGTCTGTAAGTGTGTGTGTGCAGTGTCAGTGAGTCTGTGGAGGCGATAACTGACGAACGAATGGACCGATTCGAACGAAATTTGGTACAAAAGTCACAATCCGTAAACACTGGAAGCCTGTGTGAAAGTATGTGTGTGTGTGTGGATGTGTGTGTGTGTCAGTGTCAGTGAGCCTGTGGAGACGATAACTGACGAACAAATGGACCGATTCGAACGAAATTTGGTACAAAAATCACAATACGTAAACACTGGAAGCCTATTGTTTTTATACGCAATCGAATGTTCAGAACCCCCAAAATTTTCAAGTTAAATTTTGAAAAAATTGTTAAAAAATCAAAACCGCTTATAAAGTTACGCAAATAGACATTTCTTATGTAATTTTTCATTAGGAAACGATTCACTGAAATTTTAGAACGCTAACATGAACCATTCTCGAGATATTGCACATTTTTCAAAAACATTATCAAAAAGTTATAAAAATAAAAAAAAAAATATTTCCTATTGAGAAACATGTTCACTTTTCATATGTAATACCATGCGATAAATTTGGTGACATCATTCTCGTATATCTAGCTCGTTCCATTCATGAAAAAAAGATACTTTCAGTAATACTTTTGTATTTGAACACCTATAGTCATTTATCTACTGTAAGAATAACTTATTTCTCCGTCCATAACGCTTGGCGAGATTTTGGCGACGAATTTGGCGGAATGTCGCCATCTTGGCGACATTTTAATTGTTGCCAAATTGACAAAAATTTAGCCAAATTAATAAAATTGACGCTAAACTGACGACTTATTGAAGAAAATTCAATATCTTGGAAAGAATATAAGTATCTACTATAAGAATAACATTTTTTTAACTGTAAAAGTAGTAAATTCATTGCATTATATAAGGAAAGTCATGTGTTGTTAACATCAGATTTTTTTCATTGTGTTATACAAAGTAATGTTTTTAAAGTAATACAAAATAAGCACATGCTACGGATAAGCACATGATTTGATGGATAAAAACATTTTAAGACTTCTAAATATTTTTGAAAAAATGTTATAGCCCTCCTGCATCCGTTTGAACACGTTTGGAAATATGTCTGTCTGTGTATGTTTGAGAAGTGTGCACATAATGCATCAAGAACCGAAACATCTATCACTATAAAATTTTATGTGTAATTGCATTGTGTTTTATGTATAGACCATCAGGATAAGAGACACCACATGAGTTCGGTAAAGCTGATGATCGAAGGTCACTCCGACTATGACTTAATACACTATGAGATTGCAGCTGGCATAGATGGCATGCTCTCCTGGAGACTATAAATTTTTCACTGCCGATAACTTCATCGTTCCCGGTCGATTCGGACGAAATAAGCAACATTCTATTAATCTGTCAAAATGAGCTCAGTATATTAAAAAATCTGATGTGGGCAACACATGACTTCCCTTATATAATGTAATGAATTTACTACTTTTACAGTTAAAAATAGGTTTTTCTTATAGTAGATACTAGTAGCCTTTCCAAGACATTGAATTTTCGACAATTAGTCGTCATTTTCATTGATTTAGCGTCATTTTTATCCATTTGGCGAGATTTTCGTTAATTTGGCAACATTTCAAAAAGTCGTCAAATTCATCGCCAAAATATCGCCAAGCGTTATGCACTAAGAAATAAGTTATTCTTACAGCAGATAAATGACTATTGGCGTTCAAATACAAAAGTATTACTCAGAATATCTTTTTTCATGAATGGAACGAGCTAGATCCACGAAAATGATGTCGCCCAAATTATCGCATGGTATTACGTATGAAAAGTGAACATGTTTCTCAATAGGAAATATTTTATTTTTATTTTATATGACTTTTTGATATTTTTTTTGAAAAATATACAATATCTCGAGAACGGTTCATGTTAGCGTTCTAAAATTTATGTCAATCGTTTTCTAATGAAAAATTACATAAGCAATGTCTATTTGCTTAACTTTATTGGTAGTTTTGATTTTTTGACGATTTTTTCAATATTTCATTCGAAAATTTAGGGGGGTACAAACATTCGATTGCGTATAAAAACAATGGACTTCCAGTGTTTACAGATTGTGATTTTTGTACCAAATTTGGTTCAAATCGGTCCATTCGTTCGTCAGTTATCGCCTCCACAGGCCCACTGAAACACACACACACACACAGACATCACTTCAAAAATGTTTGATTCGTGATCAGGGATGCTTGAAACGTGCTCTGCCCTTCGAAAACTCGAATTCGAATTTTCGACCCCGTCACAATACTTTCCTTATACAGTATGTATATAAGGAAAGTAAAAATCTGATGTGGGCAGCACATGACTTTCCCTGTAGATTTATATCCATGTTCTCTATATTTTAATTAAATTTAATTTACTTGTAATTCGATTTTCGTTCACATTTGGTAACTGGACTTATTTCAAAGAGGGTAGAGAAAATGCGAAAAAACTAAAATATCTCGAGAACGGCTATTCCTAGTGTAATGAGGTAGGTCTTATTATTTTCTTCATTAAAAATTACGTATTAAAATAGCATTTAATAGATATATTTGAGCATACGTAGTTTTCTAGTTTAGATTTTATTGATTTTCGCGGGCCATTTTGCAAAAAAGGCACGTTATTTTTTTTCGAATCGCACCAAAGTCTAATCAAAATCAGGGTGATCCACAAGTGGCTCATCTACCGAATTTTGTGAAATTCGGTCAATTAGTTTTTTAGCCAGAGTGGATACAAGCTTTTGCGGGCCATTTCGCAAAAAAAAAAAGGCGGGTTCTTTTATCCCGAATCGTACCCAAAACAAATCAGCACCAGACTCGCCCACAAGTGACTTACAAACAAAATTTTGTGAAATTCGGCCTATTAGTTTTTCAGTTAGAGTGGCTACAACATTTGCACAGGCACACACACAGACGCCACGTTAAAAATGGTTTTTCCGTATTCTAGAAGTCTTGAAACGTGTAGATCCGTCGAAAACTCGAGTTGCGAATTTCGACATGATTCCAATACTTTCTGTATACATTACCATGTATTACAGGGAAGTTAAAATCTGATGTGGGCAGAACATGACTTTCCCTGCAGACTCAAATTCCTTTTTTTTTTTTTAATGATTCATTAAATTGAGTTTAATTACACAAAATAACTCAAATTTCCTTTTCTAATTCAATTTCTGTTTTTATTTGGTAATAGGACATTTTTCCAAAGGCGACATAACAAAAATGCGAAAAATCTTAAATATCTCGAGAACGTTTAGTCTTAGAGTAATATACTTGTTCTTATACTTTTCCTCGTCAAAAATTACGTATAAAACAAGCGTTTAATTCCTACATTTGGACATACGTAATCTGTTTTTTAGATTTTTGCTGACCATTTCGTAAAAACGGCAGGTTGTTATTTTCCGAATCGTACCAAAATCTAATCAGCACCAGAGTATCCAGCGATTTACTTATCAGCCACATTTTGTGAAATTTGGTCAGTTAGTATTTTAGATACATGAGTAGATTTTAGATACATGAGTTAGTAGAGTAGATACATGATATTCTTGCTGGTCATTTCGCAAAAAATGGTGGGTTTTTGATACATGAGTAGATTTTAGATACATGAGTTAGTAGAGTAGATACATGATATTCTTGCTGGTCATTTCGCAAAAAATGGTGGGTTATTTATTTCCAAATCGTATAAAAAACTAATCAGCACCAGAGTCGCACCTAAGTGACTTACCTACCAAATTTTATGAAACTCGATCCATTTATTACTTTCCCTGCAATACATGGTAATGTACAGGGAAAGTATCGGAATCATGCCGAAAATCGCAACTCGAGTTTTCGACGGATCTACACGTTTCGAGACCTCTAGAATACGAAAAAACCATTTTTAGCGTGACGTCTGTGTGTGTGTCTGTGTGTCTGTCTGTGTGTCTGTCTGCGTGTCTGTGTGTCTGTCTGTCTGTGCAGATTTTGTATCCACTCTAACTAAAAAACTAATCGACCGAATTTCACAAAATTTGGTAGGTAAGTTACTTGTGAGCGAGTCTGGTGCTGATTAGTTTTGAGTACGATTCGGGATAAAAGAACCCGCCTTTTTTGCGAAATGGCCCGCAAAAGTTTGTATCCACTCTAACTGAAAAACTAATGGACCGAATTTCACAAAATCCGGTAGATGAGTCACTTGTGGGTTACCCTGGTGCTGATTAGATTTTGGTATGATTCGGAAAAAAATGACCTGCCTTTTTTTGCAAATGGCCCACAAAAATCGTCCAAATCTAAGCTAAAGAACTGGGTATACTCAAATATATTCATTAAATGCTGATTTAATACGTAATTTTTAACGACGAAAAGAATAAGACCAACCCCATTACACTAGGACTAGCCGTTCTCGAGATATTTTAGTTTTTCTTACATTCCCTACGCTACCTTTGGAAATAAGCCCGGTTACAGAATGAGAACGGAAATTGAATAATAAGTGAAATAAATTTAATTAAAGTAATGAGAACTTTAATATAAGTCTACAGCGAAAGTCATGTGCTGCCCACATCAGATTTTACTTTCCCTGCAATGCATGGTAATGTATAGGGAAAGTATTGGAATCATGCCGAAAATCGCAACTCGAGTTTTCGACGGATCTATACGTTTCGAGACCTCTAGAATACGAAAAAACTATTTTTAGAGTGACGTCTCTGTGTGTGTCTGTGTGGACGTCTGTGTGTGTGTCTGTCTGTCTGTCTGTTTGTCTGTGTGTCTGTCTGTGCAGATATTGTATCCACTCTAACTAAAAAACTAATTGACTGAATGTCATAAAATTTGGTAGGTAAGTCACTTGTGGGCGAATCTGTTGCTGATTAGTTTTGGGTACGATTCAGGATAAAAGAACCCGCATTTTTGGGAAATGGCCCGCAAAAGCTTGTATCCAGTCTAGCTGAAAAACTAATGGACCGAATTGCACAAAATTCGGTAAATAAGTTGCTTGTAGGTCACCCTGATGCTGATTAGATTTTGGTACGATTCGAAAAAAATAACCTGCCTTTTTTTGCATAATGGCCCGCAAAAATCGTCAAAATCTAAAATGAAGCCAAATATATCCATTAAATTTTAGTTTTATACGTAATTTTTAACGAAGAAAAGAATAAGACCAACCCCATATACACTAGGTCTAGTCGTTCTCGAGATATTTTAGTTTTTTCGTATGTTCTCTACGCCATCTTTGAAAATAAGTCCAGTTACCGAATGAGAACGAAAATTGAATTATAAGTGAATTACATTTAATTAAAATCAATAGAACGTGAATATAAGTCTGCAGGGAAAGTCATGTGCTGCCCACATCAGATTTTTACTTTCCCTGCAATACATGGTAATGTATAGGGAAAGTATTGGAATCATGCCGAAAATCGCAACTCGAGTTTTCGACGGATCTACACGTTTCGGGACTTCTAGAATACGAAAAATCTATTTTTAGCGTGACGTCTGTGTGTGTGTCTGTGTGTCTGTCTGTCTGTGTGTCTGTGTGTCTGTCTGTGCAGATTTTGTATCCACTCTAACTAAAGAAATAATGGACCTAATTTCACAAAATTTGGTAGGTACGTTACTTGTGAGCGAGTCTGGTGCTGATTAGTTTTGGGTACAATTCGGGATAAAAGAACCCGCCTTTTTTTGCGAAATGGCCCGCAAAAGCTTGAATCCACTCTTGCTGAAAAACTAATGGACCGAATTTCACAAAATTCGGTAGATGAGTCACGTATAGGTCACCCTAGTGCTGATTAGATTTTGGTTTGATTCAGAATAAAATAATCTTCTTCTTTTTGCAGAATGGCCCGCAAAATTTGTCAAAATCTAAATAAAAAAGCTACGTATGCTCAAATATATCCATTAAATGCTTGTTTAATACGTAATTTTTAACGAAGAAAATAAAAAGACCATCCCCATTACACTAGGACTAGCCGTTCTCGAGATATATTTGTTGTTTTCGTATTTTCTCTACGCCACCTTTGAAAATAAGTCCAGTTATCAAATGAAAACGAAAATTGAATTAAAAGTGAATTAAATTTAATTGAAATAAAAAGAACGTGGATCTGCAGGGTAAGTCTGCAGGGAAAGTCATGTGCTGCCCTAACAGATTTTTACTTTCCCTGCAATACATGGTAATGTATAGGGAAAGTATTGGAATCATGTGTAAATCGCAACTCGAGTTTTCGACGGATCTACACGTTTCGGGACTTCTAGAATACGATAAAACCATTTTTAACGTGACGTCTGTGTGTGTGTGTGTCTGTGTGTCTGTGTGTCTGTCTGTGTGTGTCTGTGCGTCTGTCTGTGTGTCTGTCTGTCTTTGCAGATATTTTATCCACTCTAACTAAAAAACTAATTCACCGAATTTCACAAAATTTTGTAGGTAAGTTACTTGTGAGCTAGTCTGGTGCTGATTAGTTTTGGGTACGATTCGGGATAAAATAACCCGCCTTTTTTGCGAAATGGCCCGCAAAAGCTTGTATCCACTCTAGCTGAAAAACTAATGGACCGAATTTCACAAAACTCGACAGATAAGTCACGTATAGGTCACCTTGATGCTGACTAGATTTTCGTACGATTCAGAAAAAAATAACCTGCCTTTTTGTGCAGAATAGCCCGCAAAAATTGTCAAATTCTAAACTAAAAAGCTACGTATGCTCAAATATATCCATTAAATGCTTGTTTAATACGTAATTTTTAACGAAAAAAAGAATAAGACCAACCCCATTACACTAGGACTAGCCGTTCTCGAGATATAATATTTTTTTTTGTACTTTTTCCACGCCACCTTTGAAAATAAGCCCAGTTATCAAATGAGAACGAAAATTGAATTAAAAGTGAATTAACTTTAATTGAAATAAAGAGAATGTGGATAAATATCTGCAGGGAAAGTCATGTGCTGCCCACATCAGATTTTTACTTTCCCTGCAATACATGGTAATGTATAGGGAAAGGATTGGAACCATGCCGAAAATCAAAACTCGAGTTTTCGACGGATCTACACGTTTCGCGACCTCTAGAATGCGAAAAATATATTTTTAGCGTGACGTATGTGTATGTGTCTGTGTGTCTGTCTGTGTATCTGTGTGTCTGGGTGCCTGTGCAATGTATGTATCCACTCTAACTAAAAACTAATGGACCGAATTTCATACAATTTAGTATGCAAGTCACTTGTGTGAGACCCTGGTGCTAATTAGTGTTGGGTAGGATTCGTAAAAACAGAACCCGCCTTTTTTTGCGAGATGGCCCATAAATATTTCATGTATCCACTCTAGCTAACATACGAATTGACCAAATTTCACGGAATTTGAAAGATGAGTTACTTGTAGGATGATCTGGTGCTGATTAAATTTTGGTATGATTCGGAAAAGAGCAACCTGCCTTTTTTTTTACGAAATGGCCCGCAAAAATCGCCGAAATCAGGAATAAAAAATACGTATGCTTAAATATATCCATTAAATATTTGTTTTATACGTAATTTTTAGCGAAGAAAAGAATAAGACCAACTCCATTACGCTAGGACTTGCCGTTCCTGAAATATTTTAGTTTTTCGTATTTTCTCTACGCCACCTTTGAAAATGCGATCAGTTACCAAATGAGAAGGAAAATTGAATTAAAAGTGAATTAAATTTAAATAAATTAAAGGGAACGTGGATATAAGTCTGCAGGGAAAGTCATGTGCTGCCCACATCAGATTTTTACTTTCCCTGCAATACATAATAATGTATAGGGAAAGTATTGGAATCATGTCGAAAATCGCAATTCGAGTTTTCGTTGGATCTACACGTTTCGAGACCTCTTGAATACGAAAATGCTATTTGTAGCGTGACGTCTGTGTGTGTGTGCCTGTCCAACTGTCTGTGTGTCTGTGCAATGTATATATCCTCTCTGACTGAAAAGCTAATTGACCAAATTTCATAAAATTTGGTAGGTAAGACCGTTGTGTCTGACCCTGTTACTGATTAATATTTGGTATAATTCGGAAAAAAAGAACCCGTCTTTATTTTTGAAATGGCCCACAAAAATCTCATGTATTCACTCTAGCTGAAAAACAAATGGACCAAATATCTCAAAATTTGGTAGATAAATCACATGTGGGAAACTCTGGTGCTGATTAGATTTTGGTATTAATCGGAAAAGAACAACCTGCCTTTTTTTTACAAAATGGCCCGCAAATATCGCCAATATCTAAAAAAAGACTACATATGTTCAAATGTACCAATTGAATTCTTGCTCATCCGGACACCCTGTATATAGTAACTGGGGTGCTGTATAGTTTAAACTACACCATTTGTGGGATACTCTGGTTCTGATTAGATTTTGGTATAATTCGGAAAAGAACAACTTGCCTTTTTTTACGGAATGACTCTCAAAAATCGCGAAAATCTAACAAAATAGGTACGTATGTTCAAATATATCTATTTAATGATTGCTGTGCACGTAATTCTAGATGAGGAAAAGAGTAAGAATAATTATATTACTCTAGGACTGGCCGTTCTCGAGATATTTGAGATTTTTCGTAATTAGGTATGCCACTTTTGGAAAAATGTCCAATTACCAAATAAAAGCAGAAATTGAATTAAAAATGCAAATTTAGTGTTATTTTGTGCAATTAAACTCTATTTAATGAATTCTTAAAGAAATAAAGAAACAATGAATTTGAGTCTGTTTTTTAATAATGCAAATTATATTTTGTTTTCTACTTTTCGATAATTTAAATTAAAGAAAATATTGTTCACATTTTGTTATGAAGAAAAATTTCTTGCAATAGATAAATTTATCCAACCGCACCGTATTCTTGAAAGTAACAGGCAAATTTTATCGATTGCAGATATAAATATTCGATCGTAATTAATTCCCTTTTCATTATTTGGCGCCAAAAGCCAACGGCTCTACCATTCTGAAAACACCGGTTCTCTTTAGATTACCGAAGTTAAGCAGCATGGGGCGCGGTTAGTACTTGGGTGGGTGACCACTTTGGAACTTCGCGTGCTGTTGACTCATTTCAGTCGACGTGGTGGCCAAACGGTCAAAGCGAGCGTTTCCAGCGATTGATCGGCCGCCACGTTGTGGGTTCGAGTCCCACGTAAGACATGGATGTTTGTGTTGTTGGCCGCAATGTCTCCCTACCCCCTCTGGTGCGCTGGGGTAACTTCATTTGACGGCTAAGAGGTTCACTGTTCTGGCCAATGTATAGGCGAAGATGAAAGAGTCAATGCCTAGCCATTGGGGAAAAAATATATGGCGCCACATAAATTACTCAAGATACGAACCTTAATGGTTTAATTCCATATTTTCATCCCACTTAAGATAAACGCTTATTAATAAGATAAATAATCAAAAAGATAAAATTATATTTTTTACAAAATAACGATCTTCTACAATCTAACGATCTTTACATCTAACGAAAATCTTCTTACACTGAAGAACGGGATTCAATGTATCCTAAAAACAAGCTGTATGCTGCATTGTTTTATTAATTTGTGTTTAATTTTGTGGTTTCACTTTTTCCTTATCCTTTGCACAAAGTTGTTTTACTTATTAGCATAACCTCATAGTCTATGCTACCTATTAAATATTAGTTTACAGTTGAAAAATCAGGATATATTATACCAAAACAGCTGTATGCGGCATTATCCCAAAGACCGGTACGGTCTTGAATATGGCAACCTTTCTGGCGCCCGATGTTGAGACAGTTGCCATAATATCCAATCAAGTTGCAAGGTTACCTTGATTATAAAGAGTTAAAGATTAACCAAGATAGCAACATAGCACTCCGCTTATCACCGATTTGGTGCGATATAAAAAAACAATCGTACCCGTCTCTGGGATTTAGCCGACAAAACAAGGCAGAGCAGTAATCGTTGTTAGATGAAAATCACCAATAAAATTTCAACATACCTGTCAGTTTACCATTTAAGGCATTTAGAACAATTCCCATTGTCTTCATGCCTCGAGCATTTAATTGGAGAGATTCCATATTTTTGATTATCTTCCTGATACCCACATTATATCTTATGGTGTCGTTTAAAGGAGCCATGGTAAATTTAGAAACTTTAATAGTAGGCGAAAAGGTTTGAAAAATTGCAATATGCCGTGAATAAATTTCAAACTGAATTCTTACAATTCATGTTGCTCGTGGGGACAATGTTGAATTTGAAACTTACATTTTACCATTGAGTTCGCATTCTGCATATTTCACGCTTTGGTGACGTATGTAGTATGAATGCGATTAAATATCAGAGACATGGAGTTAGAGCTAACTTCCATCATAATGTTGTTGTTGTTGAGACCCAGACCGTCCGAACTAACTCCATCATAATGTAAATATTCGTACGGTAAAGCAAATTAGACTCTAAAATAAAAAATAGAAAAATAATCGGCAGTGTCTGTAATCCGATGCAGTTGAAATGGCTTTGCTTGAATAACATATTTATTTGCGAGTAGAATGCCTTATATGGACATTTTCAAAATAGTTCAAAATATTAAAATATCAAAATTATAACCACTATATTCCCTTCAATAAAGAAGCTGATCCGAAATCCAGTTATATCCTGGTAGGGCTTTCAAAAAGCTTTAAATTATTTGCAAACTGCTCACTTCGCAATTTTTAGCTTTCGCTCTGATTTCAGCTATAGAAAAGCCATGCAATGGATATGCAGTATAAAACTCACAAGTGCTCCGAGTCAAATGATTACAATTTTATAAATATATCGATTTTTTAAATAAATAAAATAGAGAGAAAGTGGAATACAACACTACACTCGATTAAAAATTAATCTTCCGCAATAACTCTTTCTGTGTGTGTGTGTGCCATCTGTAATGATAAATATAATCTTCAGGCAGCCGCAAAATTTAGTATTCAGTAAGCTGAATTGATAGTACGTCAAACCTTGGCATGATTTTTTTTAAAATTCAAATTCATGTTTTAGTTATTACTTTCCTTATATACATAATGTATAAGGAAAGTATTGTGACGGGGTCGAAAATTCGAATTCGAGTGCTTAAAAATAAAATAAATTCGATCATTTAAAATAAAAAATATTGTAATTACGTTGGTGCAGTATATATATGCACAAAAATACGTAAAAATAAAGTGGATAATTTGAATATTTCTTAAAATTTTCGAAACAATTTGTGAATTTAACTTCGCTTAAAATTTATTTGGAAAATTAGGTCCCATAGGGTTCAATGCATTTCATTTTTCAACCCGGGTTCAATACAAAACTAATTGAGTGATATTAATCATTTACATCCCCTTATTTCCCACAGACCATCTCAACAACTTACTAAAATTTCATTTTGATAAATTCATTTTTACGGCAGTAATCGTGCGAACTGACAAACAGACAGACATACAGAATAAACAAAGTCATAAACATTTTTCAACTATGTTGTCAAGTTAAAGTAATGCTTAAAAAAAGTTATGCTTTAAATCGTCTGCTTCTCTACGTAAAATCAATGAATATTTCATTGATATCACTTATATTTCTGAGTCGAAATATAAATATCCATTTCATAAATATCCAAATTTTAACAACCGATTTCTCCGTCCGTCCATAACTCTAGGCGAAAATTTTGGCAGGATTTCGCCAGTTAGGCGACATTTTAAATGCTGTCAAAGTGATTCAAATGTCGCCAAATTGATAAAAATTACGCCAAATAGGAGAGTAATTACATATATTCAAATTTAGAAGTCCTTCATATGACGGATATATATATCTTCTAGAATATAAGAAATTTTCTTCTCTACGTTAATCCGTAGCACTTCTCGATACATTAGGCAAACTTTGAGAATCTAGCGAGATATCGACATCTTGGCGATATTTTGCCCCAGATTGATTAAAATATCGTGAAAATTAATGAAAATGACGTTTTATTGAATAACTAATTTTAATTATTTAAATAATTTGATATATAGATTATATTGCATATTGAGTATGCTATCAATATTAATAATTTTTAATTTAGAATTGCGTGAAATATAAGTTAATTGGGGCTTTGAAATTGTATAGGTTTTCATCCGGAAAAGCGTTAAATGTACAATTTAACGTTCAAAACACTGTACCGTGGATATTTTCCACATTTTTTCACTATGAAGTTAGTGAATGCATTTCATTATATGTGGAAAGTTTTTATTACTTTCCTTATATACATAATGTATAAGGGAAGTATTGTGACGTGGTCGAAAATTCGAATTCGAGTTTTTGACGGGAGAGCACGTTTCAAGCATCCCTGATCACGAATCAAACATTTTTGAGGTGATGTCTATGTGTGTGTGTGCGTGTCAGTGAGTCTGTGGAGATGATATCTCACGAACGAATGTAGCGATTCGAATGAAATTTGGTACAAAAATCACAATCCATGAATACAGGAAGCCTATTGTTTTTATACGTAATGGAATGTTCTGAACCCCCTACATTTTCGAGTGAAATTTTGAAAAAATCATCAAAAAATCAATACCTTTAATAAAATTACACAAATAGACACTTCTTATGTAATTTTTCCTTAGAAAATAATTGGCATAAACTTTAGATCGCTAGCATGAACCGTTCTCGAAATATTGTACATTTTTAAAATAAATTTATCAAAAAATCTCTTAAATTAAATAAAATCTATTAACTGTTGAGAAACATATTCACGTTTCATATGTAATATCATGTGATATATTGGGTGACATCATTCTCCCGGATCTAGCTTATTCCATTCATGAGAAAAGGTGCTTTGAGTAATACTTTTGCATTTGAACACCAATAATCATTTATATGCTATAAGAATAACTTATTTCTCCGTCTATAACGCTTGGCGGCATTTTATATGCTGTCAAAGTGATTCAAATGCCGCCAAATTGATAAAAATTACGCCAAATAGGAGAGTAATTACATATATTCAAATTTAGAAATCCGTCATATGACGGATATATATATCTTCTAGAATATAAGAAATTTTCTTCTCTACGTTAATCCTTAGCACTTCTCGATACATTAGGCAAACTTTGAGAATCTAGCTAGATATCGACACCTTGGCGATATTTTGCCCCAGGATTGATTAAAATATCGTGAAAATTAATGAAAATGACGTTTTATTGAATAACTAATTTTAATTATTTAAATAATTTGATATATAGATTATATTGCATATTGAGTATGCTATCAATATTAATAATTTTTAATTTAGAATTGCGTGAAATATAAGTTAATTGGGGCTTTGAAATAGTATAGGTTTTCATCCGGAAAAGCGCCAAATGTACAATTTAACGTTCAAAACACTGTACCGTGGATATTTTCCACATTTTTTCACTATGAAGGTAGTGAATGCATTTCATTATATGTGGAAAGTTTTTTATTACTTTCCTTATATACATAATGTATAAGGGAAGTATTGTGACGTGGTCGAAAATTCGAATTCGAGTTTTGACGGGAGAGCACGTTTCAAGCATCCCTGATCACGAATCAAACATTTTTGAGGTGATGTCTATGTGTGTGTGTGCGTGTCAGTGAGTCTGTGGAGATGATATCTCACGAACGAATGGAGCGATTCGAATGAAATTTGGTACAAAAATCACAATCCTTGAATACAGGAAGCCTATTGTTTTTATACGTAATGAAATGTTCTGAACCCCCTACATTTTCGAGTGAAATTTTGAAAAAATCATCAAAAAATCAATACCTTTAATAAAATTACACAAATAGACACTTCTTATGTAATTTTTCCTTAGAAAATGATTGGCATAAACTTTAGATCGCTAGCATGAACCGTTCTCGAAATATTGTACATTTTTAAAATAAATTTATCAAAAAATCCCATAAATTAAATAAAATCTATTAACTGTTGAGAAACATATTCACGTTTCATATGTAATATCATGTGATATATTGGGTGACATCATTCTCCCGGATCTAGCTTATTCCATTCATGAGAAAAGGTGCTTTGAGTAATACTTTTGCATTTGAACACCAATAATCATTTATATGCTATAAGAATAACTTATTTCTCCGTCCATAACGCTTGGCGAGATTTTGGCAACGAATTTGGCGGAATATCTCCTACTTGACGACTTTTTAAAATGTTGTCAAATTAACGAAAATCTAGGCAAATTGATAAAAATGACGCTAAATCAGTGAAAATGACAAATGATGGGAGAAATTCAATATCTTGAAAAGAATATTGGTATCTACTGTAAGAAAAACCTATTTTTTTACTGTAAAAGTAGTAAATTCATTGCATTATACAAGGAAAGTCATGTGTTGCCCACATCAGATTTTTTACTTTGCAATGATTCGTGTGATCTCTGCATATAAGATAGGTGGAATTATTGTTTCATATTAAAAAAAAAAGACTTAACATATTTTGATGAATTTTTTTTTACACATTTTATATGATAATTTGAACATATCCTAAAATTTTCGAATCGATTTATGATTTTTGACTCCGCTTAAAATATGTTTGAAACATTATGTCCCGTAGGGTTCAATGTATTTTATTTTTCAACCCGTGTGAAATCCAAAACTAATTGGGTGATATAATTCTTTCACATTCCCATATGTTCCACAGACAGTCTGAACAACATAAAATTTCATTTTGATAAAGTCATTTTTACGGCAGTTATCGTGTAAACGGGTAGACAGACAGACAGAATGGACAAATTAATAAACACTTTATAACTTATTTGGAAAGTGTTAAAAGCGATCCTACAGTTTTCTAGTAATCGTTTTCTTGTCAAATTGAAGATTAAAAATTTTCCCTTTTTCAGTTTGTAATGCGTATATCTTAGAAACTAAAATAATTAGCTTTGAAAAAATAAACAAGAATTGTTAACTCTTTAAAATTCCTACAAATGTATATACTATCAGCATTTTGGTTCGAAATCCATTTATTGGAAAAAAACTTCTGTATGAATGAGAATATCTGTATGAATGAGAATTTTTTTTTTCATATTTTCTTCATATTTTCACTCGAAAAATTTTCGAAACTATAAAAGATAGGTATATATATATATATATATATATACCTATCTTTTATATATATATATATATATATATATAAAGCAAAGCTGCAGTAATGATTTTATGCACGATATTATTGTCGATATTATTGTTAATTTCCCAAATATATTATTGTCGCTTATTATATATATATATTATATATATATATATATATGTAATATATATATATATTAATATATATATATAATATAATATATAATAAGCGACTATATATAATTATTATATATATATATATATATATAATTCAATGAAAGAATGAACAGTACCAAAAACAGTACCAAAAACAAACCCCCACAACAACTTTTTGGTATCGTTCATTCTTTCATTGAATTATATATATTGAATATTATATAGGAATTCATCACTAGACTTTGCTAGTCCATAATAAAATCAGCAAAGTACAATAGAAAAGTGAAATTACTTTTTGCCTTCGCAGATGAATTCTTGTTACAATAGCTGTTATTCAAAGAAAAATGTTACATTTAATTGAAAAAGAATAAGACAATTTTATCTCTATCTCTTCAAGGAAAAAAACACTTTTTCACATAAAAACATTGGTTTAAAATATATATGTTTAGAGAGTAGTTGCTTTCGTAGCTGCATTTTACGTTTTTGGCAGTATTACTCTAAATGTCTAGTGAGGTTATTTTTTTTTTGAAACCGATAAATTAGAATTCTGACATAAAGAATATAAACAAAGTTTTAGGTATTATATGACCTTTTTTAATTTCTATAACAGATTTATCTTTAAATTCTTCCCACGATTGTTTAATGAAAACAAATGTGTATGTTTAGTATAAAAAATTATATCAGAACAAAATTTATTTGCTTCCAAAAGAAACCCAATGAAGTACAAAGTATGTTATATTAAACTAGTTTTATGAATGTGGAAAGTATGGAAAGAAAAACTGTGTAACCCTTGCCAAATTCCGTCCCTAACAATTATAACGGAATGACTTTGATTTGTCTCCAAAATAAACCCTATGAAGTACTAAGTATTTGGTAGGAAAGTATATTCATGGATATGTTAAGTACGGAGCATAAAACATTGTAACCCTTGCTGAATTCCGTCCCTAACAATTATGATAAAATGACTTTCATTTGATTTCAAAATTAACCCTATGAAGTACTAAGTATTTTATAGGAAAGTATGTTTATGGATATGTAAAGTATGGAAAGTAAAACATTGCAACCCCTGCTAAATTCCGTCCCTAGCAATTACGACAGAACGAATCTTATTTGATTCCAAAATACACCCTAAGAATTTTAAAGGAAATTATTTTTATGGATATGTAAAGTATGGAAAGCAAAACTTTGTAACCTTCGGCGAATGTTGTCCTCTATCCTTAATGTTCCGCACAATGTTCCCTAATATCTTCAACAATGAAACATGCATTGTTGTTATGCCATATATTATACAGTGTTAAAGTCATATATATCTTAAAGTCATAAACAGTGAGGTAGTTAGATTGATTTTATTATTTTAGTGTGCTTTGAAATATGCATATCATTTTCTTTATATAAAAGTACTGTATTTTACAATGCGGTGAGTTTTTTTAACCTATTGGTTTTTATTGGCACCCGCACAAAGTCTTATTAATAGTAAATTATGTTCCTTTTAAGTTTTGTTCATCATATTTGATGGGCTCGTTCAGAGCTCTCTGAGGACGCAGAGAGCTTAAACTCAGCGCACAGTCGAATCTCGTGGAACATCTTCAACTATAAAATTTTTATGGTATTACATTGCGTCGTTAAGTCATTTACACATATATCATGCTTCATTGTCTTTCTTATTTCCAGGTCACGAAGAACGATGAAACTCTGCACATAGTCTCATGAAGTCCTACATTATCATCTATGAAATTTATGCGTCGTCACGTTACGTCGTTACGTCATTTATGAATGCCATGACTATGTTTTATGTCCTTTTAATGCATTTTCTTAGTGGATTCAATGGATTCATATAAATGTCCTAACGAATCGTCAAACGCCGTTGTAAAGAACATTCAAGGAAAGAAATAAAAAGAGGATTGATGAGAATGGAAAACAATAACTAAAAATGAAAAATAAAATGAAGAAAAAAGATAAATTATGAAGAAAAATTATATTTTCAATGACATCCTTTACACAGCCGCCACATAGGTGCTCTTAGTCCACTGGACGAGTCGGACGGTCTGGGTCTTCTACACAGCAGTGGCGAAAACACAGTCCATGACGTCACATGGCGTGAAGAATGCATGACCCTAGGATTTCCAGGATTTCCCAGTTAGAAGAATGTTTTCCATATTTGGCGATGCGTCAATTTGTCGACATTTGGCGAATTCCCGAATCTTCCGGAAACTTCTCGATAGATGATTATTCTTTGAGGGAGATTTGCCGAAGTTTCCATGGAGATGCTATAACTATGAGTCATTACTGAATAGGGGAGTTCAATTGACGAGTTCACATAATACGAGCTACAGTGGACTGTGACTTTTGTCATAGTTTTGTGAATAGTAGCAGCTATTTTGCGAAATTTCTTTCGTCAGCATTCTGTAAAGTTAATGGAACATTTAAAATTTTATTGCATATTGTTACTGTTTACTTTGTGCTTGTGAATAAATGTAAGTTATCCAGAACTTTGGACTTGTTCTTGTATCCTGTGCATACACCCACGATTCTAGAGGATACGTTCGTAACAATATATTTTAACCATAGCTTCAATTTAAAACCATACTATATAAATCTCATCCTAATCCTAAAAATTGATATTTGCAAAATTGTCGAAAGAGAATGTAACTGTGCGCAGTCATATGAAACAATTTTGATAATGTTTCCATAATATCAATTTTGAATAAGAACATTTATATAAAATTATTATAAAGTGAATATTCCCACACCCTTAAATTCCAAATGGTTGCTCGTGTCCTTTGGATGAGTCGGACGGTCTGGGTCTTCTACACCCTTAAATTGAGTGCCAACGGCCGTACCGTGCTGAAAACACCAGTTCTCGTTAGATCACCGAAGTCAGGCAGCATCGGGCGCGGTTAGTACTTGGGTGGGTGACCACCTGGGAACACCGCGTGCTGTTGGCACATTTCGGGCGTGGTAGCTGGGTGGTTTCCGCGCTGGATTTGCTTGCTGCCACAACTGCCGCCGTGTTCATGAGGAGTACGATCACGTTAAACATGTGGGTCCCTAAGTCCTTCCGAGAGGTTGGTGGTAGAGGAAGGAGGGTACGGTCCCTGTGGATGCCTCCCCTACTGGGTTCCGGTCTAAATTGGGTGGCAGTTCCCGACCGTCCGAGCAGTTACCTTAAACCTTTCTGGTAGGTCGGACGGTCTGGGTCTCAACAACAACACCCGCAATTTGGTGGGTCCCACACCCTTAAGTTTTCCAGCCACACAAATAGCTACCAAAAGCCTTCGGGTTGGTCGTGTGGTCTGAGTTTTCCACACCCTTAATTTGGTGGGTCAGTAAGTCCTTCCGAGAGTTTGGTGATAGGGGAAGGAGGGTACGGTCCCTATGGATACCTCCCCCACTGCGTTCCGGTCTAAATTGGGTGGCGCTTCCCGGCCGTCCAAACAAATACCTCACACCTTTCTGGTAGGTCAGACTGTCTGGATTTCGACAACAACATCACCCTTAATTTGAATTTTCCCTTTTTTATTTTAATGTTACCGGCCGTCTAAATAGACACTCAAGTCCTCAGGACGAGTCGGACGGTCTGGGTCTTCTACACCCTGTTTTAAGCCTCTCATCCTGTTGCTCATACCCTAGGGTAATTAAAGGTAACACCTTTAATTTGAGTCATTCTCGTGTTGGATTGAAATTTATTTGCTGCTCTTCCATGGTCCACTATTGCGCAGGGGAGAACTTTAAACTCGTGTTTTTTCATAATTTATGCTAATATAAGTATGTGTTTGGTTTTAACATCAAATATCTAACATTATGCGTAAGATACACATTTGGCTACATTTCAGTTTAAGTCTATTGGTAGAGCAAATTATTGTAGCGGCAGTCATATTTAAATTAATTTTAAATATTCGCACATCAAACATAATTTTTTATTCGTATCAAAATTTAAAATTTAGTCTAGTTATTGTCAGAAATTTCCTATCTTTCATTTTTTCTAGATTGATTTCAAGATAATCCATGTAATAAGCTCTAAATTTCAAGTACTTCTTGGAAGACCAATGCTATAGACAATATAGTAATAAAAATATCTTAAATTATAAAGATGCACATATATTTTGCTAGTTTATGCAAGACAATAGTAATTTTTATTTATTTAATTTAGACTAAAAGTAGACAAATTTAGAATCATTTAAAATCTATATTCTCTAAGACAGTAACAAGACAGAAATTTCGTTACCCTCTATTCCACAGTGTGCAGATCTTATTACCTGTAAAATTCACATAAACTTATGTAGGATATTTGAAAAAACAAAAGCTAATCATTGCCTTAAATTTGTAAAATACAAACCAATAAGCTACAAAGTTCTGCAACTTTTATAATAATGGAATGATATGAACATATTAAAAGCACTCTTATACAGTAAAATCAATCTGCATTCTATAGTGCTTATTACCTGTGTATGAATAGTGCTGATTAAGTCTAAGGGACGGAATCGGAGCGGATTAAAACATTTACGTACTCTGTATTAACATTTTACAACATAGTTGAAAAGTGTTTATGACTTTTTTCATTCAATCTGTCTGTCTGTCTGTCCGATATCACGATAACTGCCGTAAAAATGACTTTATCAAAATGAAATTTTAGTATGTTGTTCAGACGGTCTGTGCGACCTATGGGAATATAAATGAATAATATCACACCAATTAGTTTTGGATTGAATCCGGGTTGAACAAATGAAATACATTGAACCCTACGGGACTTTTTTAAGCGAAACTAGAATTCACAAATTGCTTCGAAAGTTTTAAGAAATATTCAAATTATCCCATAAAATATATAAAAAAAATTCAACAACATATAATCAGTAGTTGTTTAAATAAAAATTAAAATAATAATTACACCCTTTATATGAAGAGATCACGTGACCATGATATGGAGTGATCACGTGACCCACTTCAAACCGAAGTATGGCATACATCTTGTGTCAAAATTGTGATTTTAAAGTTCCTTTTAATTCATATTAATTTCCTTATATACATAATTTATAAGGAAAGTATTGTGACGGGGTCGAAAATTCGAATTCGAGTTTTCGAGGGGAGAGAACGTTTCAAGCACCCCTGATCACGAATCAAGCATTTTTGAAGTGATGTGTGTGTGTGTGTGTGTGTGTGTGTGTGTGTGTGTCAGTAAGTCTGTGGAGACGATAACAGACGAATGAATAGACCGATTCGAACGAAACTTGGTACAAAAATCAAAATCCGTAAACACTGGAAGCCTATTGTTTTTATATGCTATCGAATGTTCGGAACCCCCCCCCCCCTAAATTTTTGAGTGAAATTTTGAAAACAATTTTAAAAATTCAAAACCGCTAATGAAGTTACGCAAATAGACATTTCTTATGTAATTTTTCATTAAAAAACGATTGACATAAATTTTACAACGCCAAAATGAACCGCTCTCGAGATATTGCACATTTTTCAAAAAAATTATCAAAAAGTCATATAAAATAAAAGAAAAATATTTCCCATTGAGAAACATATTCACTTTTCATATGCAATACCATACGATAAATTGGGTGACATCATTCTCGTGTATCTAGCTCGTACCATTCATGAAAAGGATGCTTTGAGTAGTACATTTGTATTTGAACGCCAATAATCATTTATCTGCTGTATGAATAACTTATTTCTCCATCCATAACGCTTGGCGAGATTTTTGTGACGAATTTGGCGGAATGTCGCCAACTTGGCGACTTTTTTAAATGTTGCCAAATTAACCAAAATCTCGCCAAATGGATAAAAATGACGCTACATCAATGGAAATGACGACTAATTGAAGAAAATTCAATATCTTGGAAAGAATATAAGTATCTACTCTAAGAATAACATTTTTTTTAACTGTAAATGTAGTAAACTCATTGCATTATATAAGGAAAGTCATGTGTTGCCCACATCAGATTTTTTAGTGTTGTATCCGTCCGAAAATCGCTTTATTTTTGCTCAAATTCTATGCATCTACATACTGAAACAAAGCATTTACAATATATTTGAATTTAAATGATCATCCAAATTTGAAATTTAAATGATTATCAAACTTGGAGTCTGCAAAATAGCTGATACGAATGAGATATTCATTGATTTTACACAGAGAAGCAGACCTTTCCCGGTCGTCCAAATAGTTGCTCAAGTCCACTGGATGAGTCGGACGGTCTGGGTTTTCAACACTTCAACAGAGAAGCAGACGATTTTTTCGATGAAGTTTTAAGCATATAGTTTAATTACTTGTACCTCCACGGTCTTAAGTTTTTAGATAACATAATTTATTATAGTATTGTGAGGAATGAAATGCTGCTTGTATAGAGAAATGAAGTTTTCAAATATAATAAATTATTGTAGTATTATAATAATTTTAAAAATATTACCGAGGAATGTATCGCATTTTAGAGATTTTTAAATCAGGCAATTTATATTTCAGTGCCGTCGTTTGAATGAAGTTAATTTTTATCGATGAAGTTTTAAGTTTTGAAATATTTTAAATTAATCTAGTATTGTGACAATTTTAAAAATATTACCGAGGAATGTATCGCATTTTAGAGATGTTTAAATAAAATTGCATTGAAGTTGGAAAGTGCTTCATAATCGATGCTTTACGCATGATTGATCTTTCCTGTTATATATCCATAAAATGCTGTTCTTAAAATACTTTGTATCTTATAAAGACTATTTTCGAACGATAGCAAGGCTATCCCATTTCGTACCATATAAAAGTATTTTTTTAGTCCTCACTCCTCTAATAAATTTTCAAATAAAATTGTTATAAAAATAACATAAAAATCACTGTTTCCCACGGTTTCCCACGGTTCGCTATACGACCAGAAATTAAATTAATTATTAAACTATTGCTTTGGGTGTGGATGTTGTGAGGATGGCGATTGTTAAGCAAGTACTACAAAGTTGTCAAAATGAGAGCTACTCAGAAGTGAGATCTACATAGAAATTGTTTGGGAGATATAATGGACAAATAGTTTGCAAAAGGAACCAGTTCCAGCAGCAACGGTCTTATCTATTAAGAAATCATGATTTTATATTTTCGTTCGTATCTTATTATCTGGAGGTTCTCAGTAAGGTAATATTAACATGTAACTAACAAATCGTTTCCTCCAGTGTTATTATAGCTAGAACTTTAACGTCAATTATAAATATATTACAACTAAACGATCATATAATTTGTAAACTTGCTCTTATTTAGTCAATTTCTGAGATATTTTTAATTTTTTGTAAAACAATTAAAAAAATCTGATGTAGGCAACACATGACTTTCCTTATATAATGCAATGAATTTACTACTTTTACAGTTTAAAAAAATGTTACTCTTATAGTAGATACTTATATTCTTTCCAAGATATTGAATTTTCTTCAATTAGTCGTCATTTTCATTGATTTAGAGTCATTTTTATCCATTTGGCGAGATTTTTGTTATTTTGGCAACAATTAAAAATGTCGCCAAGTTGGCGACATTCCGCCAAATTCATCGCCAAAATCTCACCAAACGTTATGGAAGGAGAAATAAGTTATTCTTACAGCAGATAAATGACTATTGGCGTTCAAATACAAAAGTTTTACTCAAAGTATATTTTTTCCTGAATGGAACGAACTTGTTCCATGAGAATGATGTCACCCAATTTATCGCAAAGTGAACATGTTTCTCAATAGGAAATATTTTTTCTTTTATTTTATATGACTTTTTGATAATTTTTTTTAAACACGTACAATATCTCGAGAACGTTTCATGTTAGCATTCTAATATTTATGTCAATCGTTTTCAAATGAAAAATTACATAAGAAATGCCTATTTACGTAACTTTATTAGCGGATTTGATTTTTGACGATTTTTTCAAAATTTCACTAAAAAATTTAGGGGGTTCTGAACATTCGATTGCGTATAAAATCAATAGACTTCCAGTGTATATGGATTGTGATTTTTGTACCAAATTTCGTTCGAATCGGTCCATACGTTCGTCAGTTATCGTCTCCACAGACCCACTGACACACACACACACACACACACAGAATTCACCTCAAAAATGTTTGATTCGTGATCAGGTATGCTTGAAACATGCTCTCCCGTTGAAAACTCGAATTCGAAATTTCGACCCCGTCACAATACTTTCCTTATATATTATGTATATAAGGAAAGTAAAAATTGAAAGGAGAACTCGATTTATATAGCAAAACAATTGTTTATACACGTTTTAAAGTACAATATTAGAGCCAATATTAGAGTTTCATGTTTTATTCTGCAAAGTAAAATGATTTGAAAATCAGAAATTAAATTCCTAAGCAATTTAAAAAATGAGAACTTTGATAAATCAACATAACACTTTAAAAGTCATTTGTATAACATTATAAATTCGCTGAAAATAAAATAGTTTGTACTAAAATTAATCCATAATCCATTTAATTTCGTTGAGGCTTCAGTTAGGTGTTTAGTTCTTGAGTTCTGGTATATGTCAGCCACATCACAAATATGTCACCGCTGTTAAAAGACAAAGCATTCTTCAAATCCGATCAATACCAAAGTCACACTCATAGCTATACTTTGGATAATTCTTTGTCAGCACTGTAAGTCATGACTCAGTACAGTAAGTTATGACTCAGTACTGTAAGTTATGACTCAGTACGGCAAGTTATGGCTCAGTACTGTAAGCTATGGCTCAGATCGTTGCATCCCAGAACTGTGTAGTACTAGTAAATAATAATTCTGAATTGTTTTTGAAGTTTCAGCTAGTTTTGGTTTTGAAAATTGTGCTTTTTCACTTCTGCAGTTTTTCATGCAAACCGAAATTTTATATTCGTTAATGTGTTGAATGTTAGTCAGTCAACTCAAACAATTTTTTCAAATAAGGAAATATCATGTTAAAATACAGACAAATATCGATAATAAGTAAATAGTAGTGAAGCTTTGTAATAAATACCAGTATTTGTAATTTTACTAGATCATGCACACAATCAAATGAAAAGGTCACAAATATCTCACTTCTTTCTGGTAAACATTTTAAAAGATGCATTTCTTACCAACCGTTGTGTCAGACTATATATTCAAACTTTTTAAATGCATGAACAAAACAATATTCACTCGGAAAAAAAAACAGCAAATTTCATTTGAATAATTAAAACTACTTCAGAATTCAAAATTTTCATTCTAATTGCATTGCAAGACGTCTAACAATGCATAATTTTACTGAAATCGTTCAAAATAATCTGACAGTAACACCACAAATTCTGGCAGCGAAATGAATTTTATTCTTATTCTTTTCTTTTTTTTTTACGAAAATGAGAATTCAGCTGTAGATATTTCATTTGTAAAAGTTTCAGATGTCATAACCATCCAAAAGTTCTTTATAGAACCGAAGGACGGAAATTCTTCACTTGAAGTCTGTCGGTAATAAAATCACGAAAATACAATGCCAAAGTGAAATTACTTTTCGTCTTTCTGGAGGATAAAAAAAAATGGCGAATGCGTGTTTCAATTACTGTGATCCGAGATAGAACGCTAAATTTAATTGAAAAATGATGAGAATTTTTACTTTTATCTCTTCTAAAATGAAAAATTAATTTTGACAGAGAAACGAGATTTTAAAGCAAGAATGTATAATATCGAATATCGACTTTCATGGTTTAACCAAATGTCAGATATGAATATCAATTCGAATTAAACATAGTGATCTTATATTGCTTTCACATTGCAGATAACTGAATCTATAAACAGTTCCCCTCGTACTAGGTGTACTTGCATTAAATAAATAATAACAGCAGAAGTTGCAAGTAAATAATTGATATGTTCCACGATAGCAAGTTTTCTTGTTACCATTGTAGGCATTGACTATGTCAGTGAAATGCCAAAGAACTCCGTAGCAATTCTGAAGAAAACTGGAGTCATAGTGGCATTTCTGGTATCATACTCGATGTTTCCTAGTCGACGCTTCCTTAGTTCATATGTGCATGTGCCCATTGACAGCTGAAAGAGGACAAGACAAGGAATTGACCTCATAAATACATAAATAAAGTGGTTATTAATAACCAAAAAGGAGAGATATTCATCAATAAGCACTGTACGACACCATTCAACCATCATACAGGATAGACAAAATTATATAGGATAGACAAAACATTCGACGTTACAGTCTACGCCGTATAGTCAGTGGTAGATTTCTGAAGAAACATATTATAGCCTTTTGCTCCTGAAATTATATAGCCTTTTGCTCCGATGTTACGTACCGACGATGATATGTGTAAATGAAACTGAATCTAGGTGTCTAATGTAGGTTAGACTTAGCGCCATTCTCGCTGATTTCACCATCGTGCAATCATCTGTTTCTCAATGTAATCCATAACCTTTGGCTTTTACGTATGACATATTTGCATTATTGCTACCATTATCACCTTACTATCGATTCTGTCCTACACTCCGTTCATAGTGACGACCGATATGTGTGACTAGGGTAGGGATAAGCCAGTGGTTGAGGTACGGGAATTGCATGGAGGACAGGATGATCCAAGGCAATTTGCAAGCGCGGCCTCAACTATTCATGTGTCTACGCGGAGTATGGGCAGGTAAAATTCATGGGTATGGAAGTCATTTCGAGAGATTAGCGGTGAGGAATTGCTGGCACGGCACCAATGGATATCGTCCCCACTGTATTCCAGTTTAAATTGGGTGCCACAGTTCCGGTAGTCCAAACAGATACCTATACACCTTCAGGTAGGTCAGATAGTTATGGTCGAATGAAAGATATGTGTGTCTGTGATGAGCTTTCTCGTAATAGCACGATGCGACTGCTCTAAACCTTAAGCAGCTGCCCATACTAGTGCCATGTGCTTCACTGAATCTTCTGCAACAGCTACTGAAAGCAAAAAATTCATTTATCAGATATGTTCTAACGGGTTGGCAATTCTCCTTATATGCGTTCCAGTACTCTCTGTATTAGTAGCTCTCCTGGTATTTGTCTACTCCTTTATTGGCAACAAATTATGAACCGATTACTATCGCCTTCCTGCATGCCGAGTCAAGTGGTTTTTGCGCATTTTGTTAATGGTGCGTAATATTTTCTCCCTAGTTTCTTGTCATAAAGTGTAGAGCTTATCACCAACAGTTGGTTATAGTCTGTACACCATGGTTCCAAATCGGAATCCACGTAGTATGCTTCAGCTTCTAAATTTGGGTATCTATCACGATTACTTTCTTGTCACTAAGCATTTTGTATTTCATTAAGATGTGGTATATTAAATTTGCGACATTATATCACACAATATTGTATGTTTGGGACTCACAGTGATATTTGTGAATGATACTAAAGCATGCACTTTTCAGTAACGTTAAAGAAATGTAAGAATATGGTTTGCGGATAAGCCAAATTAATGTAAATATTCACTAGAGTTATATTTTTGTTTTTGAATTCATCCTTTCTGTTTTATCGAAAAACACAACAATGATATATATTTGAAAACGCTCATTAGCGGTCAATAATTGTTATCTGCATGAACAGCAAACCAGGAGAAAATTTGAAAAACGTGGACAGTATGATGCTTTAGATGCATTGGATTGAATATGCATAGCTGCGATGCGTGCAGTGCTTCTTCTGTGAAAATCGAAAGTAATATTAAAAATATGTTCGTTCAAATTCAAAGAATATTCATCCCAAATTACAGGTATTAATAATATCAGATTCTGAATTTGAAAAGTCATCGATATAGTGCGCTTTAATAGTGTAGAATTATTCTCACAGTGCACTAAAAACATATTCGAACTGATTTCGTTCTTCTCACTCCTTGGCTGATAAATCAAAATAACTGAAAAACCGGTCCCCACCTATAATGTTAAATTCACTGAAATTGCTAATACACTAGTTTTTCAATGTATTCGTGTTAAAAGCTGCCATATATAACGTACACAAGCCGAATATCCGTTGAAAATCAACCGTCTCTCAATAAGCGATCCCTGAATAATGTAAATATTTGAATAATTCGCATGTCACATTTATTCCGCAAATCGAATATTTTGATGTGCAGAACCTCCTAACGAAAAAAGTATTGGAAAACTTAAATTCCGCACTTCTTCCATTCAAACTATCTAGTCGTACACCAAACTAAATTCTCTACCTCATCCCGAAGCATTCTATTTTATCATTTCGCCTTTCGAACGTTTTTCTGTAGAGCACATCCATAAATTAACATTTTTTAAAAACTCTATTCGTCTCTGTTTTTTATCAAATGATTGGATCATATACCAAATATCAAGCCTCTATCACATTTAAAAGGAAACGTGTCTCATTTATTCCGAAAATCGAACAATTTGGTGTGCGACACCACCTGAAATAGCAAATATTGGAAATCTGAATTTTCACACTTTCTATTCTTTCAAACTATCTACCCGTACACTAAATTTGAAGTCTCTATCCTATCGAGAAGCATGTTTTTTCTATCACTTCACCTTTCAAATGTTTTTCCGTGTTGCATTCCCTTAAATGAACATTTTTGAAAAACTGTATCCATCTTGAATTTTTTTATCAAATGCTTAGCCCATATACTAAATTTCAAGCCTCTCACATTGAAAAGGAGACTTTTTAAACTTATTAGTCAAATCGAATATTTTAGTGAGCGGCACCCCCTACAATAGTGTTATGAAATGAATACCCTTGTTTATTAATTATTTACGTCTAAATTTTACATTCGGCGAATTCTAATTTACTTTCGATTCTAAAACTTGTTCTTAAATTTTATTCCAAATTGATAACGCGCCAATTCTGAAATTCGGCTTCTCCAAACTTTCCCGCCAGTTCCGATAAACCTGACGTAGCGTTACTTTTCCGTGCGTTTGTACATTTATCGCGGATTTGCATTTCATATAGAAATCTACTGAAACTGCTTTTTATTTCGTCATGAACTTGCGCAATCATGCTAAGACGCTTATGTCAGAATTTTGGTGAATAGTTCAGTTGGCGATATAATTCCAAGGCAGTCGGACGTATTCTCGCCCGCGGGGCGAACAACAGAATGTATTCTTAATAAGATGTATCTAAAATTAAATTAATAATGAAGGAAATTGTATAAGTCGCGTTTTAATGTAATTTCGTAGAGTCGTGAGATTTGTTCATCATAGATTAATTATTCTGAGATGTCTAACCGGCGCAAACCACTATCAGATCCGCCGTTGTATTCAACGAATATTGATCTATAATGTTGGAAATCTATGTGTAACTTCAAGTATCATCGTCAATAATTTCGATGTCTAATACTCCTTGATGTATATGATTTGAAACATGGTAATTCCTCATCAAATAAAGAAAAAGGTAAATTTAAAGGATTCGAGTCATCATTTCTTATCTTCCATTATCGTCGCGTCACCATAAGCTCCAATCGGTGTACACAACGTATTGGTACCCTTGCCACGTCAGCGCAGATCTCCCGTCTTCTCCGATGCCGGTGAGAAACCGCCCGCAGCGATCGCGCTTCAGTTGCTTGCCGTGAAATCCTATTACAAATGCCATTTGCAATTCTAATATAAACCCATGGGCAGAGGGAACTTATTACATATGATGCCTTTCTTCTTATTACAATATCAAATATTGAAAAACTGAAATTGCACATTTTTTTCCTTTCCAACTATTCACCCGCACAACAAATTTAAAGTCTCTATATCATCGCGAAGCATGTTTTTTGTCTATCATTTCACCTTTCGGATGTTTTTATGTGGAATACCCACCCCCTTAAATATACATTTTTGAAAAACTCCATTCTTCTTGGAATTTCTATCAGATGACTCGCCCATATACTAAATATCAATCCACTATCACGTTTTAAAAGGGACGTTATCCTTTATTCCGAAAATCGAACATTTTGGTGTGCGGCACCCCCTAAAGTAAAAAATATTGGAAAACTGAAATCGTACAATTTCTTCTTTCCAAACTATCTACCTTCCACCAAATTTGAAATCGCTACCTCATCCTGAAGCATGTTTTCTTATCAATTCAACTTTCGAACAATTTTCTCTGGAATACCCCATTAAACGAACATTTTTGAAAAGCTACATTCGTCTTGGCTGTTTTCATCAAATGATTAGCAAATAATCCAAATTTCCAGCCTCTATCAAATTTTAAAGGAACCGTTTTCATTTATTCGTCAAATCGAACATTTTGGTGTGCGGCACCCCCTTAAGTATATAATGTTGGAAATCTGAAATTGTACATTTTCTTCCTTTCGAACGATTTACCCATACACCAAATTTTAAGTCTCCACCTTGTCGAACGTTTTGGTGTGGAGCGCCCTCTCTTTAGAACATTTTCGGCAAATACGAATTTTCCAGAGGATTTTATAGAACGATCGACCCATGCAGCAGCTTGCAAATCTCTGTCTATTCGGAAAGTGCCTAAAAAGCGTGACAGACAGACAGACAGACACTTGGCAATTAGCATATATAGATGGCACGGTAAAGCGCTTAATCGGTGATTATGCATAATCGCTGGTTATTATGCATAATCACCAATCATTTTGGTGAGTTTGAAATATTTCACTACATATCTCACTTTTACCGAGAGATTTTACATAATTCCCAAATGAAGTTGGTAAATTTGATAAATGCCAGAATTTCTCATATTAATCGACGATTATGTATTATTCGGGAATGGATTTGGTAAGTTTGATAAACATCGATGAATGTATGATTTTAAAGGCAATTTTTGCATAATTTCCAAAATGTATTTCATAAATTTCATTAATATCATGAAATTTCCCATCTTTTTTTGTTTTAATAAAGTAACTTTGCACAGCCCACTAAAAGCTTGCAATGTCGTACCAGTAGCTGAACTTGTCGTACCAGTAGCTCAACTTGTCGTACCAGTAACTCAACGGTAGATCGTCAGCTAACCAATTCGAAGATCCAGGGCTCGAATCCCGGTTGGAGCAACAAGGTTCTTTACAACTTATGAAAACAAATTTCAATTAAATGAATCAAAAATATTTTTTTGTTTTATTAATATTATAACGATTTAATGAATTTAAGTGTGGGACGTGGAAAATTATTATATAAAACATTATTTCTTATAATTAAAAGTGCGTTGACATGGCCGTTAATCTCATAACGTGGAATTAACATTTAAACGCACATCGCTCGTTGTTGTGCCGCAATAACCCTCCAATTATTTTTACCGTTTGTGTAAGTCCTGAAAAGAATTCATTAATCATTATAAAAGGACTAGCCTATTTAAAACTTAAACAATATCATTTATTAACAACATCAATTTATCAAAAGCACGATTTATCATAATTATCAATTATCATTTAATTACACGAGTTATGGGGGATATGTGACCAGTACTAGTTAGTTTTCGAAAGTGTCTAGGACCTAAGCACATGAGGACATACCTTCAAGTTTAATCTTGGGCTTGTCATCAGTCTTGCCACAACTCTGGGGTGTGTGGCTCGCATCTCCAACTGCACTCTCGTTCGTCTATAACATCACTCCTTGTATATGTCTAACTGCTACCACATTTTGTATCAGACTCCCGCAACAAAATTTCGTATCAAACTTGCTTCTGCAACATTTCGTATCTCAGTTCCTTCTGGAACATTTCGTATCAGAGTCCTTGCAACCACATTCTGGATCCGAGTTTCTTCTACCACATTTTGTAACCGAGTTCGTTCTACAACATTTTGTATCGAAGTGACTTGTGGTTACTTCGGCGGGGGGGGGGGGGTAGCTCCGCCCTTCTTCTCCTTGCTGCTCATTGGTTCTTCTGAACCCAATGGCATCACTTGACATTTATCAAGGCCCCTCTCAGCCCCCTTTGGCCTGGGACACTCAAATTTATTGTATTTGACCTAAAAGTTCACGTTGTTGTAAACACCGGCGCCAGCCAGACTCGAGCTTTGTTAGCCGTTCTATGCACCATAAATACTGCAATAAAAATGCCTCATGTGAGGACATATTCTGGCCTCACAATAAGGAAACTACGAAAAATCTGGTTCATCTTAATATTAGAATTATATGTACAAAATTACTAAAAATATTATTATAATATAGAAAATGCATTATTTGTCGAACTTACCATCCTAGACCGGAGATTAGGCATAATGTCCTGTAAATTTGATTATTTAAGTTCGCTTTATCATATTTACCACTACAAATTACTGAGTATGCATAATCAACGGTAAATTTTATTAATTCGTAATATATGACGTACATTTATCAAACCCACCAAGATAGCTGGTGATTATGAATTATGCATAATCAACGAATTCTTCACTTTTACCATAATATATGCATTCCAATAATGTCCATTTATTATCAATTCGACTAAATATAAATATAAAGATCTGACTGGATGGAACATAACATTCTTTATATAATGCAATGGATTTACTACTTTTACAGTAAACAAAAATTAGGTTATTTTTATAGTAAATACTTATATTATTTCCAAGATATTGAGTTTTCGTCAATAAGTCGTCATTTTTATTGATTTGGCGTCCTTTTTATCCATTTGGCGATATTTTCGTTAATTTTGCAAATTTGAAAAAAGTCGCTAAGTTGGAAAAATTTTGTCAAATTCGTTGCCAAAATCTCGCCAAGCGTTATCAATTGAGAAGAGAGTTATTCTTATAGCAGATAAATGACTATTGGCGTTCCAATACAAAATTATTACTCAACGTATCTTTCTCATGAATGAAACGAGCTAGATTCACGAGAATGATGTCACCACATTTATTGCATGATGTTACATATGAAAAGTGAACATGTTTCTCAACAGTTATTTTTTTTTAATTTATGGAATTTTTTGATAACTTTATTTGAAAAATATGCAATATCTCAAGAATAGTTCCCGTTAGCGTTTTAAAGTTTATGTCAATCGTTTTCTAAGGAAAAATTACATAAGATATGTCTATTTGCATAACTTTTTGAGTTTTGAGTTTTTGATGATGTTTTCAATATCTCACTCGAAAATTTAGGGGGGTTCTGAATATACGATTGTGTTTACAAACAATTGGCTTCCTGTATTCATGACCTGTAATTTTTGAATCAAATTTCATTCGAATTGTTCCTTTCGTTCGTGAGATACCGTCTGTACAGACTCACACATTCACATAAACATACACACAAATACACACATACACACGCGCGCGTACACACACGCACACACACACACACATACGCTCGCGGACACACGCACACACACACGCACACACACATACGCGCATGCACACACACACGCACGCACGCACGCACGCACACACATACACACACACACACGCGTACTCTCTCGTCGAAAACTCGAATTCGAATTACCCCGCCAAAATACCTTCCTTATACAGTATATTATGTGCGTAAGGAATGTAAAAAGTTCCCCAGAATTTAACATGTGGCTTTTGTGGTTTTTATGCGTATTTTATTACATAGAGTTATGTTAATTTACCCTTCTTTTATAAAAAAGTACATACCTGAACTTAGGTAGAGTTAGTGTCAAGTTTGATATGCAATAGGTGTTTTTAAAACACATTGACAAATAAATTTCAAATTAAAATTAACGTATTCAAAATCGTGATATGCTAATTGAAAATGTTATATATGAAAAGAAACTACATGTAATTATATATTCCATTCAATTTCTTTTTTTAAGTTTTAAATCAGTATGTGAGCATAATTAAATCTTGGAATTCTGAAAAGGAATTGGAATAAGATTTTATACTTTCTTTTATAGAAAGTTACGATATAAATTCAAAATCTTCAGCTCGAAATAAATTAATTTAAATCCAATTACATCGAAACTGCATAGTATATCTCTGTGGTTTCAAATGTCATTGATACAAGAAAATGAATTTTGAATCTTTTGAAATACCAAATTCTTTGATTTGGTATTAAAATCGTGAAATACTACGCTAAATCGCAATGACGTTTTGTGTTTCCAAGATATGATAAAAAATAAATAACCTTTAGTGGGTGTTTCATTTGCAATTATTTAGAAGAATGAAGATAAGTTTAAATGAAAAATGTATGAATCAGCGCCATCTAGCTTCTTCAGAATAATAATTTTTCTAAAAAAAATGATAGTTTTAACAATTGATAGTAAGTTTGAAAAGGGATGTTTCTGACACACAAATTTCTTCTCACAACATTATTTTGGATTTTTGAATGTTGTCTTTAATTGAAGATATTGACTTGCATATGCAATCTTAAAAAGGAAATAGTAATATAATATCAATCTTTCAGAAATAAAGAAATTGCAAACATTTTTAACTTAACGCTTAAATTATGTTCAATTTATGCAATCTTTAGAAATCCAAGGATTCACATTAGCTGATTATAATAGAGCACATTTATTATGATTATAATAAAACACATGAGTTAATTATAATGACTCGTTTAAAGATAATACACATAGAAATTACAGAATTGTATTTTATATGTTTTATTAAATGCCCAACTTTTTATAAGACTTATTTTAAGATATCCAAATCATCATCAACATCACTCATCGTGCCTAGTGGCATATAAGGCCATCAGCTTGCGTAGTCATCCTGGTCGATCATGTGCCGCAGTCCCTGCTTCTGACCAGCTCACCCATCCCTCATGATTTCTGTCTTGTTCCACTAGCCTCCTCCAAGTTAGCTTGGGTCGACTTCAAGATCGTGTTCCTTCAGGCGCATAAGTAATTACGACAGCAGATATGTTATACTGTGGCATTCTTAAAATATGTCCAGTTCATCTCCATCTTGGGGTTTTTGATTTTTATTTCGATTACTTTCTGTCCAGTACTCTTTTAAAGTTCAAGATATCCATATAAATAGCACTAATTGTTACAGTAAGATATGTTTCTCGAAATTATTTTTTTTAATTGTAAACATTTTTCTAGTTCTAGAATTTTTGATAACAAAATCGGATATAAAGTTTTGTGAAAATCTAATATTAATTGAGGCTGCTATCGCATACACACGAAATCGACCACTGACATACAGACAGACATCATTACAAAAATAGCCAAAAACGTGTTCAGGAGGTCTTAAAGCATATACTGGCATCAAAATTTCGAATTTGAAAATGTTTGTGAACAGAATACTTTCTCTATACTATATTAAGAAAGCAATAATATTTAAATTAAATTATTGCGGTGTTTTAAGACTTGATCTATCATTTTAATTATAATTTTAAACTCAGTTTCATTTAGTTTTATTTTTTAAATCTACAAATACATTTTAAATTTACAACTACAGCTCCACGGCTACTTTTTAACCAACATGTAAGATTTGCATATCTGCTTCCACATAAAATGAAATGTGATTCTACCAACATCGACCATAATTTTGTATTCAATGCAATTTTTACATTTTTACCTAGTTACATTCTTTAAAAAGTCAATGGAACCAATGGATACTTAATTAAAAAAAATATGAAAGAACAGTTAAATTTACCAAAAAATTAATTTAGATAACACTTATACCATAAATAGAGATGACCATAATATAAATGAAGAATATACTTAACATTAGATGTTATCTTACTTATTTGCAAACGAAATTAAAAACAGCAATGACATCAGCTTAGGAATCGATATTTATGCAATCCTACATATAATCTCAATAATACTCTTCTCATTCCCATACTAAATTTCCAATAACAATCCTAACCATCAACTTTTAAAATTAATCTTTATATTGTCAATTACTTTTCTAGTTTGCACACAGAAACATTCTCACCTAGCGGATTGACACAGCTGGTCATAACTCCTGGTCACTCCCTTAATTAGTATCAACCGATCTTACACCGTGCAGAATCCCTTCAGGGATTTTGCTTTTCCGGTGCATACGGATAGGTTCTGCTTCGGGCAGGTAGCTGTTTCTGGGAGTGTTTCCCGGGATTAAAAGCACGCTTCAACCGGGGAAAAGGGGTCACAATCCCTCTTGATATTACTAATATCCCGTAAGCCCATATTGATTTGATATTATTTTTTTCTCTTTTCATTGCTTGTCTTTTTGAAATATATATACATATATATATATATATATATATATATATATATATATATATATATATATATATATATATATATATATATATATATATATATATATATATATATATATATATATATATATATATATATATATATATATATATATATATATATATATGCTGTACAGTGTAGCAGAAAATTTCAAAAGTTAGGATAAAAACTCTGCAACAAACTGAAATGAAAGGTACAATCCAACTAACGTTGCAGAAAAGGCATTTATTTGACACCTTATGGTAGCTGTTTCTGGGAGTGTTTCCCGGGATTAAAAGCACGCTTCAATCGAGGAAAAGGGGTCACAATCCCCCTTGATATTGCTAATACCCCGTAAGCCCATATTGATTTGATATTATTTTTTTTCTCTTTTCATTGCTTGTCTTTTTGAAATTTATATATATATATATATATATATATATATATATATATATATATATATATATATATATATATATATATATATATATATATATATATAAAATATATATATATATGCTGTACAGTGTAGCAAAAAATTTCAAAAGTTAGGATAAAAACTCTGCAACAAACTGAAATGAAAGGTACAATCCAACTAACGTTGCAGAAAAGGCATTTATTTGACACCTTATGGTAGCTGTTTCTGGGAGTGTTTCCCGGGATTAAAAGCACGCTTCAACCGGGGAAAAGGTGTCACACTCCCCCTTGATATTGCTAATACCCCGTAAGCCCATATTAATTTGATATTATTTTTTTCTCTTTTTATTGCTTGTCTTTTTGAAATTTAAATATATATATATATATATATATATATATATATATATATGCTGTACAGTGTAGCAGAAAATTTCAAAAGTTAGGATAAAAACTTTGCAACAAACTGAAATGAAAGATACAATCCAACTAACGTTGCAGAAAAGGCATTTATTTGACACCTTATGGTAGCTGTTTCTGGGAGTGTTTCCCGGGATTAAAAGCACCCTTCAACCGGGAAAAAGGGGTCACACTCCCCCTTGATATTTCTAATACCCCGTAAGCCCATATTGATTTGATATTATTTTTTTCTCTTTTCATTGCTTGCCTTTAGAAATTTATATATATATATATATATATATATATATATATATATATATATATATATATATATATATATATATATATATATATATATATGCTGTACACTGTAGCAGAAAATTTCAAAAGTTAGGATAAAAACTCTGCAACAAACTGAAATGAAAGATACAATCCAACTAACGTTGCAGAAAAGGCATTTATTTGACACCTTATGGTTACTAGCGAATTGTTTTTACATTTAGGAATACTAAACCATACAACACACATACACAGGTATCTAATGTACAGCCTGTTTAAAAAGCCCATAAGTTTAGCAATACCGTGCATTTGAATTTGATAAATACTATTGCTGGGTACTTTGAGAAGCATTTCAGGTGTCATCCTGTTACAAGCCCAGATGGTACGATTTTCTGACAGATATTTATTGCCTTTCATATACGCATCTCGTTCATTACAGGTGTTGAGTTCCAATAATTAGCTAATGATTTACAACCCTGTAATTGACTTTTTCGCCCATATCGCTTCGTTGCTCAGTTCGTCACCCTAACTTTTCAATTCTCTATTAGGGGGAGCTGTAATCATTTATATTATTCGGGCATGGCCACTTTACAGGTAGACTTAAAGTATACACTCACGGAGCTTTCCATACAAAATTATTGGGGTGCTTAAATGCATTCCTAGGAACCTGTATAAAATATAAGTAATGTTAGTGAAAAACAGCATGAAAGTGCTAACGAGAATGAGAGTATAACACATTATTAAAATATGAGTATCACAGCTTTGTTCGTGATATTTATTGCATTTTCCTATAAAATATATAAATATCTTTGCTGATCCAAACGGAAATCGAACCTGGAAATTTCGAACTGACAAGCCGATGCTCTACCGTTGAGCTACTGGGACAAAATTACCAGTTCTTATTACTTTCCTTATATTCATAATGTATAAGGAAAGTATTGCGACGGGGTCGAAAATTCGAATTATTGTTTTCGACGGGAGAGCACGTTTCAAGCATCCCTGATCACGAATCGAACCTGTTTGAAGTGATGTCTGTGTGTGTGTGTGTATGTGTGAAAATATGTGTGTGTGTATGTGTGTCAGTGAGCCTGTGGAGACAATATCTCACGAACGAATGGAGCGATTTGAATAAAATTTGGTACAAAAATCACAATCCGTGAATACAGGAAGTCTATTGTTTTAAAACACAATCGAATGGTCAGAATCCCCCTAAATTTTCATGTGAAATTTTGAAAAATCATTAAAAAATCTAAATCTTTAATAGTTACGCAAATATACACTTCTTATGTAATTTTTCCTTATAGTAAATTCATTGCATTATATAAGGAAAGTCCCACATCATATTTTTTTTGAAGTGGACTCCGCAAATATACCAAACCTTCTCAGCGGGTTCTGTTATTTTTAACACTTTACAACAAAGTTGAAAAGTGTTTATGACTTTGTTCATTCTGTCTGTCTGTCTGTCTGTCTGTCTGTCCGTTAGCACGATAACTGCCGTAAAAATGACTTAATCAAAATGAAATTTTAGTATGTTGTTCAGACGGTCTATAGGACCTATGGGACTATAAATGAATAATATCACCCAATTAGTTTTGGATTGAACACGGGTTGAAAAAATGGAATACATTGAGCCCTATGGGACCTAATTTTTCAAGCATTTTTTAAGCGGATTTAAAATTCACAAATTGCTTCGAAAATTTTAGGCAATATTCAAATTGTTCCTTAAATATATAAAAAAGAATTCAGCGAAATATATTCAGTAGTTTTTTAAATAAAAATAAAAATAATAATAACACCTCTTATATGAAGCGATCACGTGTCCATGATATGAAACGGTCACATGACCCACTTCAAAATGATATATGGCATCCATCTTGTGTCAAAATCGTGATTTTTAAAGTTCTTTTTAATTCATATTGAGTGTTGTATCCGTCATAAAAATACTTTATTTTTGCCTAAATTCTGTGCATCTACATACTAAAACAACGCAATGACAATATATTTCAGTTTAAATGCTCATCCAAATATGATTATTTCTACTATTAAGCCTATTTTTCACCTATGTAAAATGTAAACAGCAAAATATATAGAATGAGTTGTATTAGAATCGCTGTAATTCTTTAACACAGAATAAATTAGTCCATGGAGTCTGCTTAGCTGATATGAATGAAATATTCATTGATTTTAGAAAGAGAAGGACGATATTTTTCGCTGAAGTTTTACGCATAGAGATTACTTAATTGTAGCTCAATGGTCTTAATTTTTAAATAAAATAAATTATTATAGTATTGTGATGAATGACATGAATGGGGGAATTATTTATGAATGAAATGTTGCTTTTATAGAGAGAGCCAGGCGTGTTATTTTTTTATGACGTCATTTGAATGAATTTCAGTTGTTTTCGATGAAGTTTTCAAATATAATAAATTTTCGTAGTATTATGATAATTCTAAAATTATTACCGAGGAATGTATTGCATTTTAGAGATATTTAAACCAGGTAATTTATATTTCAATGCCGTCATTTGAATGAAGTTCAATTTTTTCAATGAAGGTTTAAATTTTCAAATATATTAAATCAATGTAGTATTGTGATAAGTTTTAAAATATTATCGAGGAATGTATTGCATTTTAGACATGTTTAAATAAAATTGCATTGAAGTTGGAAAGTGTTTTATAATCAATGCTTTAAGCATGATTGATATTTCTTGTTTCATTTAGAATTTCTTACATGCACTCATCTAAACAGATTTCTAAAAATTCGGAAATCGTCAAGCCTCTAAATAATCATTTTCGCTTTTTCGGATATTTCGTGAACTATTTTCAAATATTTTTAAGAATATTTGAATATATTTATAAGAATATATAAGAGCTAAGAATATTTTCAAAAGAAATCGCATTTTTGATAGACGATCCATCTTGTTCCGAACCTGCTTCATTATTCTCATCCGAGAATGGGAATTGACTGAGAAAGGGAGAGGTGAAAACTTAATGAAAAGTTAAATAACTGAGTTAGGTGGATGCCATTTTAATGGGTTTCTGCGTTGCGTAAAGAACTAAACGGGAGTTGTGTGTCACAGTTATTTAATTAAACTTCTTTATTTTTTGAGTAAAATCCTATTTGAGAATATGTTCAGCATCTTCAAATATGAAGAGTAACGTTTCTGTAGTATAACGTAAGTGATAAACTTTGACGAAGAGATGGAATAGGTTGAAAGTGTCATTCAACAGATCTTTGACGATTAATCGACGATTAATGACGATTGAATTTATTAATGATGACTGTTTAAATTCTCCTACTACATTTGAAGAAGAGATGAAACGAAGATATGGAAATTTAATGAGAAGTGAAATACATGTGTTAGGTGGATGTCTTTTCAATGAGTTTTTGCTTTGCGTAAGGAACTAATCGGGAGTTGTGTGTCAGAATTATGTAATTAAACTTCTTTATTTTTTGTGTAAAAACTTACTTGAAAATATGTTCAGCATCTTCAAATGTGAAGAGTAATGTTTCTGTAGTATAACATAGTTGATAAACTTTGACGAAGAGATGAAATAGGTTGAAAGTGTCATTCCACAGATATTTGACGATTAATCGACGATTAACGGCGATTTTATTAATGGTGATTAATGACGATTGAATTTATCACAAACTATCTTTGCCGAAGGGATGAAAATTTAATGACAAGTTAAATAACTAAGTTAGGTGGATGCCTTTTTAATTGTTTTTTGCGTTGAGTAGATAACTAATCTGGATTTATGTGCCAGATTTATTTAATTAAACTTCTTTATTTTTGTGCAAAACCTACTTGAGATTATGTTCAGCATCTTCAAATGGAAAGAGTGATTCTTATTTAATATAAAATAATTTAATCATAGAACTATACTATGGTGAAATGATTTTAATTAGTTGCACCTACTATTAAAAGAAATAAACTGCAAAATAAAAATCCATTAGTACAGAAAATAGCTGATTTTCTGTATCAATCAAATTTGAAGGCAGAAGACAGCTTATTATCAGTATAAAAAGCATGACATTTCTATTATAAAAAGTTCAAGCTTTTTGGAGCCGAACTTTGCTCATCGCATGTTGCCACCTTTTGTTTGCGCCATTTACGAGGTGTATTATTTTCTTCTATATTTTAAAAGACAGGTATCTGCCCACTAGCTACATCAATCAGTCTATTTGGAGTCGATTGGACACTTAATTAACCTTTGGGTTTAAACGAGCACAACAAAGCACTAACTTTTTGAAAGTGTTTCATTTGTAATTGCTAGTTCACTTTTGCTTAGTTGGTGACCCACTTTTCTTTGGTAATTAAATGCAGCTCCTTGGTATTTTTCATTTATTTATTTTTATTTGTATGGAAAATGGATTGTGAGCTGTATTTCTGCTGACAGCTCTGACGACAAAAGTTCTCAGGCTACCGAAACCGTTGCTGCTTTTGAAATGGTTGCTATATCTGCTTATTGTGACGAATGATGATATTTTAACCTTTAATACGGTTGATACATTTAATCAACTATTTTCTGTATTGACATAGTTTATTTCTGACTTTAATATATAATATACTATTTTTCACTGAATTCAGTTGCATATAAATCTTATCATCTTTGCACTTATAAAGTTACAAGTAATTAATAAGTTAAAGTTAAGTAATTAATAATATAAAGTTACAAGTAATTAATGTCATAATGCGGGTAAAGTGGCCACTCTAAAAAATAATTTCTAAAAACATTAATTAATTAAAAAAATAAAATTATACTGTTATACAATATTATTCTTAAGGTAGATTTATGTTTTTTATGAACGTAGTTCACAATTAGTTGTGTGTCTTATAGTAGCCATTTGATATAGTCCTATCAAATGGCTACTGTATCCACCATAGAACAGCAAAGTGGCCACTATATAAAATAAAAAAAATCTAACTTGGGCAGAACATGACTTTCCTTATATAATGGAATGAATTTACTACTTTTACAGTAAGGAGAAATAGATTATATTTCTAGTAGATATTTATATATTTCCAAGATGTTGAATTTTCGCCAATTAGTCGCTATTTTCATTGATTTCGCGTCATTTTAATTCATTTGGCGAGATTTTCGTTAATTTAGCAACATTAAAAAAGTCGCCAAGTTGGCGGCATTCCACCAAATTTGTCGCCAAAATCTCGCCAAGCATTATGGACGGAGAAATAAGTTATTCTTATAGCAGATAAATGAATATTGGCGTTCAAATACAAAAGTATTACTCAAAGTATATGTTTTCATGAATGGAACGAGCTAGATCCACAAGAATGATGTCACCAAATTTATCGCATGGTATTACTTATAAAAATTGAACATGTTTCACAATAGGAATGTTTTTTTTTAATTTCATATGACTTTTTGATAATTTTTTGAAAAATGTGTAATATCTCGGGAACGGTTCGAGTTAGCGTTCAAAAATTTATGTCAATCGCTTTCTAATGAAAAATTAGATAAGAAATGTCTATTTGCGCAACTTTATTATAGGTTTTGATTTGTTGACGATTTTTTCACTCGAAAATTCAACGAAAATTTCACTCGAAAATTTAGGGGGGTTCTGAACATTCGATTGCGTATAAAAATAATAGGTTTCCAGCGTTTACGTATTGTAATTTTTGTACCAAATTTCATTCGAATCGATCCATTCGTTCGTCAGTTATCTTCTCCACAGGCTCACTGACACACACACACACACACATCACATCAAAAATTTTCAATTCCTGATCAGGGATGCTTGAAACGTGTTCTTCCGTCGAGAATTCGAATTTTCGATCCCGTCACAATACTATCCTTATACATTATGTATATAAGGAAAGTAATAAAACATTTTTAAAACCACAAAAGAAAATTGGTTACACAAATTCAAAAGTAATATAGTAAGTAAAATGTACAAATACTGTTAATTATAAGCATGCAAACAGTACAATATTTCCATTTTCAATAATAAAGATGACACTTAATCAGAAAACGCTGAATGTTTCTGCAATGACTAAATGAAGACAAGAAAGATCAATCATGCTTAAAGCATTGATTATGAAACACTTTCCAACTTCAATGCAATTTCATTTAAAAAAGTCGAAAATGCAATACATTCCTCGGTAATATTTTAAAACTTATCACAATAATACATTAATTTATTATATTTGAAACATTCATTGAAAAAAATGAACTTCATTCAAATGACGGCATTAAAATATAAATTGCCTGGTTTAAATATCTCTAAAATGCGATACATTCCACGGTAATATTTTTAAAACTATCATAATACTACGATAATTTATTATATTTGAAAACTTCATCGAAAACAACTGAAATTAATTCAAATGACGTCATAGAAAAAATAACACGCCTGGATCTCTCTATAAAAACAGGATTTCATTCATAACTTTCTCCCATTCATTTCATTCATCACATTACTATAATAATTTATTTTATTTAAAAATTAAGACCATGGAGCTACAAGTAATTAAACTCTTATGATTGAAACTTCATTGAAAAAAATCGTCTTTATCTTTATAAAATCAATTAATATTTCATTCATATCAGCCATGCAGACTCCATGGACTAAATTTTTTATGTGTTAAAGAAATACAGTAATTCTAATACAACTTATTCTACATATTTTGCTGTTTACATTTTACATAGGTGAAAAATAGGCTTAGTTGTAGAAATAATCAAATTTAGATGAGCATTTAAACTCAAATATATTGTCATTGCGTTGTTTCAGTATGTAGATGCACAGAATTGAAGCAAAAATAAAGTAGTTTTAGGACGGATACAACACTCAATATGAATTAAAAAGAACTTTAAAAAATCACGATTTTGAAACAAGATGGATGCCATAGATCATTTTGAAGTGGGTCATGTGATCGTTTCATATCATGGTCACGTGATCGTTTCATATAAGAGGTGTAATTATTATTTTAATTTTTATTTAAAAAACTACTGAATATATTTCGCTGCATTTTTTTTATTTATTTTATGGAACAATTTGAATATTATCTAAAATTTTCGAAGCAATTTGTGAATTTTAAATCCGCTTAAAAAATGTTTGAAAAATTAGGTCCCATAGGGCTCAATGTATTTCATTTTTTCAACCCGGGTTCAATCCAAAACTAATTGGGTGATATTATTCATTTATATTCCCATAGGTCCTACAGACCGTCTGAACAACATACTAAAATTTCATTTTGGTTAAGTCATTTTTACACTGTTATCGTGCTAACGGACAGACAGACAGACAGACAGAATTTACAAAGTCATAAACACTTTTCAACTTTGTTGTAAAGTGTTAAAAAGAAGTTTTGCCAATGTTAACACACTGATAGCCCTTTTGACCCATGTCAAGTGCCATCCCTTCTCTTTAATCATAAAAATTGTACTATATCCATAAACTATACTGTATAGCTTATGATTTTAGGTTTTGTGGTATTCGTTATTTTAGTTTCATTTAGGTATTAATTAACATAATTCTTGCTCAAAATTAACTTAATAAATATCATAATCAATTTACTATAAATTTATTTTTACATCGAAATACTGCGATCTTGAAGCATAATGTTTTTCAGCGACAAGATTTCGTTTTCCAAATTTTCAAATTTACATGAACACAAGAAAATATAAACTAAATTTGACTTGATCTATGATTTATAAATTATCATTTGCAACAACACCTTCCGAACAATATTTTTTTTAATTAGAACATGGTCACGCCATATTTTCGAAATCCGATAAAGAATCTTTCCCAAACAAAGAAATCAAATTTTTGATAGAGGATCCAGATCTTCCTAAATTTTCATACATTTTTTATCCAACTGGGGATATTAAATAACAGAAAAATGAGAGATCGTAGTAAAAAGTAAAATAAGTCATTTCCAATAATGACTTTTAAATGGGTTCTAAAATTGTGTTAAGAACGAATTAAAGCATTTAGAATCCTTATCTCGAAAATAAAGCAAAATAGCCAAACATTTTCACGTACAAATTAAATAACTTTCTCTATTTAGTATGGTAAGACGTGCAATTTACTCATAATATGTACACAGACGATGAAAACAATGATGGCATTTTTCTGTCGATTCTATACAACAGTTATTTTTTTCAGCAAAATGAATAATTCTAAATAAATTAAACTTATCTTTTGACATGGACTATTTCTAGACAGTTCCTTCAGAAGTAATTCAGTATAACGAGGCATTACCATAATTATAGCTTTAATTACCATAATTATAGCTTCATTAATCTCATCTATTATTGTGTGCGTATATTTTATATGCAAACCATACATTTTCCATATTAAATAGAGAACATTCTACAACTATGTAATTGAAAATTTTCGCCAATTTTGCTTCATTTTCGAAATAGGCTTCTGACTTCTTTAATTCGCCGCTAGAGGCGCTGCAAACTTTCTCAATCGACTGCAAATAGTTGCTTTCCAGTTAGCATACCCTGCTTCTATAACTTTAGAACACTTCAATCGAAAATAAACTGGATACATAATGAACCAGGGAATCCTTTACATTAATTAATATGTAATATAAATAGAAGTCTGATGATGTTTTGTGATCAATGTTCCTTGACTACTTTCCATTTATTTTGTAATACATATTATTATTTATAAAATATGACATATTTTATAAGTTTACAAAACAACGGAATAAAGCATAATAATTTGCAGCATCAACGTATTTTAAATTTTAAAATTTACATGTATTCAAGAAAACATAAACTAATATTGACAAGATCTATTATTTATAAATTACAATTGCTATCTATATCCTGAAGAATAAAAATGCTTAATATAGAACATGATCACACAAAAATATATTTAATTAATTATATTAAATTATATATATTAAATATATTAAATTATATTAAAAATCCTCGGATATTTACAAAACGTAATAAAGAATGGTTTCCTAAGAGAAAAATTGAATTTTTGATGGACCATCCATCTCGTTCTAGACCCTGCTGAAGTTTCCCCATCCAGATATAGGAAATGACAGGGAACCAAGAGATGAGAACTAAATAAACGGAACACTAAGGGGCAAATAGTAAAATAACTCTGTTATGCTCATGACTTTTAAATGGGTTCTAAAGTTACAATCAGAACCAGTACATCAACGTGATTTCACTATATCGGTGTAGACTTCTTTATAAAGATAATTGAACTTGTTAAATGTGTGCAAATTTTCTTCATATTACCTGGGGTAGCGTTTTACTAAGAAATGCAATTCTAATATTTAAATGTTTTTTGCATTTTAAAAATAAACAAATTTTAGACGGCCAAAACTTTGTGAAAACGTTTATATTTCGTACAGCATATATCCATAACTTTCTTCATATTTTTATTAAAACGCTGGTATAATGTTAAGAACTGTAGATATATTTAAATTAATATTTAATATTTTTCGTATACGCTAAATAAAAAGGCGTAAATAAAAATCAGTAAAGACATTTTTAAACATCAACGTATTCTAAATTTTCAAATTTACATGCATTTAAGAAAACGTAAACACATATTTGACACGATCTAATATTTATAAATTGCAATTCTTATCTATATCCCGAGAAATAAAAATTGTAAATTAGAGCATGATCACGCCTCTGAATAATCTTGTTAAAATTTCTCGCATATTTTCGAAACGTGATAAAGAATGTTTTCCTAACAAAGAAATCGAGTTTTTGATGGACCATCCATCTCGTTCGAAACCCCGCTGCATTTTTTGTCATCCAGAAATAAGAAATGACAAGGAAACTAAGAGATGATAACTAAGTAAACGGGACACTAAGGGGGCAAAAAGTTAAATAACTTTGTTACTCTAACGACTTTTAAATGGGTTCTAAAATTGCATTAAGAACGGGTATATTAGCGTGATTTCATTTTATCGATGTGAACTTCTTTAAAAAGAGAATTGAACTTGTTAAAGGTGTGCAAATTTTCTGAATATTACCTGGGATAACGTTTTACTAAGAAATTCAAACATTATATTTCAATGTTTTTTGCATTGTACAAAAAAACATATTTTAGTCTGCTGAAATTTTGAGGAGACGTTTTTATTTCATCCAGCATATATCATTAAAATTCCTCGTATTTTTTATTATAACGATAGCTTAAAATTAAGCAGTGTTGATACTTTTAAAATTTCATTTAATACTTTTCGTATATACTAAATTTTATTTTTTGATTAGTTATATATATATTTTAGATTAATGATTAGTTGTTCGTTCGTTACTAATTCCCCCGTGGTGAAGGAGAGCCTACGCACCACGATGATTAGCTGTGAAACGCACAACGAAAAATACATTATAACAAAATGTATCATCATCAATATCTGCCTTCAATATTTGTAGAACGTCACATTAAAAAAATATAAGAAATGAAAGCTGATTGACAGTAGGTGATATTATATGAATTATGGAACTTACGAAGAGTTTACACAGATCTCATATTGATATAAAGTACATTTAAACTGAGTAACATTTTTAAAGGTTCTATAAAACTTTTGTAATGCAGACGATATTCTTGTGAATTTGGCACCGTTATTAAAAAGTCGCCAAATTGGCAATAATTCGACAAACGAGTAGTCAAGTTTATCAAATGTACCGCCAATTATTACAAACAGATGGAGAGAAGAAATTTTATCATTTATAAATAAATAACATTTGGTGAATTGTTGGGAGACTTAGATACAAGTTATCTTCTCTGGTGAATAATACGAACTGGAATGATCAATCAGAATGATGTTAGCAAATTTGCCACATGGTATTGCGCATAAAAGTGAATATATTTCATACTTAATAATTTTTAATTTTATGTAATATTTTTGATAAATTTATTTGAAAAGCGTCCAATATCTCGAGAACCTGCTAGCGTTTTAAAGTTCATATCATGCGTTTCCTAATGAAATATAACATAAGGAATCCTCACGTACATAAAATAATTAACGATTTTGAACTTTTCATGCTTCTTATAATATACCATTCGAAAATTGTGGGGGAGGACGGGCTACGAACATGCGATTGCGTTGGAAATCAATCGGCTTCCAGTATTTAGCGATTGTACTGTGTGTACCAAATTTCGTTTGAAACGCCCCATTTGTTTGTGTGATGGCATCCACAAACTCACGGAAAACACAAACATAAGCTAATATACACATACACACATAAATAGAAACACACATAAATAGACACACACATATACACACACAGACATCACGTTCGATCCGAGTTCAGTGATGCTTGAAACGTGCTTTTCCTTCGAAAACTCGAATTCGAAATCTCCACCCGTTACAATACTACTTATCCTCTGCTACGAAATACATGCCAAATTATACCCTCAGGTTCGAAGAATATTTGTGGGTGTATATTCACCCACAGTGCTTCTAATAGTGTTATAATCATTATATGAGAAAGGCAATTGTTTTTATCTATTTTGTCATTATTTTAACTAAATATTTTACAATTTGTACCAGTTAAAATGAAAAATATCTGCAAGATATATATTAAGACACTGTATTAGTATACAAAGAAGTAAAAGTAATGTAATCAACATATAGGTTAAAACTCTATTCAGTAAGAAACTTTTGCTTCTTTCAAGAAATATTTTGAGCAGATGTAAGTCAACATTGGTAACTATCGGTACCGAACTTCTACATAGTTATCTGTAACGTTTCAGTTTATTCTAATTTATGCTTGGCTACAATTTGGACATTTTTCATTGTCTTTTCTTGGTATTTGTATTTAATACTTGTTTAAATTTTAAATCTCCTGTTTATAACATTTACTATTGTAATTTCGTAATTGATTAATCTTCAATACCCTGTTTATATTATCATTATTTCGTAGCTGATTTATGCAAATTTGTCTGCCAATCCGGTCTACATATGAGCTTATTTACACAGTAATTTTTCATATAATCACTGATAAAGGTTATAGTGATACTCGAAAGCGCTCTGGCCTTTTAACATTTGTGCGTCTTATAGGATGGTTTTATTTAATTAAATGACTTTTTTTTTATCTATGATATGTGTCTTTATTTTTATTGCTTATATCAGTAACTATTTTTACAAAATATACGTCTATGTTCACTGCATACTAAATTTTTTCACTTACAACGGTATATAAAATGCTTCTTGTCAAATATCGAGGAACATGTTTTACATATACCCTGTTTTGCCGTTGGACGATTTCCTCTTAATGACGAGGTAACAGAGCAAGGTCCAACTCCTGCGGCAACCTGTGGGTTTATGCAGACTACAAGTAGAGAAGGCACAAAGGCAAAATCTCTCATCCAGCAATGCCGCAGCCAGGGGCCACGTTCTCGACGGTATCATTCACCGGGCAGGGTCCCAAAGAACATCCGTCAAACCAGATCCCAGCCACCGGCCGGGCCTTGGCTTAGGCCATGAATAGGCACAATCCATTGGTTGCCTAACCGGTTCAACGGACGGTTCATCGACATCCAGGTAACCCGGTATCGACATCCAGGTAACCCGGTTTTTATGCTCCCTCCCCAGGTTGGAGGACCAGATCTACAGAGCTAAGATCCGTCACCATTTCAAAGAGGGGGGATAATGGCGAGGTAACAGTGGGTTCTTTTATATTTAAGACATTTCTGTTTCATTTATCCTGGATGCTATCATCTGGGGAATAGACAAATGTTCCTGCACGAAGAGAGTACCTCAGACAATGTTATTTTCATAGTAGCATTTTGTACTCCATTATCGTATGTACTATTGCTATCAGTAAACTATTCTTCGCTGTAAATAATATGCTCATCTCATACAACAACACCTTCTTCAGGACTTTTTATCTCATCTTCAGATGCACGAAGTTTGCAATCAGAGTCAGAGCTGTCACCAGATTTCTTCATAAATTTTGTAATTTATTCGTGTGTAAGTTACCTAAACCTTCTCGATATTTCTGAACTTCTATGATTAAGTGTAACAAATAAATTATAATCTCTAAACTAATTCTTTAAACTAACATATAAAAGTACACATGTAAAAACGTTTCTACTGCCCAGAGTAAAAATTTAACCAGGAATTTCCAAACACAATACTAAAAGTATCAAACTATCTCAAACAAACAGCTCTAATTACTGGCTGCAAGTGAATTACCTTATATGAGAATAAAATCTGATGTGAGCAACACATGACTTTCCTTATATAATGTAATTAATTTACTACTTTTACAGTAAAAAAAAGTAGGTTTTTCTTATAGTAGATACTAATATCCTTTCCAAGATATTAAATTTTCGACAATTAGTCGTCATTTTTATCCATTTGGCGAGATTTTCGTTAATTTGGCAACATTTCAAAAAGTCGCCAAGTTGGCGATATTCCGCCAAACTCGTCGCCAAAATCTCGCCAAGCGTTATGCACTAAGAAATAAGTTATTCTTACAGCAGATAAATGACTATTGGCGTTCAAACACAAAAGTATTACTAAAAGTATATTTTTTCATGAATGGAATGAGCTAGTTCCACGAGAATGATGTAACCCAATTTATCGCATGGTATTACATATGAAAAGTTAACATGTTTCTCAATAGGAATTTTTTTTTAATATGACTTTTTGATAATTTTTTTTTAAAAAATGAACAATATCTCGAGAACGGTTCATGTTAGCGTTCAAAAATTTATGTCAATCGTTTTCTAATGAAAAATTACATAAGAAATGTCTATTTGCGTAACTATATTAGTGGTTTTGATTTTTTGACGATTTTTTCAAAATTTCATTCGAAAATTTAGGGGGGTTCTTAACATTCGATTGCATATAAAAGCAGTAGGCTTCCAGTGTTTACGGATTGTGATTTTTGTACCAAATTTGGTTCGAATCGGTTCATTCGTTCGTCAGTTATCGTCTCCACAGGCTCACTGACACACACACACACACACACACACACACACACACACACACACACACACACACACACACACATACACACACACAGACATCACTTCAAAAATGTTTGATTCGTGATCAGGGATGCTTGAAACGTGCTCTCCCGTCGAAAACTCGAATTCGAATTTTCGACCCCGTCACAATACTTTCCTTATACATTATGTATATAAGGAAAGTAACAAGGCATAACATTTTCTTGACTTCTGCTCCAATCCAGATTCTGCAAATAACCCTAATTCAAGGGTGAATGGATTTTCACCCACAATAGCCAAAAATAGTTTTAATTAATATCTCGTAAAATGCATGACTATTGGTGGATTCTTTGGCGTCAAAATACAAATGATGTGAGGTTAAGCAATTTATTAGTCCAAGCAGAATTACCTATTTACACTTACATAAAAAATTCTAACAATACACGATTGACCTCTCATGCTACTCATATTTTTCAATCGCTACTTCTACTGATATTTTTCAATCGCTACTGCTACTCATGTTTTTCAATCGCTACTGCTACTCATATTTTTCAATCGCTACTGCTACTCTTATATTTCAATCGCTACTGCTAATTATACTTTTCAATCGCTACAGCTAATTATACTTTTCAATCGCTACTGCTAATTATACTTTTCAATCGCTACTGCTAATTATACTTTTCAATCGCTAATGCTAATTATACTTTTCAATCGCTACTGCTAATTATACTTTTCAAACGCTAATGTTAATTATACTTTTCAATCGCTACTGCTAATTATACTTTTCAATTGCTACTGCTATTTATACTTTTCAATCGCTACTGCTAATTATACTTTTCAATCGCTACTGCTACTCAGGATGTATAGTCACCCACATTGCTTCTAATAGTGTTATTATTAATTATGGATTAATAATAACTGCTGTCTTTTATATGAGAAAGGAAATAAATTGTTTTTATCTATTTGTTATTATTTTAACTAAATATTTTACTATTTTGTGCCAGTTAAAATGAAAAATATCTGCAAGATACATATTAAGATACTTTATCTCTCTATATTAAAAAAAGTAGCTAACGCTGGCGCCGCCGCTGTTGACATATTTCTAGTTTCTCGAGATTATTTGCTTCGTACCGCAAAAACTCTTTCATATAAAAATATGAAATGAAGTACACTTGTAGAAAAAACTTTGGCGAATACGCTGAAATAAACTATTTTTTTATATATATGGCAGTTTAAGAAATATTTAATGTCAAAATCAAAGACAAAATATTTGAGCTGTGAGTTCGCGTCCTGGATACCTGAAGACCACGAATTTTTCCAGGTAGGTACCTACATGGATGAATTTTGCTGGACGGAGCCCCTTTTTAACACTTTACAACAAAGTTGAAAAGTGTTTATGACTTTGTTCATTCTGTCTGTCTGTCTGTCTGTCTGTCTGTCTGTCTGTCTGTCTGTCTGTCTGTCTGTCCGTTAGCACGATAACTGCCGTAAAAATGAGTTTATCAAAATGAAATTTTAGTATGTTGTTCAAACGGTCTGTAGGACCTATGGGAATATAAATAAATAATATCACCCAATTAGTTTTTTATTGAACCCGGGTTGAAAAAATGAAATACATTGAACCCTATGGGACCTAATTTTTCAAACATTTTTTAAGTAAATTTAAAATTCACGAATTGCTTCGAAATTTTTAGGAAATATTCACATTATCCCATAGAATATATAAAAAAAAATTCAGTAAAATATGTTAAGTAGTTTTTTAATTAAAAAAATTATTTAATATAAGGAAAAAAACAAATTCAATTAAATTCTGACTTTGGGATATCTTCCAGAAAGAAAAGAGAGAGATATTATATAATAAATATCTCTCCATTTGTTTAAACGTTTTGCATATGGGAGTGGCTTCATATTTTAAAATAAATTTGGTAGATAACAATTTTTCATTTTTTATAAATTTTATATAACTCTTCATGATAAATTTAATTGATGGCATTTTAAATGCACTTTCCTACGTCCTAGAGAGTTAAAATTTGGTACACAGCTTAAATTTGTTGAACATTTTATTCGACAAAAATTTGATTGATCTTTAAATATAGATCATACATTTTTTTCGAAATGGCCTGAAAATAATCCCCGTTCACTTCTATAAATCATTGTTGTAATATTGTTAAAAATTCTGATGTGGACAGCACATGTCTTTCCCTGCAGACTCATATTCGTTCTCTTTATTTATTCAATGATAATTTGAGTTTATCTGCACAACATAAGTATTTTAAATGACATTGAATTTACACGTTAAACTTAAATTTGGTTCTCATTTGATAGCTGGACTTATTGTCAAAGGTGGCGTAGCGAAAACGCGAAAAAACTAGAATATCTCAAGAACGGCTAGTCCTAGAGTAATAGGGTTAGTCTTATTCTTTTTGTTGTCAAAAATCACATATAAAATAGGAATTTAATTGATATAATTGAGCACACGTAGTCTTTTATTTTTATATATAACGATTTTTGCTGGCTATTTCGCAAAAATAGCCCGTTCCTTTTTCCCGAATCGTAGTAGAATAACCTACAAATGATTTATATACCAAATTTTGTTAAATTTGGTATATAAATCACTTGTAGGTTATTGAAATATTATACACCAAATTTTGTTAAATTTGGTTCATTAGTTTTTAGCTAGAGTGGATAAAGGCAATTTCTGCGGCCATTTCGCAAAGAAGGCAGATTCTTTTATTACGAATCGTACTATAATCTAATGAACATCAGGATTTCCCACAAAAAACATACCTACCAAATTGTATGAAATTCGGTCCATTAGTTTTTCAATTGGAGTGGATGTAATATCCACACAGACACACAGAAACATACACAGATACACCCTTACACACACAGACGTCTTCCTAAAACTAGTTTTTTCGTGTTCTAGAAGTCCCAAAACGTGTAGATCCTTTGAAAATTCGAGTTCCGATCTTCGGCACGATTCCAATACTTTGAGTACATACACATACACATATATATTATCTGTGTATCTAAATTCCGTGCCTATGCAATTACAATAGTTGTGATTTTAAATGATCCCTAAACTTTTATTATTTCTTCAAGGAAGCCTAATTTTAACATATGCAGAATGCAAATATCTCAAGCGATTGTAAGATGAATTACATAAGAATTGCTGAATTTTTTTCACACAAAATTATTTAGCTCTGGAGTCTGGAATACAAGTTATATGAATGAAATATTCATTGATTTTGCATAAAGAATCAGATGATTTATATTTCGATACAGTTTTAAATATTTAAGTATAATAAATTACTGTAGTACTGTGATAATATAAAAGATATTACCACTGAATGAATCACATTTTAGAAATTTTTAAATGAAATTACATTTCAGTTGGAAAGTGCTTCATAATCAATGCTTATGCATGATTGATCTTTCTTGTTTTACTTTTGATGTAGTTTTTGAGATATTTTACTTTTTATGCACTTCTGAAGTGAACTTTTTTTTTTCGTAACGGCACGTCTAGAGATTTCTCTGTCTTGAACCGTAAAAAGTACAGCATACAAAAATATTAAAAGTGGCATATTTAAAGAGAAATAAGGATGACATAAACCGTTTACAGATTTAAACTTTAGTTTAACATGAAATAGCTCGCGAACAGAACTCTGGATCATGGAATGCAGTTTTTGGATTCCCTGGGATAAGAAAAATCCTTTCTTTTACCTCCTGCGAGAAATAGGCAGCGATAGAAAATAGATATTTGGAAGTAGAATTTTTAGGAAGGATAGATACTATGAAGCGAGCGGGGTGCTGATCCCCCTAGCTAATATAAAATAGTAAATATAATGTAATCAGCATATAGGTTAAAACTCTATTAAATAATAAACATTTTCTCCTTTCAAGGAATATTTTGAGCAGATTTATGTCAACATTAGTAGCATTTTTTGTAAAATATACGTCTATGTTCACTGAATACTAAATTTTCTCATTTACAACGGTAAAGAAAATGCTTAATGTCAACTATCGAGGAACATGTCTTACATATACCCAACTTAGCTGCTGGACGATTTTTTCTTAATGGCTAGGTAGCAGTGGGTTCTTTTATATATAGGACATTTTTTATTAACACTTTACAACAAAGTTGAAAAGTGTTTATGACTTTGTTCATTCTGTCTGTCTGTCTGTCTGTCTGTCTGTCTGTCTGTCTGTCTGTCTGTCCGTTAGCACGATAACTGCCGTAAAAATGAGTTTATCAAAATGAAATTTTAGTATGTTGTTCAGACGGTCTGTAGGACCTATGGGAATATAAATAAATAATATCACCCAATTAGTTTTTTATTGAACCCGGGTTGAAAAAATGAAATACATTAAACCCTATGGGACCTAATTTTTCAAACATTTTTTAAGTAAATTTAAAATTCACGAATTGCTTCGAAATTTTTAGGAAATATTCACATTATCCCATAGAATATATAAAAAAAAATTCAGTAAAATATGTTAAGTAGTTTTTTAATTAAAAAAATTATTTAATATAGGGAAAAAAACAAATTCAATTAAATTCTGACTTTGGGATATCTTCCAGAAAGGAAAGAGAGAGATATTATATAATAAATATCTCTCCATTTGTTTAAACGTTTTGCATATGGGAGTGGCTTCATATTTTAAAATAAATTTGGTAGATAGCAATTTTTCATTTTTTTTAAATTTTATATAACTCTTCATGATAAATTTAATTGATGGCATTTTAAATGCACTTTCCTACGTCCTAGAGAGTTAAAATTTGGTACACAGCTTAAATTTGTTGAACATTTTATTCGACAAAAATTTGATGGATATTTAAATATAGATCATACATTTTTTTCGAAATGGCCTGAAAATAATCCCCGTTCACTTCTATAAATCATTGTTGTAATATTGTTAAAAATTCTGATGTGGACAGCACATGTCTTTCGCTGCAGACTCATATTCGTTCTCTTTATTTATTCAATGATAATTTGAGTTTATCTGCACAACATAAGTATTTTAAATGACATTGAATTTACACGTTAAACTTAAATTTGGTTCTCATTAGATAGCTGGACTTATTGTCAAAGGTGGCGTAGCGAAAACGCGAAAAAACTAGAATATCTCAAGAACGGCTAGTCCTAGAGTAATGGGGTTAGTCTTATTCTTTTTGTTGTCAAAAATCACATATAAAATAGGAATTTAATTGATATAATTGAGCACACGTAGTCTTTTATTTTTATATATAACGATTTTTGCGGGCCATTTCGCAAAAATAGCCCGTTCCTTTTTCCCGAATCGTAGTAGAATAACCTACAAATGATTTATATACAAAATTTTGTTAAATTTGGTATATAAATCACTTGTAGGTTATTGAAATATTATACACCAAATTTTGTTAAATTTGGTTCATTAGTTTTTAGCTAGAGTGGATAAAGGCAATTTCTGCGGCCATTTCGCAAAGAAGGCAGATTCTTTTATTACGAATCGTACTATAATCTAATGAACATCAGGATTTCCCACAAAAAACATACCTACCAAATTGTATGAAATTCGGTCCATTAGTTTTTCAATTAGAGTGGATGTAATATCCACACAGACACACAGAAACATACACAGATACACCCTTACACACACAGACGTCTTCCTAAAACTAGTTTTTTCGTGTTCTAGAAGTCCCAAAACGTGTAGATCCTTTGAAAATTCGAGTTCCGATCTTCGGCACGATTCCAATACTTTGAGTACATACACATACACATATATATTATCTGTGTATCTAAATTCCGTGCCTATGCAATTACAATAGTTGTGATTTTAAATGATCCCTAAACTTTTATTATTTCTTCAAGGAAGCCTAATTTTAACATATGCAGAATGCAAATATCTCAAGCGATTGTAAGATGAATTACATAAGAATTGCTGAATTTTTTTCACACAAAATTATTTAGCTCTGGAGTCTGGAATACAAGTTATATGAATGAAATATTCATTGATTTTGCATAAAGAATCAGATGATTTATATTTCGATACAGTTTTATATATTTAAGTATAATAAATTACTGTAGTACTGTGATAATGTAAAAGATATTACCACTGAATGAATCACATTTTAGAAATTTTTAAATGAAATTACATTTCAGTTGGAAAGTGTTTCATAATCAATGCTTATGCATGATTGATCTTTCTTGTTTCATTTATCCTGGATGTTTTCATCTGAGGAATAGACAAATGCTCTTGCATGGAGAGAGTATGTAATACAGCGTTATTTTCATTATAGCATTTTCTACCCCATTATCGTATGTACTATTGCTACCAGTAAATTATTTTTCTCTGTCAATAATTTGCTCATTTCATTCCACAATATATTCTTCTGAACTTTTTATCTCATCATCCGATGCACCAAATTTACAATCAGAGTTAGATCTGTCATCCGATTTCTTCGTAAACTTTGTAATTTCGTCTTGTGTAAGTTACCTAGATTTTCTCGCTATATCTGAACTTCCATGGATAAGTTTAACAAGTAAATTATATCTCCAAGCTAATTAACTAAATTAAATATAAAAGTACTGCTGTAAAACTTTTCAAACGTTACTACTACTCTGAGTTAAAATCCTTCCTGGAAGTTCCAAAAGCAAAACTGAAACTATCAAACTTTTGCAAAGAGACTTGCTGCCTCAACCGGGAATCGAACCCTGGATCTCCGAACTGGACAGTCGACACTCTGTCGTTGAACTACTTGGGACGAAATTACAAGCTCTTACCGTCGAAGTGGACGATGCATTCCCCACCCTCTAATGTCAGATTAGCAAGCAACTGACAATCCGGCTGACCACCAAGTGCTATGTTTACCTCAGGTTAGCCTCTTGCCACTACTATTTCTACCCAGATTTATATCCTGCGTGGTCTTTATTCTCTCAATTTTGAAATCGGGACACTATCATCCAGCATCCAATGAATCCGTTCTAGTCGTACTATGGTCACTTTTAGAACTTCGACATCGTTGCGCTAACCTACAGGGTTGATTTGTTCGGTCGTTGTTGTAAAGAACATTGCTGCCCCAACAGGGAATCGAACCTTGGATCTCCGAATTGGCCAGCCGATGCTCTACCGTTGAGCTACTGGGACGAAATTGCAAGCTCTTATCATCGAAGTGGAGGATCTATCTTAATCAAACAACTCACATTACTGGCTACAAGTGACTCACTTTATACGAGAATACAAAGCATAATATTTTCGAGACTTGTGCTTCTATCTAGATACAGCAGAAAACCCTAATGCATGAGTGAATGGATTTTCACCCACAATAGCAAAATAAGGTTTATTAATAACTCGTGAAATGCATGACTATTGATGGATTCTTTGGCATCAAGATACAAAACAATTTCGAAATGAAAACTCTTGCATAAATTGCAAGCACATATCTATGATAAGGATGTGAGGTTAAGCTATCTGTTGCATAGTGTTGTTTATGGGAGGTGAATATTTTTGAAAATATTTATTACTTATATTTTAAATTCTATGCAATCATTTGATAAATTTATTTCCATACATGCAACATCACAAGAACGATTCATACAAAAGTTCTGAAGATTGGCATAATTCGTTTTTCTCTATTAGTTTGAAATGGGTATATCAAGTATGAAATTTATTTGATAGTATTAAAAATTATGATTTTTTTTTTCACTTTTTCCAAAATGCGGTCAAAAATCGTGATATATCTCAAGAACGGTTTACACTAGTATTCTAAAGTTTATATGAAAAGTGCGTATGAAATGATTATCGATTTATTATTACTAAGATATCGGATATTCTCCAATTTTTCAATACATTATTTGAAATTTGGAGCTTTATCGAACATTTGATTACGTTTGAAATTAATAGTGTGTCATTATTCACTGGCTGTAATAACCATACTATATTACTTTCCTGAAAAGTCCAATTTTTTGTGAGATATCGCGCTCACAGATTTACGGACTTGTATAGTAACATATACATACACGCACATACTAATATGCGTACAGACATAATAACATACATGCACACAGACACACTAACAGACATACACATACACATACACATGTATTAGTTAAAAAGGTTTAATTTGAGTTTAGGGATGATTAAGATGTTTTGTTCTATCAAATACCTGTTACCATACTGCATTTATATAATATACTATATGTGTAGGGTAAATGAAAATGAGAGTAAGTTTTAACATTTCTTGTTGCCCAATTGTATAATAAATGTATGTATCTTACTATAAAAATATGGAAGATAATATTATTTATTTGTATTTGCTTTCAAAATATTGCCATAGTAACAAGATTATATGCATTGCAATTATCTGCTGGAATGGGATGAATTATCTCATTTTCTGTCTGATGTGATGTCTTTAAGCATACCAAATTCTTATCCATGCGCATGCGCAGAAAGAAACCAAAGCCCATCCATCTTCGAAGAATGACAACTTGGGGGACATTAGACGTGGTAAGAAAAAGACAATCTTTGAAAAGCAGTTCACTGTCCCGAAATTTCAAAAGTTTCAGGAACACAATTCCGGCCTGGTACCAGCAAATTCATTAAATCCCTTGTTGGAAAAAAAATTCAAGGGAAAAAAAATCAGAAAAAAAAATATTAATTAATGTAAAAAAATTGTAATAAGGGGTTTTCTATCAGTCAATGACATGCTAGCGAAATAAAGTTGAGGCATTTTTCTCCAATTTATTAAGAAATATTTGAACTACGTAATGATTTTGATACTGAATTAATTTTCGTTTTTATTAATAAAATGTTCATTTATGAAATTGGATTTTTATTAATTTAGAAGTAATCAGAGAAAAGTTTTTTTTTTTTTTTTTTTTTTTTACCAATTACGAAATTTGTTTTTATTTGGTGAACCCGTTTTATGACAAATATTATTAAAATCGTCTGCAAATGTGCAGAAAAGTTCTACTCTCATGAAATACTGCTTAAATAAATCATTTAACTATGCAAGAGAGAACAAACAGCTGCAATATAAAATAGTTGGGTACAGCAATTTCAGCAAATAAAATATAATACATTTTCTTCTGAAAATCACAATAAGAAGATATACAGCTAATTGAGCTGAATTACTTTTCCCAAACACATATTCGCTATGCTATGAAGTTGAAACAGGGGATATTTACAAATATTTCAAAAGTTATAATCACAATTTTGACTTCATGGATTATCAATGCTATCGTCCACTTCATTCCAATAAAATAAAAAATATGATGTGACCAGTACATGAATTTCCCTGCAGACTCATCTTCACGTTATCTTTATGTCTTCAATAATGCATTAAATTGAGTTTATGTAACTGCACAAAATAACACTCATAATTATTTTGAATGACACTGAATTTGCACTTTGAATTCAGTTTTCGTATTCATTTTTAACTGGATTCATTTTGAAAGGTGGCTTAGAAAAAATGCAAACACACTGCAATATCTCGAGAACAGCTAGTTCTAGAGTAGCGGAATTGTTTTTATTATTATTATCGTTCAAAATTATGTATAAAAAAGTACTCAAATGATATAATTGAGCAAACGTAATTTTTTATTTTAGATTTTGTCGATTTTTACGGACCATTTCGCAAAAAATGCAGATTTCTCTTTCACGAATCATACAAAAATCTAATCAGCACCAGATTAACATGACTTATCCACTAAATTTTCTGAAATTTGGTCTATTAGTTTTTTAGCTAGAGTGGATACATATATGTTTTTCTGGCTATTTCGCAGAAAAGGCAGTTCTTTTTATAACGAATCGTATCAAAATCTATAATCAGTACCAGGGTCACCTACAAGGGACATATCTACCAATATATTTGTGACCCTCAGATATGTATACCTTGAAACCACATCCAAGGAAAAGAAAACGTGTTTATAAAAATGTTGGTAAAATTCATCCATGAAAACTAGCATAGCTGCTTAACAAGACGACGATATGGTAAAATTGAACAATTTAAAGTGAAAGCAATGATTATCATATGTAAGCTGTCAAACATGTCAAAATAGTGTTGTAGCCTTATGACAAGCGATATATAGGTCATTTTCTCTAAACGTGCTTTTTGATCTTTCTTGTTACAATATAATTTTTTTCTGTTTTTCAAACTGTCGTCTGCATTATATTTTAATATGGACGGTTTAAACTAAAAAAAAAGTACGAGTGGACATTTTGGGGAAATTAAATAGAAAATGCAAATTTGTATTTTCAAGACAAGTAAATACAGCATGACAGGGGAATGACATTTAATACAGGCAACAGTTTTGTTAGTATGTATGTATATTTGACCACATTTGACGGTAGTGGGTAACTAAGGAAGTTTAAGGAAATTAAGGTTAAGGTGGAAGTTTCTAAACTGAAATCAACAGTTGTCGCTGAAGTGAACGGTTAGCGGGGGTAGGGGGGGGGGGAATTTTAGCATCATTGGATAGTTTTATTTTGAAAATATTGAAAACGTAATTTTTTATTTTTCTATCAGAAATGCATTTCCCGAGACATTCCCATTTTTAAACGTTTGTGTCCCACTTTCGTTTTTCTCGATTATAGCGCCGTTTGCGGAAGCAAAAATCAAAAATCGTGGGTCAAATGTATGTAATTTTTTCTGGAGAATCCAAATCTGCAATAAAAAATGGGGGTTCCTCCTCCCCCCGCTAACCGTTCACTTCAGCGACAACTGTTGACTTCAGTTTAGAAACTTCCACCTTAACCTTAACTTCCTTAAACTTCCTTTGTTACCCACTTCCATTTTTCTCGATTATAGCGCCGTTTGTGGGAGCAAAAATCAAAAATCGTAGATTAAATGTATAAAATTTTTTTATGGAGAATCCAAATCTGCAATAAAAATGAGGGTTCTCATTGACGATTTCAAAGTTTCCCGACACCCTCACCCCTCTGGGGGGAGGGGGTCAATTTTGATATCATTGGATAGCTTTTCTAAAAATTTTGAATACGCGATTTTTTATGTTTTGATCCGAAGTGTATTTCTCGAGATATAGCGCCGTTCCGGAACTTTCTGGACATCCTGTATATATCATTAGAGAAATAAAAGAAAATATTTTGCTTTAATTGCACTCTTATATTTGGAACTAACTTCTTACTTGCTTTATCTTCTATAAAGAAAATCTAGTTTAAATGTAATTCACCTGTTCTAATGCAATTCCCTTGTCTACCAAGAAGACAGATGAAAGATGTCTGGGGAATGACAAATCATGTGATTTTACTTTTTGAGTATATGAGTTACATTTGCATTTAAGCCTGACTTGATATTCAGTTTCCTACACTAACTAGGCACACAATATAGTAACTAAAAATAGTTTACTTTTTTACTCTGAGAATAATTAAAGACAGGTAAAAGGCAAGGGATAAAAATACTTATCCAAAATTGTTCAGTTTTATAATATATCCCTGCACAGTATGATAGATAGAACATAGTTAAACTCTTGAAATGGTGAATAGGGGCTTTAACAAAAATAATTATGCTTTAATTATATTTTATTGGCATCTATGTACAGAAAGAGGTGTTAAAAGTTAAAGACAGGTGAATGACAAAAAAGTTAGGGGACAATTGTAGAAAATTAATTTAAAATATTGCTCTAATGCATAGTGGATTTTTTATTGCTGTTTTATTTTAAATAGTCTAGTTTAATATAAAACATCAAATTAAAAGAAAACTAGAAAATGAAGGCTTGTAAATGAAGTCGTGATTTTATTATTTGGCTGTTGGGACACACAGGGGATTGACATTTAATAAAATTACTAAATTTTTAAATATTAAAAATATAAATTGCTTGTGTAGCTAATGGATGATAAATGCGAACTACAATATAGTAATATTGTAGTTCATACTTATCATCATTATTTTAGTTCACATTTATCATATTATTTTATCTAAAACTGATCAGTGTCCAAAATCAGTCCAAGTCATGCAAACTTTTATTATATTTTATTATAGTACCTGGGACATGTAAAACTCCCATTTACAGAAAATGACTCATATGGTTGTTCACTACTCCTCAGATAATACGTTATTATTCCACACTCATGTTATCAAATATGCATCACTTAAATATTGTTGGAAATGTGTAATATTCTATCACTGGCTTTCCCCATCTTGTTTTTCGTCTTTATTTCAGACCAAACGGTGGCAACGGAATGTTTTCACCAGAAGACAGCGGTGCAAGCATTCATTCCCTGACGTCACTGCATGGTTTCTAGAATTTAAAATCTGAAGAAGGGTTGCCATATTTGACGATTTATCGCCAATTTGTCGATATTTGGCGACTTCCGGAATGTTCCAGAAACTTCACGAAATAACGATTAGTATGGGAGATATTAGATGATTCTGGAAACTTCTACACAGAGATTTCCAGATGTTTCTATAGAGAGACTATAATAATCACTCCGTTGGAGTTTTGATGACGAGTTGATGGTATGCGAGCTACAGTGAACAGTTCTTTATCAGTGTTTTGAGCATAGCAGCTGTTGTTTTGTGATATTATTTTGTCAGTATTTTGAGAATAATATCGCTTATTTTGTGTAATCAGTGAAGCATTTAAGTGTTGTTTTTTGTGTACTGTTCCTTTTTACTTTGTGGTTGGGAATAAACTTAAGTTATCCAGAAACTTAAACTTGTCCTTGTATCCTGTGTGTACATCCACTATTCTAGAGGATAGGTTTTCGTAACAATATCAATAGTTTATTAAATGTCGTTTCAAGTTAAATTTATTCTAAATATTTATTTGCTTGGGATACATCGCCACAAATGCAGCTTCTTCTGAGGGACGCTTAGAACTTTGGTGAGCTTTTTGTCGTCATATTTCGGTTACTAACCTTGAGCTATGATACATATTACATAATAAAGGAAAATATCTGTGTGTGTGTGTGCGTCTGTATAGTCTGTAGAGGAAAATCTAAGTGTCGTACGACCATGAAATGTGGTACACAGGTACTTCAGGGCCTGATTAGGTGAACCTCAACGATATTTTTTTTTTAATTTTTGATTTCCTTTTCAGTTATTTTTTCTTTGCCCCAATTTAGACGTATATACAGATCGATTACTTTGTGACTTAAAATACTAGAGAAAAAAGGTCGTAATATGGACCCCCACTTCGTTTTTTGTAAAGTGCGCCTACATTTTAAGCTAATTTCACTCGTTTTAGGACTGCTTGGACGCATATGCTAATCAGCTATGACCACAACAGGAGGAATAATTTTTAGAATATGTACAGTAACCTCCATAATGCGGTTACTAAAAAAAGTGAAATCATCTGTTTTTTAACTGCGGGTATTACGGACCCCCATGAAATAGTCACAGTTTATTCGTCAAAAATGAACTTTAACGTTGAAAAGATATAAATTACTTACAAAAGTTGCAAATATAAATGTATTTCTCGGTTTCAGCACATTCACTGCGTATCCATAATTCACACACCACACACATGACCCATAGTAGTCATGCGTGTGATGATGTTAGCCGAATTCTATGCCGGATTCCATGACAGTCACAGAAGCTGAGTCACAAAAGTTGAGTCACAAAAGCTGAGTCACGGAAGAGACAGTAGGCGTTTTGCACACCAGGTTGGTACTCCTCCACATGGAAATCGAGCTGTGAATCCCCGGAGTCGGTCAGAATGGAATAATTGGTTGGAATCACTCAGAATCGTCAGCTGGCATTGTTGGTTATTTGTCCTTCCCATTCACAACTGTGGTGAGAGTAGAACTAATCCCAGATTTGAGGGTTGGGGTTCAGAGGAGTGTGGAGTAACGTCACTTCCTCCACGATGTACTCCCCTCTGAGATTCCTTGTTTTCTCTCTCTTGAATAGAAGCCGTTAAAGCATTTTTGTAGGGAGATCCTGTAATAAGATTTGCTGAAGAAGGATGTCTTCCTCTGTTCGATTTATTTTTGGATTTTGGAAGTGGCAGAATATCTGCAGGAAAAACGGACGGAATGTTGGCTGTGATTGTTGTCGGATCTTGAAGAGGTGTTGAGGTTGGCGCTCTTGCAGAAGAGGCTATTGGAGTGGATGGGGACTGCTTATTTTCAGCTTGGTTTTGGGTATCATGTGCTTCTGCAATGTTGTCCGAGTCTGGAGAAATATGAATGTTACACTGGTAAATTCCAGACACTCTGAACCCATTACCCCCGGTGATCCATATTACCAGTAACACCATGTTGAAAATATCACATCACTACTCCCAAGCCTAACCAAAATGTTGAAGTCCGATTTCGACATATTATCGTCTAACTAATGTAGTTCAAGGCTTGACATCGCGATCTGCGCATTGTGCAACATAAATACCCATAAAACTTGTATATCACATACCTTGCTAAACGTTCGCGAATAGAATGAAACTACCAACGCTCACAACACATATGCACCTCCAATAATGCACGACAATGGTGATCTGTTATCTCAGTGGGAGTGATTAGAGTTGATTTACTGCTCCGTCACTTGAGTGAACCTCGCTCCGACCGAGGAACCGAGGGTATCTATACATATATAATTTTCTTCTTTATATACAGGGTCTTTCAAAAGTCCATATAAACATTAAATATTCATTTAAATATCGAAAAATCATCGCATCGAGGTACGGTTTATACCATGAGTTTTGCTAGGACGGGGGGGGGGGTGACGTGAAAAAGTTGTGTAGTTTAAAAAATCACCTATAGGTGGCGCTGAACGCATTGGAAAGACAAAGAAAATAACTTACTGTATGTGTCAAATCGTGTGACAAGCCTAAGTTACTCTGAACAGGTGATAGGACATTTTCTTTTCTTTAGATTTTTCTAAAATCGAAATTTTCGCAAAGCATCTGATGCTGATTATCCACTCACTTAATACAGCTTCACTAACAAGGCTTTCTTGATCATAGTTAACATTCTCCCAAAAGCTTCTTTTTCCACCGTTTACTAATGAATCAAATGAAGAATCTACAGATCACAACAGGTCTTTTATAACAACCTCATTTGCATACTTCTGGAAGATGTATTGGGGTAAGCGCCACCTATAGGTGATTTTTTAAACTACAAAATTTGTTCACGTCAAAAAAAAAAAAAAACCCCGTCCTGGCAAAACTTACGGTACAAACCGTACCTCAATGCGATGATTTTTCGCTTTTTAATGAATTTTTAAAGTTTATACGGATTTTTGAAAGACCCTGTATATAGATTAACGCGTATTTTTACATAATTGTAGGATATAGTACAAAATATATGGAGACAAAAATAAATCGAAATAATTTTGAATACGTAAGAATGTTCTTTATTGTTTCAGTTATACTTTGCATTGCACTCATAATTTATTTTTACAAAATAGACAGTTTAAATAAATATTTTAGGTATTTTCGCCATAGAAATGCATACAATGCAGGACTACTTATCTTACTCCACCGGAATTATTGTTTCAAACGATATTAGCGTTGTCTCACTCTGAAGTTTTAACTCCACACTTTTACCTCCATGGTTTCATAGCTCAGAAAATTTCTCTCGTAAATGAATCATACTTTTTTTTTTTCAGTTTTACATGTTAATGCCGTTCAGAAATAGGAAAATGTTGGATTGAGGGACAGTATAAAAATACCATGTCGTATTTTTCAAACAAATACTTTTCTCTATTTAAAACTATAATGAGATATTGTTACATTATTTGAAATATTTTACTTTCCCTGCAATGCATGGTGATGTATAGGGAAATTATTGGATTCATGCCGTAAATCGCAACTCTAGTTTTCGACGGATTAAGACGTTTTGGTACCTCTAGAATACGAAAGAAGTATTTTTAGCGTAACATATGTGTGTGTGTCTGTGTGTATCTCTGTGTGTGCCAGTGCAATGTATGTACCCACTTTAAATGAAAAACTACTGGACCCAATGTCATAAAATGTTATGCATAAGTCAATTGTGGGTCCTGTGATGGAGTGGTCAATCCTGTGATGGATTTTGGTACGATTCGGGAAAAAAGAACCTGCTTTCATTTGAGAAATGGCCACCAAAAATCGAATGTATCTACAGTAGCTTAAAGACTAATTGACCAAATTTTACAAAATTTGGTAGATAAGTTGCTTGTGGGTTTCTCTGTTGCTGATTAGGTCTTGGTACGATTCGGGAAAAAAACTCCCTCTTTTTGGGAACTTCCCCGCAGATATCGGCAAAATTTAAAATAAAAGATTAAGTAAGCTCAACTGTATCAATTAAATGCTTGTGTTATATGTGATTTTTTACGATTAAAGGAATAAGATCAAACCCCATAACTAGCTGTTCTCGAGCTATTTTTAAGTTTTTTTGGATTTTTGCTCCGACGGTTTTGAAAGTACGTCCATTTACCAAACGAAAACGAAAACTCAATTAAAAGTGTAAATTCAGTGTAATTTATAATAATACTAGCAGTATATCCGTTCTTCGTACGAAAAATATAAAGAAACTTAGAATTCACAATCAAATGCAAATTCCTATAGTATACTAAATAACGTTGTTAATCAAAATATTCTGTTAAAATATTAAATTTATTGCTTCTAAAAAGAAGTTTAATAATATCTGTTCTCAAAACGCAAAATTATCTTCACGGGCAAATCTGAAACAATAATACATCCTGGCCCTTTTTGTAAGCAAATTTACAAAAAATATGAAATTGAATCACTATATGCAAAATAAAAGCGTTAAAATTGTATGGGACCCGAACTACTTATATACGCAAGTATTAGAAGATATAACCTGTATTAGAAGATTACATGTATAAATTAAAAATATCAATAAATCCGTAATATTTAAATCTAAAGGCCGTAATTGATTCTAATATATGCCAAAATGAAAGCGCTAAAATTATATGGGAATATATATGTTACCGCTAAAGTGCAGAAATCAGTTATTCTACAGATTATCTAGGTAATGTGCAGATTAACTAGGGTGATCCGTTAAAGTGCCGATAATTGTTTCATTTCTCAAATTACCTAGGTAATCTGCAAATTACATAGATAATCTGCACATTACCTACTAGACACTCGCTAAAGTGAAAATAAGATCTTTGCTGGAACAACAGCAACGTTTCTAAAGAATCAAGTTAATACAATCAAACAATCAACAAATTAGTTGGCTAAATTTATCTGTCTTAAAAAAAATCACGACACAAATTCACGCGCTAACAGGCAGAAACGAATTTGAAAACAGAATTAGCTATGCCACGCACTGGCAGCTGACGCAAATTATGAGAAATAAAAACAACCGGCGACGACAAGACGCTGGCGAAACCAAACTAAAGGTGGAGCGAGAGGAGGAAGGAGCAGGAAAAGGAAATGAGAGATACAAAATTTTGAACTTTAACGATACGGAAGCCTTTAATGTGCACATTACCTAGGTAATATGTAGAAAACTCTTGATTCCGCACGTTAATGGAGTAAATCAGTTAATCTGAAGATTAACTAGGTAAATGTGCACATTAACGGCTTTCGAGCATTAGCTGTAACATATATACCTGTACTAATATTGTCGCAGATTAGAAAATATGACAGTATTCCAGTTTGTTAGAAGATTACCCGTATTACAATATGAGTCTCAAACACCTTTCCCAAAATAAAACAGATGACGTAATAAATAGAAAATATCAATAATCCCCATAATCTTTATATCAAAAAGCCGTAATTGATTCCAATATCAAAATATATGCCAATATACCTGTACTACTTATATTCTTAGATTAGAATATATACCCGTGCATTTGTAGAAGATTATTCGTATAACGTACAATATGAGTTTCAACAATTTTTGCCATAATAAAACAATGGCATAATAACTTGAAAATATCAATAATCCCTGAATCAGTAATCCCCTATAGTATTAATAATAAGAATGTTTGAATCTGAAGACCGTAATTGTTATCATCCAGTCAAAAATGCTATGTCAATGAAATTTTCTTTATATACCTATATTATTAAAATCAGAAAAGATTTAATAAAAATTGTAACCCGCATATATACATTGGATTTAAATCCGTTGTTAAGCGATATGATATCATTTGCTTCAAATACATTGGTGGAAAAAATATCGTCTGAATAATGCTATCTCCATGGAAGGTTTGGCGACATTTTCGTCAGTTCTGCGACATTTAATAAAATCGTCAAATTTATCACTAAGTGTGACTATAGAACTGACAGTCCCACTTGGAGACAAATTGACGAAACATCATCACACTGCTATCCCCCTAACAAAACACAATGTACTTAATTTATTAAGCGCAATTTCATCAATTTCATAATATTTTTATGGATTTACAAACATTTTTATCAATTTGATGATATTTTAAAAAGGCAAATGTTGCCGAAACATCATTTCAGTACTCCATTCTAAAAAAACAAATTTAATTTCATTGATTTGCGTCATTTTTATTAATTTGGGGACATTTCCGTCAATTTGGCAACGTTTAAGAAAAGTTACCAAGTTAGAGATACCCCGCCAAATTCGTAGCTCTGAATTTGCAGGTCTGAAGAAGAAACATCCTGATCCCGTTTGCATATACTAAATGAAAACACTAAAATTGTATTTGAAGATATACCCGTTCTACTCTTCTCCTGTTTCAAAATCGTCAAAATGAGTTTATTGGCTAAACACAATATATGAGTTTATTAGCTAAACACAATATATTAGCTTGAAAACTCTTTACCAAAACTAATGAAAATGATCTACGTAGTCCCCAATTAATGTTATTAAAAGAAAAATCAAAGCGTTCATTTATAAGATATATTTTTTATATCCATTTATTTATTATTCAAATTGAAAAAATAACAGAAAAAATTAACAAACACATTTAATGGAATTGCGTTGCTGAGCAACATGATATAAGATAGAATCTTCCTAATAAAATACTAATAATGAAATAACCATTCTGATTTCTTAATACTTTTCATTGTTGAGTTAAAGCTTGTGAAAAATAAACCACAGTGATAGATTTTTCATTTAAATTTATGTTTCAAATATTAATGTTTTCAAAGACTTCATGTTTTCAGACAGTGACTAATTAGCCCAAAAATCTCCCACCAAAATAAGTTTTAATTCACTTTCACGTTTTAAACAAACGATTTCCAACCTTTTCGTTTGGAGGAAACATGGAATTAGAGAGTAAAACTTCGAGGATAAAGTTTCGTTTTTCATTAATATCTCAACAATCCCTTGTCTTAGAAACTCGAAATTTGGACTAAATTTAATGAGGGCTATTTCAAGGCTACCCACAAAATTTCATTATATTCGGTTCAGCCGTTCTCTCGTGATGATGAGACAAACAAACAGATAGACAGCTAGATATATTTTCAATTTTATTTATATAGACTAGCAGCATACCCGTTCTTCGTACGGAGTATATAGTATAAAGAAACTTGAAATTCATAATCATGCTCAAATTCTTATAGCATACTAAATGACATGTTTAATCAAAATATTCTGTTAAAATATTTAATATAATGCTCCTAAAAAGAAGTTTAAGAATCTCTGTTCTCGCTATATAAAATTATCTTCATGGACATATCTGAAGAATAAAACATCTTGGACCCCTTATGCAAGCAAATATAAAAAAAATATGGAATTGAATCAATATATGCAAAATAAAAGCGTTAAAATTGTATGGGACCCGTACTAATTATATACGCGAATATTAGAAAATATAACCTGTATTAGTAGATTACATGTATAAATTGAAAATACCAATAAACCCGTAATCTTTAAATCTGAAGACAGTCATTTATTCCAATATATGTCAAAATTAAAGTGCTAAAATTACATGGGAAGATATACACGTACTACTTATAATGTCCGATTATTAGTAGAAGATTACCCGTTTTGCAATATGAGTCACAAATTTTTTTGGTAAAATACAACAGACGACGTAATAAATTGAATATATAATTAATCCCCTTAATCTTCATACCAGAAGACTGTACTTGATTCCAATATATATGCCAATATATGTCAAAATATATGCCAATATACCTGTACTACTTATATTCTCGTAGGTTAGAAGATATACCCGTGCATTCCTAGAAGATTACTCGTACAACGTACAATATGCGTGTGTCAGCAATTTTTGCCGCAATAAAACAATGGCGTAATAACTTAAAAATATCAATAATCCCTGAATCAATAATTCCGGAAAATATCAATAATAATAATGTTTAAACCTGAAGAGTATAATTGATATTATCCAGTCCAAAATGAAATGGCAATGAAATTTATTTTATATACATATCTTCATTATTCACATCGGAGAGGATTTAATAAAAATCGCCTGCCGCATAAACACATTGGATTTAAATCCGTTGCTAAGCGACATGATATCATTTTGCTTCAAATAAATTGGTAGAAAAAATATCGTCTAAATAGTTATATTTCTATGGAGCATTTGGCGACAGTTTCGTCAAATTAGCGACATTTTAAAAAATCGCCAAATTTATCGCCAAGTGGGACTGTAGAACTGACAGTTCCACTTTGCAACAAATTGACGAAATATCATCACAATACTATCCCCTAACAAAAAACAATTAATATCATTTATGTAGCGCAATTTTATCAATTTCAAGATATTATTATAGATTTGAAAACATTTTTATCAATTTGGTGACATTTTAAAAATTCGCTAAATGTATTACTAAGTAGGATGGTTGGTCTGACAGATAAATGCTAACCAAACATCATTTCAGTACTCTCTTCTTACAAAACAAAAAAAAAATTCATTGATATGTAGAAGACCCAAGCCACACGACCAACCCGAAACTTTATGGCAGCTATTTGTGTGTCGTTTATATCAATTTGGCGACATTTCCGTCAATTTGGCAAAGTTTAAGAAAAGTTGTCAAATTAGCGATATCCCTCCAAATTCGTAGCTTTGAATTTGCAGATCTGAATGAAACATTCTTATCCCGTTTCAATATACTAAATGAAAACACTACAATTGTATTAGAAGATATACCCGCTCTACTCTTTTTCTGTTTCAACAATCGGCTATATGAATTTATTGGCTAAGCACAATATATGAGTTTAGTAGCTAAATACGATATAAGCTTGAAAACTCTTTGCCAAAATAAATGAAATTGATGTACGCAGTCAGCAATTAATATAATTAAAAGAAAAATCAAACCGTCCATTCATAAGATATACTTTTATATCCATTTATCCATTTATTTATTATTTAAATCGAAAAAAAATAATAAAAACATTAACAAACACATTTAATTTAATTGCGATGCCGAGCAACATGATATATCCTCCTAAAATGTTAAAATTTATTAACCACTAACAGCACACCCGTTATTCGTACGGAGTGTATAATTTAAAGAAACTTATAGTTCGCAATCATGTGCAAATTCTGTTAAAATATTAAATTTATTGCTCCTAAAGAGAAGTTTAAGAATATATGTTCTCACTATGCAAAATTATCTTCACGATCAGATCTGAAGAACAAAACATCCTGCCCCCTTTTGTAAGCAAATTTACAGAAGAAAAAATAGGAATTGAATGAATATATGCAACCCCGTACTAATTATATTGTCGCAGATCAGAAAATATGCCAATGTGTTAGTAGAAGATTACCCGTATTACAATATGCGTCTCAAAAATATTTGCCAAAATAAAAGAGATGACGTAATAAATTGAAAACATCAATAATATCCGTACTCTTTATACCAGAAGGTCGTAATTGATTCCAATATATGCCAATATATATCAAAACATATGTCAATATACCTGTACTACTTATATTCTCGTAGATTAAAAGATATACACGTGTATTTGTAGAAGATTCGTACAACATACAATATATGAGATTAAACAATTTTTGTCATAATAAAATAATTGCATAATAACTTGAAAATATCAATAATCCTTGAATCAATAATCCCCGAAAATATAAATAATAATAATTTTTAAACCTGAAGACCGTAATTGATATTATCCAGTCAAAAATGCTATAAGAAAAATCAAATCGTTCTTTTCTAAAATATATTTTTATATCCATTTATTTATTAATCAAATCGAAAAAATAATTATTAAAATTAACAGACAGATTTAATTTAATTGCGTTTCTGAGTAACATGATATAAGATAGAATCTTATAACATGTTAAATATGTCATGTCTTATAACATAAACTGCGAAATTAAATAACGATTTTGATTTCTCTATACTTCTCATGGTTCCGTAAAAGCTTGTTTTAAATAAACCATGAACCATGGAGATAGATTTCCCCTTTAAATCATGTTTCAAACAATTCATTTTTTCAGAAAGTGACTAATTAACGCAAAAAATCTCCCATCAAACTCAGAGATTAAATTTTAATTCACTTTCAAACGATTTTCAAGCTTTTCGTTTGGATAAACCACGGAGTTAGGGAGTAGAACTCCTAGGAAAAAGTTCCGTTTTTCATTAATATCTCGACAACCCCAGGTCTTAGAAACTCGAAACTTGGACAAAATTTATGGGGGGATATTTAAAGGCTATTCACCAAATTTCATTAAATTCGGTTCAGCCGTTTTTCCGTGATGATGAGACAAACGAAAATTTCGTTTTTTACTAATATCTCGAGAACCACTGGTCGTAGAAACTCAAAACACGGATATAATTTTAAGTGGGGCTATTTCTGGGCTACCCACAAAATTTCATCAAATTCGGTTCAGCCGTTCTCCCGTGATGGTGTGACAAACAGACAGACAGACAGACAGACAGACAGACAGACAGACAGACAGACATATTTTCATTTTTATTTATATAGATAACGTGTTATTTAGAACATCTAAACTCAATTAAATGAATTATTAATGAAATAAAGAAAAAATGAATTTGAATTTGTAGGAAAAGTCATATGCTGCTCCCATCAGATTTGTAACTGGAAGTGTATATCTGATGCTAATTGTTGAAGAAATAAATGCTACGTAAGGATTACCCGGAACACCCTGTATATAGTAAACTAGCAGCATACCCGTTCTTCGTACGGAGTATATAATATAAAGAAACTTGAAATTCATAATCATGCCCAAATTCTTATAGTATACTAAATGACATGTTTAATCAAAATATTATGTTAAAATATTTAATATAATGCTCCTAAAAAGAAGTTTAAGAATCTCTGTTCTCGCTATATAAAATTATCTTCATGGACATATCTGAAGAATAAAACATCTTGGACCCCTTATGTAAGCAAATATAAAAAAAATATGGAATTGAATCAATATATGCAAAATAAAAGCGTTAAAATTGTATGGGACCCGTACTAATTATATACGCGAATATTAGAAAATATAACCTGTATTAGTAGATTACATGTATAAATTGAAAATACCAATAAACCCGTAATCTTTAAATCTGAAGACAGTCATTTATTCCAATATATGTCAAAATTAAAGTGCTAAAATTATATGGGAAGATATACACGTACTACTTATAATGTCCGATTATTAGTAGAAGATTACCCGTTTTGCAATATGAGTCACAAATGTTTTTTGGTAAAATACAACAGACGACGTAATAAATTGAATATATAATTAATCCCCTTAATCTTCATACCAGAAGACTGTACTTGATTCCAATATATATGCCAATATATGTCAAAATATATGCCAATATACCTGTACTACTTATATTCTCGTAGGTTAGAAGATATACCCGTGCATTCCTAGAAGATTACTCGTACAACGTACAATATGCGTGTGTCAGCAATTTTTGCCGCAATAAAACAATGGCGTAATAACTTAAAAATATCAATAATCCCTGAATCAATAATTCCGGAAAATATCAATAATAATAATGTTTAAACCTGAAGAGTATAATTGATATTATCCAGTCCAAAATGAAATGGCAATGAAATTTATTTTATATACATATCTTCATTATTCAAATCGGAGAGGATTTAATAAAAATCGCCTGCCGCATAAGCACATTGGATTTAAATCCGTTGTTAAGCGACATGATATCATTTGCTTCAAATAAATTGGTAGAAAAAATATCGTCTAAATAGTTATATTTCTATGGAACATTTGGCGACAGTTTCGTCAAATTAGCGACATTTTAAAAAATCGCCTAATTTATCGCCAAGTGGGACTGTAGAACTGACAGTTCCACTTTGCAACAAATTGACGAAATATCATCACAATACTATCCCCTAACAAAAAACAATTAATATCATTTATGTAGCGCAATTTTATCAATTTCAAGATATTTTTATAGATTTGAAAACATTTTTATCAATTTGGTGACATTTTAAAAATTCGCTAAATGTATTACTAAGTAGGATGGTTGGTCTGACAGATAAATGCTAACCAAACATCATTTCAGTACTCTCTTCTAACAAAACAAAAAAAAATTTCATTGATATGTAGAAGACCCAAGCCACACGACCAACCCGAAGGTTTATGGCAGCTGTTTGTGTGTCGTTTATATCAATTTGGCGACATTTCCGTCAATTTGGCAAAGTTTAAGAAAAGTTGTCAAATTAGCGATATCCCTCCAAATTCGTAACTTTGAATTTGCAGATCTGAATGAAACATTCTTATCCCGTTTCAATATACTAAATGAAAACACTACAATTGTATTAGAAGATATACCCGCTCTACTCTTTTTCTGTTTCAACAATCGGCTATATGAATTTATTGGCTAAACACAATATATGAGTTTAGTAGCTAAATACGATATAAGCTTGAAAACTCTTTGCCAAAATAAATGAAATTGATGTACGCAGTCAGCAATTAATATAATTAAAAGAAAAATCAAACCGTCCATTCATAAGATATACTTTTATATGCATTTATCCATTTATTTATTATTTAAATCGAAAAAAAATAATAAAAACATTAACAAACACATTTAATTTAATTGCGATGCCGAGCAACATGATATATCCTCCTAAAATGTTAAAATTTATTAACCACTAACAGCACACCCGTTATTCGTACGGACTTTATAATTTAAAGAAACTTAAAGTTCGCAATCATGTGCAAATTCTGTTAAAATATTAAATTTATTGCTCCTAAAGAGAAGTTTAAGAATATATGTTCTCACTATGCAAAATTATCTTCACGATCAGATCTGAAGAATAAAACATCCTGCCCCTTTTTGTAAGCAAATTTACAGAAGAAAAAATAGGAATTGAATGAATATATGCAACCCCGTACTAATTATATTGTCGCAGATCAGAAAATATGCCAATGTGTTAGTAGAAGATTACCCGTATTACAATATGCGTCTCAAAAATATTTGCCAAAATAAAAGAGATGACATAATAAATTGAAAACATCAATAATATCCGTACTCTTTATACCAAAAGGTCGTAATTGATTCCAATATATATCAAAACATATGTCAATATACCTGTACTACTTATGTTCTCGTAGATTAAAAGATATACACGTGTATTTGTAGAAGATTACTCGTACAACACACAATATATGAGTTTAAACAATTTTTGTCATAATAAAATAATTGCATAATAACTTGAAAATATCAATAATAATAATTTTTAAACCTGAAGACCGTAATTGATATTATCCAGTCAAAAATGCTATAAGAAAAATCAAATCGTTCTTTTCTAAAATATATTTTTATATCCATTTATTTATTACTCAAATCGAAAAAATAATTATTGAAATTAACAGATAGATTCAATTTAATTGCGTTTCTGAGTAACATGATATAAGATAGAATCTTATAACATGTTAAATATGTCATGTCTTATAACATAAACTGCGAAATTAAATAACGATTTTGATTTCTCAATACTTCTCATTGTTCCGTAAAAGCTTGTTTTAAATAAACCATGAACCATGGAGATAGATTTCCTCTTTAAATCATGTTTCAAACAATTCATGTTTTCAGAAAGTGACTAATTAACGCAAAAAATCTCCCATCAAACTCGGAGATTAAATTTTAATTCACTTTCAAACGATTTTCAAGCTTTTCGTTTGGATAAACCACGGAGTTAGGGAGTAGAACTCCTAGGAAAAAGTTCCGTTTTTCATTAATATCTCGACAACCCCAGGTCTTAGAAACTCGAAACTTGGACAAAATTTATGGGGGAATATTTCAAGGCTATTCACCAAATTTCATTAAATTCGGTTCAGCCGTTTTTCCGTGATGATGAGACAAACGAAAATTTAGTTTTTTACTAATATCTCGAGAACCACTGGTCGTAGAAACTCAAAACACGGATATAATTTTAAGTGGGGCTATTTCTGGGCTACCCACAAAATTTCATCAAATTCGGTTCAGCCGTTCTCCCGTGATGGTGTGACAAACAGACAGACAGACAGACAGACAGACAGACAGACAGACAGACAGATTTTCATTTTTATTTATATAGATTTAAGAATCAGATGTGAGAAGCACATGACTTTCCCTGCAGACTTATATACACCTTCTCTTTGTTTTACTTAAATTTAATTCACTTTTATTTCAATTTTCGTTTTCATTTAGTAAATGGACTTATTTTCAAAGGTGGCGTAGAGAAAATATGAAAAAACTAAACTATCTTGAGAACGGATAGTGCTAGTGAAATGGGTTTGACCTTATTATTTTCTTCATTAAAAATTACATATAAAACAAGCATTTAATGGGTATATTTGAGCATGCGTAGGTTTTTATTTTAGATTTTGACGAATTTTGTTGGCCATTTTGCAAAAAAAGACAGGGTTTTTTTCCGAATAGTACCAAAATTTAATCAGCACCAGTGTGACCCACAAGCGACTTATCTACCGAATTTTGTGAAATTATGTCCATTAGTTTTCAGCTAGAGTGGATACAGACTTTTGAGAGCCATTTCGTGAAAAAACTCGGGTTCTTTTATCCCGAATAGTACCCAAAACTAATCAGCACCAGATTCGCCCACAAGTGATTTACCTACTAAATTTTATGAAATGCTGTCAATTAGTTTTTTAGTTAGAGTGGATACAAAATCTGCACAGACAGACAGACACACACACACACATCCATCAAGCTAAAAATAGGTTTTCGTATTCTTGAGGTCTCGAATCGCGTAGATCCGTCGAAAACTCGAGTTGCGATTTTCGGCATGATTCCAATATTTCCCTATACATTACCATGTATTGCAGGGAAAGTAAAAATCTGATGTGGACAGCACATGACTTTCGCTGCAGACTTATATTAACGTTCTCTTTATTTTAATTAAATTTCTTTCACTTTTAATTCAATTTTCGTTCTCAATCGGAAACCGGACTTATTTTCAAAGGTGGCGTAGAGAAAATACATAAAACTAAAATATCTCGAGAACGGATAGACCTAGTGTATATGGGGTTGGTCTTATTATTTTCGTCGTTAAATGTTACGTATTAAACGAGCATTTAATGGATATATTTGAGTATACTTACAGTATTGTGGCAATTAATTGAGAAATGTCATTTTTTTTTCGTTTTATCACACGTAAGCTTAGGAAGAAGCACTCCAAATTAGCTCAGAGTTCAAATTGCTGTTATTATTAAAGTAGCATGTGTTCGTATGCACCTGGTAAGTAGCAGGTGTTCAAATTCCTCCGTCAGGTGGCAGGTGTTCCGCAGTGGTAGTTTCTCAGTTGTTGCGGGGCTCATTACCGTCATGGATATCAGCGCGGAAACACGTACTAAAGTGATTGCGCTTAGAGAACACACTTCTAAGACGTTCGAGGAAATAGGTAAAATATGTGGAGTGAGTACAGCAAGTGTCGGGAGGATCTGGAAGCGGTTTTAGGAAACAGGAAATGCTGGAACCAACCGCTCTGGAAGATGCGGCCGAAAAAGATCAACTTCGACTCGTGACGACAAAACTTTTCATCGAATGAGTGTTATAAATCCTCGATTAACCAGTTTTGACCTGTCTAAGTCCATGGTGGCAGCTGGTGTTGATATTGCACCTTCAACAGTGCGATACAGGCTGATAGAACGCGAACGGAGAGCACGTCGACCGTACAAGAAGCAGTTTCTGACGCTTCGCATGAAGAAAAAAAGGTTGGAATGGGCACGGAAATACAAAACATGGACTGAGAAGGACTGGGAGAAAGTTCTCTTTTCTGACGAAACACATTTTGTGGTTCAGGGATTTAGATCTATATTCGTGAGAAGGAGCCAAGGAGAACCTCTCAATCAGCACCACATCAATCAAGCACCCAAGCATCCGCCCAAAAAGATGTTTTGGGGTTGTTTCAGCGTTTTGGGGACAAAATCTCTTGTTCCCGTAGAGGGAATGATGAACAGTGCCAGTTACGAACTCATATTGACCCGAAAAGTGCTTCCAACTATGGCTAAACTGTGGCCGAACGGAGATTGCATTTTCCAACAAGACAAGCGCCATGTCACATTTCGAAGCGAATCAAAAATTTCTGCTCAAAAAAAAAAATATTACCGTACTGGATTGGCCCGGGAATTCACCAGACTTGAATTCCATAGAAAATGTGTGGGCTATTGTCAAAAAACGGCTTCATAAATTTGACTGTACGACGATGGACAAGCTAATTTCGGCCGTTATTGACATATGGTTCAGATACGTTAAAATTAAAACTACATGTGCTAGTCCAGTACATTTCATGCCGAAACGTGTCTGTGATGTTATAAAATCTCGGGGAGGTCATATCACTTATTAGTTTTAAATGTATCCATAGAAAACTTGAATAGAACTGAATTTTATTTAAAAAAACTGCATTTCTCAATTAATTGCCACAATACTGTAGTTCTTTAGTTTAGATTTTTGCGGGCCATTTCGCAAAAAAAGGCGGGTTCTTTTATTAAATATCGTACCTAAAACTAATCCGCTCCAGACTCGCTCAAAAGTGACTTATCTACTAAATTTTGTTAAATTCGGTCCATTAGTTTTTTAGTTAGAGTGGATACAAAATCTGCACAGACAGACACACACACAAACGTCACGCTAAAATGGTTTTTTCGTATTCTAAAGGTCTTGAAACGTGTAGATCTGTCGAAAACTCGAGTTGCGATTTTCGGCATGATTCCAGTACTTTCCCTATGCATTACCATGTATTGCAGGGAAAGTAAAAATATGGAAGGGCCTACATATATTCCATATGCTTTCGAAATATTACAAGAATAACAGGTTATTATGCATCGTAACTCACTGTGTAAACGTGAGGAATTATCTCATTTTCAGTCTGATGTGGTTTCTTTAAGCATACCCAATTCCTACCCATGCGCATGCGCAGAAAGATACCAAAACCCATCCATCTTAGAAGAGTGACAACTTGGGGGATATTAGAGACGGGAAGAAAAAGACGATCTTCCAAAAGCAGTTATCTGGGCCCCGAAATTTCAAAATTTTCTGGACCACAATTCCGGCCTCGTGCCAGCGAATTCATTAAATTTTTTTATTAGAAGTTCCAAGGGAAAATATTCTTAAAAAGAATTAATGAAAAAAAAAAACCTATAATAAGCCCTCTTCTATCACTCGTTGACATGCTAACGAAATTGAGTTGAGGCGTTTTTCTGCAATTTATTAAAAAAATAAATATTTGCAACGGCTTAAATGAGTTTTATATTGAATTAATTTTCGTTTTTAATCATAAAAAGTTTTCATTTATGAAATTGAATTTTTATTAGTTTGGAAATAACAAGGGAACAGTTTTTCTTTTTCAATTACGAAATCGATTTTTATATGATGAAATTGTTTCAGACAAATATTATCAAAAATTTATTGCGAATCTGCAGGAAAATAACCCTATCATGAATTAATATTTAAATAATTTAAATACGTAAGAGGGAAAAATGTAACAATACGTAAATGCTGTGAAGAACTATTTCAATAAATAAAATGTATAAACGATATACGGGGTTCTTAAACGCCCTGATTACATTGTAAGGAAAGATTCATTAGTGTGCACATTGGATCTATCTATCGTAAATTTGCTGTGGCTCGATCGAATAAAAGTTGTTGCAGCTCCCCCTGGCGGATAACAAAAAAAATAAAATAACGAACTTTGCAACAGAACAAGATATATTAAAAAATAGATTACACATTCTCAAACGACCTAAAAGTATAAAATAAAAAAATATATATAAAACTTTTGAAGACTTTCCTTATATAATGCAATGAATTTACTACTGTTACAGTATAAAAAAATCTGATGTGGGCAGCACATGACTTTCCCTGCAGACTTATATCCATGTTCTCTTTATTTTAATTAAATTTATTTCACTTTTAATTCAATTTTCGTTCTCATTCGGTAACCGTACTTATTTTCAAAGGTGGCTTAGAGAAAATACGAAAAACTAAAATATCTCGAGAACGGCTAGTCCTACTGTAATGGGGTTGGTCTTATTCTTTTCTTCGCTAAAAATTACGTATTAAACAAGCATTTAATGGATATATTTGAGCATACGTAGTTCCCTAGTTTAGATTTGGACGATTTTTGCGGGCCATTCTGCAAAAAAAGGCAGATTATTTTTTTCTGAATCGTACCAAAATCTAATCAGCATCAGGGTGACCTATACGTGACTCATCTACCGAATTTTGTGAAATTCGGTCCATTAGTTTTTCAGCTACAGTGGATACAAGATTTTGCGGGCCATTTCACAAAAAAAGGCGGGTTCTTTTATTCCGAATCGCACCCAAAACTAATCAGCACCAGCCCCGCCCACAAGTGACTTACCTACAAAATTTTGTGAAATTCGGTCCATTAGTTTTTTAGTTAGAGTGGATACAAAATCTGCACAGACAGACGCACAGACACACAGACAGACACACACACAGACGTCACGCTAAAAATGGTTTTTTCGTATTCTAGAGGTTTCGAAACGTGTAGATCCGTCGAAAACTCGAGTTGCGATTTTCAGCATGATTCCAATACTTTCCCTATACATTACCATGTATTGCAGGGAAAGTAAAAATAGATTATTCTTATGGTAGATACTTATATGCATTCCAAGATATTGGATTTTCGTCAATGAGTCGTCATTTTCAATGATTTAGAGTTATTTTTATCCATTTGGCGAGATATTCGTTATTTTGACAACATTTAAAAGTCGCCAAGTTGGCGACATTCTGCCAAATTCGGCGCCAAAATCTTGCCAAGCGTTTTGGACGGAGAAATAAGTTATTCTTATATCAGATAAATGACTATTGGAGCTCAAATACAAACGTATTATTCAAAGTATCTTTCCTAAAGTATGGAATGAGCTAGATCCACGAGAATGATACCACCAAATTTATTGCATGATATTACGTATGAAAAGTGGACATGCTTCTCAACAGTTAATATTTTTTTTTAATTTATGGAATTTTTTGATAAATGTATTTGAAAAATGTGCAATATCTCGAGAACGATCCGTGATAGCGTTCTAAAGTTTATATCAATCGTTTTTTTAAGAAACAGTTACATAAGAAATGTCTATTTGTATAACTTTGTGAAATGTTCGGATTTTTTTGATGATTTTTTCAACATTTCACTCGAAAATTTAGGGGGTTCTGAGCATTCGATTGGGTTTAAAAACGATAGGCTTCCAGTATCCACGAATTGTTATTTTTGTACCAAAGTTCATTCGAATCGTTTCATTCGTTCGTGAGATATCGTCTCCATAGACTCACTGACACACACACATACTTTCACAAATGCACACATACATACACACACCTAAAAATGTTCGATTTGTCATCAGGGATGGATGCTTGAAAAGTGCTTTTCCGACGAAAATCCGAATTTTCGACCCCGCCACAATACTTTCCTTATACATTATATTATACTATGTATTTAAGGAAAGTAAATATAGTTTTAGCTATCACAACACTCTTGGTCATATCTGACTAAAAATAATATCGTGGGACGCCCATAATTGAGTTGAAAATGCTATTTTACTTTCATAAAGTAATTGTTTGCAATTAATTAAAATTCATAGTTTTTAAGATATAAATATTACACTGCTCAAATGCAATCATATCCAACTTCTTGAATAGTATGGTAGCATAATACATGAATTTGGTACACTGGTTTCTATGTGCTAACATAACCATGGATTGGGATCCGCTCCCTGTGGTACACCAGTGCAGCGTGGAATGATGACAAAATGGTTCAAGTTTCGGCGGCTAAATATCCCAATGACTTAATTATCAAGTGTCTGGACATTGAAAAAAAAACTCAGTTTATTTTCTTAGTAAAAAAGCTATACTGACCTAAGTATTAAGAGAGTTATAAATAAATAAAACTAAATTGTCTGACAAATATTTATCACTATATCTATTTGGAGAGCGTAAGTATTCACCTTTTTTATTTTATCAGATCTATATACTTATTTGTACGAATTTAACGGCTTTGACCGAGTTTTAAATCAGCGCTGGCAACTTAATTATACAGATGTATAAAGCACAATTCGACATTCAAATCGTCAGTTTTGAACTATTACAAGATTATTATGTAAGATTAATACATGAATCTTACACCGATCTGCAGTTTTAAAACCACTATGTTGAAGTAATTTATAAATAAATTAAGCAATACATGAAATTTTAAATGTATTAAGCATTCTCAAATCACGTCTATCAATTTCCACATATCACCATAGTAGAGTTATTATATTATATCTAAAATTGTACTGTGCAGAGTCAACTTCAAAAATAAGAGCTTAAAATTTCGTCCCAGTAGCTCAACGGTAGAGGGTCAACTGGTCAGTTCGGAGATCCAGCGTTCGGTACCCGATTGCGACAGGAATGTTCTTTGCAATGACAACCAAACCAAACAACCCTGTAGGTTAGTGCAAATATGTCTAAGATCTGAAAGTGACCCAAGTATGTCTATCACATATTCAGTGGATTCTGGAAGATTAAGCGCCGATTTCCAATTGAGAGGATGATGACCACGTATGATACTGGCCTTGGTAAAAATATTAGAGCAGGAGACTAACCTGGGGTAAAAATAGCAGTATGTGGTCAGTTAGATTATCAGTTGCACGCCAATCTGACATTAGGGGGTGGAAAATACAGAGTCCCCTTCAACGATGAGACCTGGCCAGTTCCGATATCCAGGGTTCAATTCCCAGTTGGGGCAACAGGGCTTGTTACAACTGCCTCATGGCAAATTCCTCTTATTTAAAAATAACTAAAAGGAAGTGATATGCAACCTAACAAACTATGTGCAATTAATATTATCTTAAGACAATTATTAATATCTTAATACAATTATTAGTATATTAATACAATTATTAGTATCTTAATACAATTATTAGTGTCTTAATACAATTATTAGTATCTTTATACTATTATTAGTGTCTTACTACAATTATTAGTATCTTAATATAAATTTCAAAAATGAAATGTCAAAATTTTTTCTTGGAAGTATCAAAAACGCCAAACTCAAGATCTTGTGGTCTTGTGGGATCTAGAACTACATTATAAGACTGCCCTATATAAAATTTCATTTTAAAAATACTTGTGATGTCATGTGCTAGGGTTTTCTTTTGGGAAATAATATCAACCTCCATATGGATCAAATCACCTTTACCTCCACTATCCTTGCTACACCGGCAACAGACCCTAATTTTTACAACGATTGGTGTAAAAGATAATTTTGTCCATCTCTTAATCTCGCGACATAAAAGTCAAGCATAGAATTTTTTTTTCTGAATATGATGTATAAATATTGTTTTCAAGAATATTTTCACATTCGAAATTTTAGGTTATTTTTCAGAAAATTTTCGAATTTTATATTTTAGTTTTCGAATAGCAAGTTTCAAAACCTCTTCTTTATTACATTTCAAACAATTTTGGAAATATGCCCATGTATCGCCTTTTCAAAAGTGATCAAATTGTTCAGGAGGTATTAAAAGCTAATATCTGTCAAAATTCGATTTCGATGTTTCAATAAAGTAATGTTTTTTTTTTCTAAATGATGTGTGCATATGTGTGTGCATGTGTGTAGTGTGTATGTGAGCGTGTCTGTTAAATGTATACACGCTAACTTAAAACTGATTCCAGTAACGGGTTAAGAAATTTTTCAATATGATATTAAAAACCAGAATTCGATAAAAATTTTTATTAATTTGTCAACTAAGAACTCAAATTATTTTTTTTACTTTATTTCCCATGACAAAATGATAATAATTCCAGAGATGGTGGAATAATGGTGGTATAGTGGAAATAATATTTTGTATATACTCTATGGATGGAAATAGCATCAAAATAGCTTATAAACAAGTTGTCCAACTGAATATAATTTACCAAACTGCTGTTAGTGTTGTTGTTGAGACCCAGACCGTCCGACCTACCAGAAAGGTGTAAGGTAACTGTATGGACGGCCGGGAAGTGCCACCCAATTTAGACCGGAACCCAGTGGGGGAGGCATCCACAGGGACCGTACCCTCCTTCCCCTACCACCAACCTCTCGGAAGGACTTACGGACCCACATGTTTAACGTGATCGTACTCCGCATGAACACGGCGGCATTTGTGGCAGCGTGCAAATCTAGCGCGCAAACCACGGGGATACCGCATCCGAGATGGCCAACAGCACGCGGCGTTCCGAGGTGGTCACCCACCAAGTACTAACCGCGCCCGATGCTGCTTCACTTCGGTGATCTAACGAGAACCGGTGTTTTCAGCACGGTACGGCCGTTGGCCCAAACTGCTGTTAGTGTGAAAAAATAAAATTTTACAAAGATTAAAGAGTGTATATGCTACCGGCAATGTATGAAATGCCGGCATTCTATAGAATAACTAGGAATTTTATAGAATACCGGCCTTTTTTAGGCAAAGTATGAAATATGAGAATTATTATGTACTTTTCCTAGGCATTGTATATAATACCTAGACATTCTATAGAATGACAAATGCTATTTAGGCAAAATATGAAAAAAGGAATGAATCGGAGATGAATTTCATACTTTGCCGGTTTGTCATTTGGTATTCTGCAGAATTCCTGGGAAATCTGTGAAATGTTAATCGTTCTATAGATTGCCGATCTGTTTTCGGTATTCTATATAATGCCTAGGTATTCTATAGAATGCCGGATTTTATACACTGCCGGTAACATATATAAGAACAACTTGTGAACGAAAGTTCAGGCAAAGATGATGATTTTATTATTCTGATTCTAGTTATAAAACAGATAAAACGAAATTAGAATGTATGGTGAAATCACAAACCCAGTAACACTTTTTTGTTTTTTTTAAGAAATTTTAACAAAAACCAAAAATTTATATCACTGTGGGGTGTGTTTTCAAAATTGTTTCGGGCCGCTTAAAACATACCGGCGGGCCACGGAATGTCCACCTAAACGCAAGGTACTTATACGCATATCAAACATAAAAATATAGCAGACATAATCTAAACTAATTTCACCTCGTTTTGAATATATTCCTCGCGTCAATCTTTCCCAAACTTTCTTTTTTTTTTCTTTTCAAAAACATAACCGGCGCTGTTTTTCTTCCAAGAACTTTGGGACCTATGAGTGTTTTCTCATGCGGGTTGTCATCGCGTCCAAGGGCTTGGCAAACATCTGGTGCAAGGAATAATACTTTTCGGAGCGATCAATTCATCATTTTGTTATGACATTTTATATTTTTCTTCCCTGGACGACAGGGTTTGCTTAAGAAATTGCGTGGAACGACGAATATTTTGCGAAAACATTCATGATTCGGAAGATTTTATCTTTGTAGTAGACGAGTGTTTTCTGGCAGAGGAAGAAGGTTTATCAGAAATATAATATGTATATACTCCGAGCTTCTATTTTTAAAAAAATGCATCCCTAGTAGCATTTAATATACCTTATATTGTAATTGTATACCTTGTATACCTTGGAATTACACTGGAAATATTTCCAATGTAATCCCATTATTGGGCAAAAATCCTGGAGTTACATTGGCCTCCAATATTATCAAAATATTTTTAATACAATAATACGCCAATATTGGTGATACAAGGGAATATTTAAAATAAAATCCTAGCATTAGCGTAATATTTTATCAATATTGTCTTAATATTGGCTCAGTATTGTATTGTTGTAACTAGCCAATATTGTGATAAGTCCGTCAAAATGTCCCCTTTATCATACTGGCCTAACATTTCCAATATTTGATGCTAATATGAGGCCAATATTGGATTGCTACTAGGGGTTGTAACATTTATTTCTCTGTAATGTTATATGCTATTTCAGGACAATAATCATCCTATAAAAAAATCTGATGTGGGCAACACATGACTTTCTTTATATAATGCAATGAATTTACTACTTTTACAGTTAAAAAAATGTTATTCTTATAGTAGATACATATATTCGCACCAAGATATTGAATTTTCTTCAATTAGTCGCCATTTTCATTGATTTAGCGTCACTTTTATCAATTTGGCGAGATTTTTGTTAATTTGGCAACAATTAAAAATGTCGCCAAGTTGGCGATATTCCGCCAAATTCGTCGCCAAAATCTCGGTAAGCGTTATGGACGGAGAAATAAGTTATTCTTGCAGCAGATAAATGACTATTGGCGTACAAATGCAAAAGTATCACTCAAAGTATCTTTTTTCATGAATGGAACGAGCTAGATCCATGAGAATGATGTCACCAAATTTAAAGCATGGTAGTACATACGAAAAGTGAACATATTTTTCAATAGAATTTTTTTTATATATATAACATTTAGATAATGTTTTTTGAAAAATGTGCAATATCTCGAGAACGGTTCATGTTTGCGATCTAAAATTTATGTCAATCGTTTTCTAAGGAAAAATTACATAAGAAATGTCTATTCGCGTAACTTTATTAGCGGTTTTGATATTTGACGATTTTTTCAAAATTTCACTCGAAAATTTAGGGGGGTTCGGAACATTCGATTGCGTATAAAAACATTAAGCTTCCAGTGTTTATGGATTGTGATTTTTGTACCAAATTTCTTTCAAATCGGTCCATTCGTTCGTCAGTTATCGTCTCCAAAGTTTCACTGACACACACACACACACTCACACATACTTTCACACACACACGCATACTTTCACACACACACACACACACACAGATACTTCAAATATGTTTGATTCGTAATCAGGGATGCTTGAAACGTGCTCTCCCGTCGAAAACTCGTATTCGAATTTTCGACTCCGTCACAATACTTCCCTAATACATTATGTATATAAGGAAAGTAACTAGATTAATCTCTCGAAAACAATCCAGTTTCGCAAAAATTTAAAGCACACTCATTATCTATAATTACATTCCTTATATGCATAATGCATAAGGAAAGTATTGTGACGGGGTCAAAAATTCGAATTCGAGTTATCGACGGGTGGGCACGTTTCAAGCATCCCTGATCACGAATCAAACATTTCTGATGTGATGTCTGTGTACGTGTGTGTGTGTGAAAGTATGTGTATGTGCGTGCCAATGAGACTGTGGAGACGATATCTCACGAACGAATGCAGCGATTCTTATGAAATTTGGTACAAAAGTCACAATCCGTAAATACTGGAAGTCTATTGTTTTTAAACGTAATCGAAAGCTCAGAACCCCCCCTAAATTTTCGAGTGAAATCTTGAAAAAAATCTTCAAAAAATCAAAACTTTTAATACAGTTACGCAAATAGACATTTCTTGTGTATTTTTGCCTTGGAAAACGATTGACATAAACTTTAGAACGCTAGCATGAACCGTTCTCCAGATATTGCACATTTTTAAAATAAATTTATCAAAAAATCCCATGAATTAAAAATAATATATTAACTGTTGAGAAACATGTTCACTTTTTATATGTAATATCATGCGATAAATTTAGTGACATCATTCTCGTGGATCTAGCTCGCTCCATTCATGAGAAAAGGTACTTTGAGTAATACTTTTGTATTCGATCACCAATAGTCGTTTATCTGCTATAAGAATAACTTATTTCTCCGTTTACAACGCTTCGCGAGATTTTGGTGACGAATTTGGTAGAATGTCGCCAACTTGGCGACTTTTTAATATGTTGCCAAATTAACGAAAATCTTGCCAAATGGATAAAAATGACGCTAAATCAATGAAAATGACGACTAATTGACGATAATTCAATATCTTGGATAGAATATAAGTATATACTATAAGAAGAACCTATTTTTTACTGTAAAAGTAGTAAATTCATTGCATTATATAAGGAAAGTCATGTGTTGCCCACGTCAGATTTATTTTTGTCAAAATCTAATGAAGTGCAGGTTATTTGGGATAGTTGCATTTTTAGAAATTTGTACTGAAGACCAATTTACTAATAATTAATTGAAGTTGGTAATAAAACCCGGATTTGTTGGATTGAACCCAGGTAAACTATCAGTTGCACCACCCCGGGAATGTAGAAAATTAACCCTCTATCCCGCAGAAACCATGACTTGAAACAACTTGCTATCCACTGGATGCCAAAACACGTTAATTTAACTAAGGCGACAGTTAAAAAACATTTGAATAATTACATTAGGCATCACGTTTAAAATCTAGATTCAAAACTTCTTTAAAAATTAAAAGATTTATTGCCATTAAAAAAAGTTTTAAAAATATATTTTCAAAGCATTATCGCTTTTGGGCATGAAACACCCATCATCAGAGACATATGACAGAAAAAGATGCATTGTGCTTTTTCATGCAGTCAAACAGCGAACAAAAATTCATATTATCAATGGCCAAGGAAATGCAGCGTGTTTGTGTGTGTGTGTGTGTCGGGGGGAGGGGACTGTATAACTATGCGTTGCTTAAAACTAAGCATCCTACCGCCATGAAATTTGGTACGCATGTTCTTCAGGACCCAGGAAGATGCACCTCGGCGTTATTTATTATATATATTTTTATTAATTACATTATTTTATTATTATTCATACTATTTATAATTATTGTATGTTATAGCTCCATTTACAACTATTTTGAGTGATATTCACACAAATCGATTCCATAGCAACCGGAAATATTCTTACAGATTTTGACACCAATCATTGGAAAAATTGAAAAAATCTCACTTTAAAACAAACTTTGAAGCCATGCAATTACCAGTCGAATTTTCGCGAAATTTTGAAAAGCACATACTTTTCGTGTGTTTTAAACCTCCATGATTTTATATTACGATATAGAATATTTGTCGTTCAATCTGACGTTTATCATTTAACATCAGCTAATTTAAATGTGACGAATTGCTCCTTAAAATAATTTCTTGAAGCCATCCGTTTATTAAATATATTTTTCTAAGCTAACGAACTCTTTAAAGTTTTAAATCATATTTTCTCCAGCCATTCCGTCCGAAATAATCGGCTGTTCTTCATTCACGGCTAGATCGCTACCGCCATCTATTATAAAACGCATTTAATAATATTTCATTCTTGTACATTTATTTTATATTATCAGCATACCCGTTCTTCGTACGGAATATATAATATAAAGAAATTTATAATTCGCAATCATATACAAATTATGTTACAATTTTAAATTTATTGCTCCTAAAGAGAAGTTTAAGAATATCTGTTCTCACTATGCAAAATTATCTTCACGGGCAGATCTGAAGAATAAAACATCCTGTCCCCTTTTGTAAGCAAATTTACAAAAAGAAAGGAATTGAATCAATATATGCAACCCCGTAATACTTATATTGTCGCAGATTAGAAAATATGCCAGTGTGTTAGTAGAAGATTACCCGTATTACAATATGAGTCTCAAAAATATTTGCCAAAATTAAAGAGATGACATAATAAATTGAAAAAATCAATAATCCCCGTTTTCTTTATACCAGAAGGTCGTAATTGATTCCAATATATGTCAATATATATCAAAATATATGCCAATATACCTGTACTGTTTTTATTCTCGTAGATTAGAAGATATATTGCATTTGTAGAAGATTACTCGTACAACGTACTATATATGAGTTTCAACAATTTTCGTCATAATAAAACAATGGAATAATAACTTGAAAATATGAATAATCCCTGAATCAACAGTCCCCGAAAATATCAATTATAATATTGTTTAAACCTGAAGACCATAATTGATATTATCCAGTCAAAAATGCAATGTCAATGACATTTATTTTATATACATATATTTATTATTTAAATCGGAAAAGATTTAATATAAAATCGTATGCCGCATAACACATTGGATCCGTTGCTAAGCGATATGATATCATTTACTTCAAATAAATTGATGGAAATCATATCGTCTGAATAAGGCGATCTCCATGGAAGGTTTGGTGACATTTTAGTCAATTTAGCGATAACTTAAAAAATCGCCAAATTTATCGCCAAGTGGGACTGTAGAACTGATAGTCATATTTTGCGACAAATTGACGAAACATCATCACAATACTATCCCCTAACAAAACACGATTATTTTCATTTATTAAGAGCGATTTTATCAATTCCATGATATTTTTATGGACTCACAAATACTTTTATCAATTTCGTGATATTAAAAAAATTCGTTAAATGTGTTACTAAGTAGGATGGATGGATTGACCGACAAATGCTACCGAAACATCATTTCAGTACTCTATTCTAAAAAACAAATTATTGATTTGCGTCAATTTTATAAATTTGGAAACATTTCCGCTAATTTGGTAAAGTTTAAGAGAAGTTACCAAGTTATTTAGAGATATTCCGCTAAATTCGTAGCTCTGAATTTGCAGATCTGAAGAATAAAATATCTTGATCCCGTTTGTATATACTAAATGAAAACACTAAAATTGTATTATAAGATACACTCGTTCTACTCTTTTTCTGCTTCAACAATCGGCTAAATGAATTTATTGGGTAAACACATTATATGAGTTTATTAGCTAAACACAATATCTGAGCTGGAAACCTCTTTGCTAAAATAAATGAAAGTGATGTACGCAGTCCGCAATTTATATAATTAAAAGAACAATCAAACCGTTCATTTAAAAAATATATTTTTACATCCATTTATTTATTATTCAAATAGAAAAAATAGTAATAAATATTAACAACACATTTAATTTCATTCCGTTGCCAAGCAACATGATATAAGATAGAATATTCCTCATAAAATGCGAAATTTAATAGCCATTTTGATTTCTTTATACTTTTCATTGTTCAGTAAAGCGTGTGAAATATAAACCAAGGAGATAGATTTCCCATTTAAATCATGTTTCAAACAATTTATGTTTTCAGAAAGTGACTAATAAGTGCAAAAAATCTCCCCCCAAACTCAGAGATACAGTTTTAATTCACTTTCAAACGATTTTCAAGCTTTTCGTTTGGATAAAACACGGAGTTAGAGAGTAGAACTGAGAGGGAAAAGTTTCGTTTTTAATTAATATCTCGACAACCCCTGGTCCTAGATACTCGAAAATTTATGGTGGACTATTTAAAGGCTATCCACAAAATTTCATCAAATTCGATTTAGCCGTTCTCCCGTGAGGATGAGACAAACGAAAATGTCGTTTTTTAAATATCTCGAGAACCACTGATCGTAGAAACTCCATACATGAAATTACATTTTAAGTGGGACTATTTCCAGGCTACCCACAAAATTGCATCAAATTCAGTTCAGCCGTTCTCCCGTGATGATGGGACAAACAGACAGACAGACATATTTTCATTTTTATTTATATAGATTGTGGGACGAAGAATATGAAAAGGAAACTTACAGTTTAACTTACAATTAACAATAATTATTATTAAGCATTAGAGACATGGCCGTTGATCTCATAAAGTGGAATTAACATTTAAATCGTACATCGCTCGTTGATGTGCCGCAATTAACCCTCCAATTATTTTTACCTTTTGTGTAAGTCCTGAAAAGAATTATTAATTAATATTAAAAGATTAGACTATTTTAAAACTTAAACAATATCATTTATTACCAACATCAATTTATCAAGGCATCAATTTTCATAAATATCAATTTTCACTTATTATCAATTTTCATTTGATTATTTTAGCGAGGGGAGATATGCGACAAGAATTATTAGTTTTACCGTTGTTGTCTAGGACCTGTTATTAAGAGCACATACCTTCAAGTTTAATCTTGGGCTTATCATCACTCCAAGGTTTTCATAACTCTTGCCACAACTCCTCATTTTCTTTCGTATGCTACTGCACTCTCATTTTGTCTATAACAGAAACTCGTGTATTCCGTCCACAACTCTGGGGTGTGTGACTCCGAACTCTGATTTCTTTCCTCTTAAGTCATGATAGTGTAAATACTCGTACTCAAACTGCAACTCCTAAGTCATGTCTCGCTAGGTCATATTCACTTCGCTCCTTTCGTCAGACTCTTTTAGACTTGTGGTTCCTTCGGCGAGGGGGGGGGGTTAGAAGCTCCGCCCTTCTTCCCCTTGGCGCTCATTGGTTCTTCTGAACCCAATGGCATCACTTCACAGCCCCTCTCAGCCCCTGTGGCCTGGCACACCTAAATTTATAGCATTTCACCTAAAAGTTCAAGTTGTCGTAAAGTTCGGCGCCAGCCAGACTCAAGCTTTCTTTTCCATAAAGAACACCATAAATAATCAAATAAAAATGTCTCATGTGAGCAGAATTTCTGGTCTCACATAGATAGTTTTCTTTCTGCTTTTAAGCTGACTTCACATTACGTTGGAATTATTTATTTATTTTTTTTTTTTTTTTTGCGGAGTGCGTGCGATTTGGAGCGTGGACGTATTATTTAAACTGCGAGAGCCTATACTTACTTATTTATAAGTAGTGATCGCTTATTTAGTGGGTATTATTAGAATAGCGGATGCTTATTTAATTATTTGTAGGATAAGTAGTGACCTCTTATTTAGGTTAATATTATTTAAATATTTGTAACTAGTGGCCCCTTATTTAAAACCTGGACAACGCCGGGAAATTCGTCCTTATGTATACTGTTAAAAGAAGATGTATATGTATTTGCTTGTGTGCGTATTTGTGTGTGTGTGTGTTTGCCCTTGTTGTCTGTATCAGAAAATCTAAGCATCGTTACACTATGAAATTTGGTACACAGGGACTTTACGTCCCTTAAAAAAGCGTCTCGGTGAGATCTTTTAAAAATTTGAAGAAGTATTTTACGTTTTAGAACAACGTTTGTGTTTTTGCGTTGTGAACGACTTTCACACAAATCGGTTCCTTATAGGGAGCAAGAATATTATCACAGAGTGCTTATCTTGACACTAATGAAAAGATCGAGGGACGTACTGTAGCATTTCCATAGATCTTTGAAGAAAATACGTAGGACAAGTTTATCTGATAGGTTATCTTCACTGAACATTACTAATAAATTATCTGATACCTAATTCGCTGCATCACGAAAAGGAAGAAAGTACAATTCTATAGTGTAGCAAAAAGCTCTGTGTATATCTTCGAATTCTAATTACTATATTTATTTTTGTATTTGCATTACTACATTATATTATTTTTATAATTACATTACTATATTATTTTATTTTCGTCAAGCAAATGTATAAACTATACAACGCACTTCCCTTAATGAAGAACGGTATTTTCTCCTTGGCTGACTGCGCATGCTCGAGCTCACGGAGCGGCTTATGCCACGCCTTCTCTTCTAAAGAAAATATGGTTTATTTTATTTATTTATGATTTTGCTTTACATGGTTGCAGAGCGCATGCGCGGGGAATTGGTTTGAAACTAAAGCAAGAAAACGTTTAGTGAAAATTTTTGAAGCGGTTTGAAGAAGCGATTTTGTAAATGTATTATTTACGTAGCGGGCGTTTCATTTAGGCATGGATAGCATCAGGTAATTTATCCTACTGGTACATTAAAAAATATGATGCATATAGAAAAACGTGTACATTAATTAAAAGTTTTCAATTCAAAGTATATGAAATTCAATTATGAATAAAGTTAATCGTATTCTGCAAATGTATTATTTAAAGAATTACCACTTATTTAAGACACGCGTGTGATCCATCTTAGTGGAACATAAATAACATATAATGCATATAAAAGAACATGTCCATTAAATATAAGTTTGAAATTCAAAGTATATGAAATTCAATAAGGGATAAATTGATTCTTATTCTGCAGATGTATTAAGTAGCAGGCGTTCAATCAGTATAAGGGTAACGGCGGATAATTCAACCAAGTCTATATAAATAAAATTGGAAATATGTCTGTATGTATGTCTGTTTGTACCATCATCACGGGAGAACGGCTGAACCGAATTAGATGAAATTTTGTGGGTAGTCTAGAAATATATTTACTTAAAATTAAGTCTGTGTTTTGAGTTTCTATGACAAGTGGTTCTCGAGATTTTAGTAAAAAACAAAATTTTCATTTGTCTCATCATCACTGGAAAACGGCTGAACCGAATTTAATGAAATTTTGTGGATAGCCTTAAAATATACACCCATAAATTTAGTCCAAGTTTCGAGTTTCTAAGACTAGGGGTTGTCGAGATATTAATGAAAAACCTAACTTTTTCCTAGGAGTTCTACTCTCCAACTCCGTGGTTTATCCAAACGGAAAGGATGAAAATCGTTTGTTTAAAACGTCAAAATGAAATAAAACTTTATTTCCGAGTTTGGTGCAGGATTTTTGCAGTAATTAGTCAGTATAGGAAAACATGAATTGTTGAAACATGAATTTAAATGGAAAAATCTACCTCCATGGTTCCTGTTTCACAAGCTTTTACTCAACGATGAAAAGTATAAAGAAATCAAAATGACTATTAAATTTTGCATTTTACGAGGAAGATTCTATCTTATATCATGTTGCTCGGCATCCTAGAAAACATACAGATCATACCAGTGAAACATACAGATCATATAATGCATGTAGAAGAACATATAACAATATAATATAAGTTTGCAATTCAAAGTGTAAGAAATTCAATGAGGGATAAATTGATTTGAATTTTGAAAATATATTATTAAAGTAGCGGGTGTTTATTTAGAACACTGGCAACGGCGGGTAATTGATCCCAGTGGAATATAAATATAATATAATGATTATAGATAAATGCATACATTAAGTTTACAATTATTTTTGTATCAAATGGCCAGCCACTTGACTTTCCTCATTTGCCTATACATCGGCCAGAAACGTGAACCATTTAGCCATCCTGGGACGTTGCCCCAGATGCACCAGAGCGGGGCGGAACACACTGCGCCCAACAACACAACATCCATGCCTTACGTGGGACTCGAACCCACAACGCGGCGACTGAAAGATCACTTGGAAACGCTCGCCTTGACCGTTCGACCTCCGCGTCGGCAAGTTTGCAATTCAAAGTATATGAAATGCAATATGGATATATTGATTCGTATTAAACAATAATTTAAGTAGCGTGTGCTTATATAGAATACGGACAACGCCTGAAAATTCATCCTAGTGAAACATTTTTTCCCTCCAATGGCCAGGCGTTGACTCTTTCATCTTCGCCTATACATCGGCCAAAACATTGAACCTCTTAGCCGTCAAATGACGTTGCCCCAGCGCACCAGTGGTGGTAGGGACACATTGCGCCCAACAACATGAACATCCATGTCTTACGTGGGACTCGAACCCACAACGTGGCGGCCGATCAATCGCTGGAAACGCTCGCCTTGACGGTTCGGCCACCACGTAAATGAGCCAACAGTACGCGGTGTTCCCAGGTGGTCACCCACCCAAGTACTAACCGCGCCCAATGCTGTTTAACTTCGGTAATCTAACGAGAACCGGTGTTTTCAGCACGGTAGAGCCGTTGGCTCTCTTAGTGAAACATAAATAGTATATATTACATATAGACGAACATATAATATAAGTTTGTAATTTAAATTACATGAAATTCAATAAGGGATAAATTGATTCGCGTTCTGCAAATATATTATCTAAGTAGCAGGCGACTATTTAGGACACGGGCAACACAGGATAGTTAAACGTAATGGAACATAAAGAGCATATAATGCATATAGCAAAACATGTAAATATATGTTTGCAATTCAAAGTATATAGAATTCAATAAGAAATAAAGTGCTTCTCATTCTTAAACTTTTATATTATAATATCCATTTTCATCTGAAATTGAATATAAATGGGAAAAAAATTCACCCGGGAAAGTACCTCTCAATTTTTCAGAGTTAACATTCACGTAGGTTAGATTAAGTACACAAACCTATATTGTTTACGCACTACGCTTCTCGTAGATTAAACAAGGAACAGCTTTTGTTCAAGCTTTAATCGTGCAAGTTAAGTGCATATTGGTTAAACAAGTGATTGGTGACATAGTGCGCGAAGCATAAGTAATCTTACAGATTAATTTAATTTATCACAAGCTGCTGAGTAGATATAACACATTTATGACATAATAATTAAATGAAATAAACCGAATAATAAACAAGTAGCAAGGTTTTGATGAGACAGAAAAATAATTAATTCAGTTTTCCGTTCTCAGTAACAATTCATAATATTGAAGTAGACGTGTTTTTAACACTTTCTAACATAGTTGAAAAGTGTGTATGACTTTGTTTATTCTGTCTGTCCGTTCGCACGATAACTGCTGTAAAAATGACTTTATCAAAATGAAATTTTAGTATGTCATTGAGGCGGTCCCTTGGACATATGGCAATGTAAATGAATAATATCACCAATTAGTTTTGGATTGAACCCGGGTTAAAAATGTGAAATACGTTGAACTCTGTGGGACCTAATTTTTCAAACATTTTTTTAACTAAAGTTAACATTCACAAACTCCTTCAAAATTTTTTGGAAATATTCAAATTATCCAATAAAATGTACATTTTTTTTTCAAAAAATTTGTAAAAATGTATAAAAAATAAAGTATCGCATCCATCTTTCTTTCCCAGTTTAAAAATCGTGATATTTAATGTTCTTTTAAATTTATATTTAGTATTGAAGCCGTCCTAAAACCACTTTTTTCTGTATATCTATATTCCGCTATATATCTATATTATGTGCCAACTAAATTGCAATATTTTTGAGTTTAAAATAATCAAACTTGAAGCTAATGGCTTCTAGCCTAATTTTAATGTATGCGGAATGTAAACACATGGTTGTGAGATGAGTTGTATATGAAATGCTGAATTTTCCTCACTCAAAATTATTTAGCTGTGGAGTCTGGAATAAAAGTGATATGAATGAAATATTCATTGTTTTTACGTAAAGTGCCAGGCGATTTGTATTTCGATGCTGTCATTTGAGGCAATTTATGTTTCAATTCCGTCATTTGAATGAAGTTCATTTTTTTCAATGAAGATTTAATTTTTCAAATATAATAAATTATTGTATTACTGTGGTAATTTAAAATATATCAGCGCTGAATGTATCGCACCTTAGAGGTGTTTAAATAAAATTACATTTCAGTTGGAACGTGTTTCAAAACCAATGCTTTATGAATGATTGATCTTTCTAGTTAATATTCAGAAACCGTAATTTAATTCCTGGCTGCCCATCACGCTAGGCAACATTTTCTCGAATCTTGTTGACACTTTTAAATAACTTCGAGAAATATTTTAACGCTATGGCTTGGGTGCTGATGTTTAGAAAATGTCGCCGAGTTGGCGATTATTCAATATCTCCGAAAATTGGTAAAATGACATATGACGATGTGCATAAAGTTATGTAAAATATTATCTCACGTTCACACTACTGCTAACATCTACGGACATATGCGAACCGTGTACCTCTCCCAACGAAAATTATTAATTATTATATGACCCTTCTACCGAAACATAATTACTCAACCACCCACTAATAAAATGCAATTAACATACGACTGTTGAGGTACTTTTAGCAATGCTACACACAAATTGTGAAACTCGCTATATTTTGTATCAAATATATTAAACTTATAATTCCATCAAAGTGAGAACAATTATCAAACAAATTAATCTTAATTTACCGGAATATTGACTTTTCATCCATTTGGAGACGTTTTATAAAAATCATCAAATAGGCTATATTTCGCCAAATTTAACATAAAATATAATGCCAAATTTGTCTCCAGAGTCATAAATTTGTCGTCAAAATCTTCGTGGGAGAGGGGGGTTTAGGAGATTGTCAAGTTTGTTAGAAGATCGTATAATAATTATGGTTTGTTAGAGTGTCATATAATAGATAATTTTGATCGGTAAAGGTACATGTTCTACGTGTGTCCAGAGATTTGAGGAACTCAAGTTTTGGGAAATTTTTTTTTACATTACTCTATGCAGTAGGAGTACGATCATATCAGAAAGTGAAGTGAAAATCTGCAGTCTGTCTGTCTGTCCATCTGTTTCTCGTGGAGTCAAATTTTGCATGTTTTGCGACGAATTGGACAGATAACCGTCAACTTGACATTATTTTAATATCTCAGAAGATTTACTGAGATATTGTGTTATCTTATACATCCTTTTACATTCCATATCTTACATATTTAAAGAAGATATCTGCATGTGTGTCTATGTGGACAGTAACGGAAATCAGAGCTTCAGACAGCCACAACATTCGGTACAGGTATAGGTGAATTTCCAGAACAATGCACAAACAATGCTCATTCCGAATTGTTTTCTTTTAATTCGACTAAGTTTAAAAGGTATGAACGATTAAAGTCGAATTAAGCCGATATTTTGCCATTTTTAAATAAAATTTATGGAGCAGACGATAGCTTCCGAGCAATAATATTCAACAGCAGACGACTATTTGTAGATGTAGGATTTCTTAGATGGGTAGTGGATTTTAAAATCCAATAGTCAAACTTCTTGAATTTTAGAGATATCGTTTTCACTTTTTATACGTTCCATTTCTTTCAGATAGCGGTCGAAATTGGCAAAGATTGGATGAAAATTTGCTGGGAATTAATTAATTACACTTCTTTCGGAAAAGTAACTTATTTTTTCTTTTAAGGATTTGAAGTAATTTTGAACATTATTGAACGTAGTTTTCATTTAAAGAACGTTCACCATTCCCCTTATTGTGCATGTATCCCGCATCATGTATATCAAATAATTTTAATTAAGGCTTTAATTTCTTATCTATATTAAAATCTTAATTATAAATCTTAATTTATTATTAATCTTAATCTTATCTTCATTAATCAAATATGCTCAATCAAAGAATCTTAATTGCATCATAGTATTGCGATCGCATTATACGATTGGCATGATTGTGCATGGTGAAAACTGAGAGCAGGAATGATATTTGTTTAAAACCGTTGATTTGGAAACTGAGTGGTGTTATCAGTATATGTATATTCATGTAACGTATACTTATTTAGGATCCGAGAAATGTCGAGTAATTCGTTCTGGTAAAATATGTATCATGTAAATTATTCCATCACTATATTAAAACAAAATTTCCTATTATGCAAGCCTTGTTTCCTTTTGCCGTTTCTATTTACTTTAAATATCTTGTAAAAAAGTACTTGTAAAAAACCTATATTTTCCATTTTAGGACTGCAGTATCAGATATTAAGCAGTAACATTTTCTTCGTTTGCTTTTTCTTTACTTCGTAAAAAAATGCAGCATGAAATAATGATGATATAATATTTATTTACATAATTTCATACATCCAGCAGGAATATAAATGAGAATGCGGAGTGAAACCTCAAACGATTGCGATAAACAATTTGGCAAATGATAGCCAATTGGGCGATATTTCCGCATCTCTGAAAATCAACAGACATACATAAATATTTTGTAAACAGACTCTATATATACAGACACGTATATATAAATTTAATAATTTGCTTGTTTATTTGTTTGTTTGTTCCAAATACAAATCCACAATTTTTGACATATTTTATCTTTTAAATTTTGTGTGATTATTCTCTGTGACAACTGAGACAATTCATATAAGGAGTTTCTAGGTCCAGGGATTGGTGATATTTTTATAAACAAGAAATATCTTTCATGCATAAAGCATTGATTATGAAACGCTTTCCAACTACAATGCACTTTTACTTAAACATCTCTAAAATGCGATACATGCAGCGGTAATAGTTTTAAAATTATCACAATATTACAATAATTTATTATATTTGAAAACTCCATCGGAAAATATGAACTTTATTCAAATGACGTCAATGAAATATAAATCGCCTGGCTCTCTATGAAAAAGCAGTAAAAATTTCATTCATAAACATTTATTCTATTCCTTTCATTCATTACAATAATACAATAATTTATTTTACTTAAAATCTTAACCATGGTGGTAAAAGTAATTTAACTGTGTGCTTAAAACCTCACCGAAAAAGTCTGCTATAAAATCGTCTGTTGTCTATGTAAAATCAATGACTGTTTCATTCATATCAACAATATTGCAGACTCCAGCGCTAAATAATTTTGCGTTAAAGAAATTCAGGAATTCTTATACAACTCATCTTACAGTTTGATGTATTTACAATCTCCATAACTGAAAATTAGGCTTTGTTGTAGAAATAATCAAAGTTTGACGATAATTTAAACGCAAATATATTGTAATTGCGTTGTTTCAGAATATTTCTGCACAGAAATTAAACAAAAATGAAGGGCATTTAGGACGGTTACAACACCAAATATAAATTAATTAAAAATGACTTTAAAAATCACGATTTTTACACAAGATGGATGTCATATTTCCTTTTGAAGTGGGTCACGTGACTTCGTCATATAATGGTCACGTGATCTCTTCATATAATGAGTGTAAATAGTATTTTAATTTTTATTTGAAAAACTACTGAATATATTTTGCTGAATTTTTTTTATATATTTTATGGGATAATTTGAATATTTCCTAAAACTTCCGAAGCAATGTGTGAATTTTGAATTCGCTTAAAAAATATTTGAAAAATTAGGTCCCATAGGGTTCAATGTATTTAATTTTTTCAACCCGGGTTCAATACAATACAAATTGGTTGATATTATTAATTTACATTGTCATAGCTCGCACAGACGGTATGAACAACATACTAAAATTTTATTTTGATAAAGTCATTTTTACGGCAGCCATTGTGCTAACGGACAGACAGACAAACAGACAGACGGAATGAACAAAGTCATGAACACTTTTCAACTCTATTGTAAATTGTTAAAAATCAAAAGTAAGTCTTCCATAGAAAGAGCATTATGCAGCCAATAATTTTAGAAATTTTAATTGAAAAAAAGACAGTATGGTGTCGACAGCTTTCTCTATATAATACAATTAATTTACTTCTTTTACAGTGAAAAAATGGTGTATTGTATCCACGGCACAATGTCCATGGCACAATTATACATTGGGCTCTTTTCTAGACTATAAAATGTAATACTGTTTCGAAGTATCCAATTAAATTATATTTTACGCAACTATAAATCCGTCAAGTAGCTCCGCCCTTCTTCCCCTTGGAGCTCATTGGTTCTTCTGAACCCAATGGCATCACTTCACAGCCCCTCTCAGCCCCTGTGGCCAGGCACACCTAAATTTATAGCATTTGACCTAAAAGTTCAAGTTGTCGTAAAGTTCGGTGCCAGCCAGTCTGCACGCTTTGTTCGGCGTTCTGCGACCATAAATAATCAAATGAAAATGTCTCATGTGAGAACATATTCTGGTCTCACAGAAACATAATTAATAACTCTCAGAACATGGCCGTAAATTATCGTATTCGTGGAACTCATTAAATTATGCGTTGTGCCGCTGATAACCCTCCAATGTTTATCTTTAGCGCGAGTTCTGTAAAGGAATATTAATTAACATAATACTACTCCATTAATTGAACCATTTTAACTTTAAAAATAAATCATTTATTAACAACATAGATCACTTAATTACTCAATTACAACAAGTATTCCTCTTGTTCGCGCTGGAGAGAGACAATGTGAGACCATTAGTTAAAAATGCCTAAAATGTATTTAAGACCTTTCACAATATTTAATGGGACCATACCTTCATTTTCGGCTTTGGTCATAAACCGCAATTCTTGCATCAGCATATCGTACTGGCTGTAACTGTACGTGTTTGGCTCCAACTCGTACAGAAAATTTACTGCAATTGATCTAGCCATTCTTTTGGAATCTCTATGGAACATTCTACAACACTTGAGTAACACTTCTCTACTGCATCTGTCTACTGTGAGGTCTGGTGGAAATACTCGGGACTCGTCATGGTATTTTGACCTCTTGCTTCGGACTTTACCAACTACTTCATCACTTGTATCATTACTACTAGCTCTACTCAACTATTCCCGCGGAAATTGTGTAATATCATCTCGTGGTTTCCGCCTCTTTTTCCTTGAGGTCTTACATACCTCTTTGGTCCTTATTGGTAGCCTTCAGGGCGAAGCTACAATCATCTTCTCAATTGGTAAACTTTTATCATTGTTTCACATTATCCTTAGAGTCCTTCGACCCACCTGTCTTGATGCCCTTAAATTTATGGTTTCTGCTGACCTTTGGGTCAGCAGGTTGCAGACCCGGACCTCTCGACTGACCCCAGGGGCTTACAGCAAGAATTTGAGAGGCCGGTGGGTCAGCAGGTTGTAAAAACTCACATCATTGAGCTGAAGGTATTGTCTGACGTTTCACCATAACTAACGTACCTAAATTTGTCTCACGATAAACTGGTGTGAGATGGATTTTTGGTTTCACACATAGAAATAACATTATTCGCTAGATATTTTTCCTAAATTTTATTTGAAAAAGATAAATGTCATGTTGCTTAGCATCGGAATATTAAATCTAATGTGTTTATTTCTGCAGACGATTTTTATTTAAATTATACGATTTTATTAATAAAAAATTGTTCAGTGAAATGCATTGCTTAACTGAACAGTATTTTACTTTTTATTGGATTGTATGTATTAGCTACGGATATATAAATTTACATGATTTATTAATATATCCAATCTCTTAAGTCATGTGTTTCATTTTAGCAAATACTTTTCAAATTCATGTATTGTTTTATTGTGTTTAACTGATTCTTGAAACAAAATAAAATGGCATGGGCATATTTTCTGTTACTTTTTTGTCTTCATGTTTTAGTATTTTGACCAAACTTTAAGAACTACCAGTGACGATAATTTTGAATAGCGAGAATGCTGATTCTTGTTCTTCCTTGTAAGAAAATTTAACTAAATGTTTATTAGAATTTTTTTTTTGAAAAATAATATCCTTTAGAATACTACAAGAATTTGCACCTTTACTTACGGATAATTCCAGATATATATTTTAGAAGTTTATACAAGGATATTTTAATTTGTATTTTATATTTCAAGTAAATTTCCATCGGTTTATCAAAAGAGAAATGCATATTTTCACTTTATAAGTTTTATCAAGTTTGCCATTTCTATTTATTTTAAGCACTAGTACTTGTAAAGAATCTACAGTTACTACTTTACGACTGCAGTACATCAGATTAAGTAATAAAATATGTTGTCATTAGGTCATAAACCAATGCAACTTAAAAGATTTATGAGCCAAAATTATTGCCGAATGTGATTTTAAATGGCTTCTGATTCTTTCTGACCCACATTATTTCAAAAGTTAAGAAAGTCACTGAATTATTATAAGCATACTCCGAAATTAAAAATATGTTAATAAGTGTATATTTTGTTAATATCTGAAATTTGAAGATTCACGTGTCCTTTTCATTCATAAGTATAAGCATTCGATAGTAAGCCAGTGTCCATCTACGTAACTATAAGAATTTTAGTCACTCAAGAAAATTACATAAAAACCCCTATGCACCCCAGAGCCAAAAATGTAATTTTCAAACACTAAGAGTTTAGTTTTCAAAAATTTTGTTTGGGCCCTCCAAATTAAAAGTATTTAAGAACTTGCTTTTATTTTAAGGGGCCTAAGTTTTAGTTTTAACAGAACTACAATTCAGGGGAAATGGGAAAATATTAATTCTGGAATATTAATTCTTCTTATTCGCAAAATGAGAAGCATTTAAGAAGAAAGTTCTATAGTTGGAGATCCTTTTCATAAATTAAAAATAAATTCTGATGTGGGAAGCACATGACTTTTCCTGCAGATTCAAATTCATTTTTTTACTTTTTTTAATAATTTATTAAATTGAATTTTATTGCACAAAATAACACGCATTATTACTTTCCTTATATGCATAGTATAATGTATAAGGAAAGTATTGTGACGGGGTCGAAAATTCGAATTCGAGTTTTCGACGGGAGAGCACGTTTCAAGCATCATGCACGTTTGATTATCACGAATCGAACAATTTTGGGGTGATGGATGTGTGTGTATGTGTGTGTGTGTGTGTCAATGAGACGGGGGAGACGATATCTCACGAACGATTGGAGCGATTCGTATGAAATTTGGTACAAAAATTAAAATCCATAAATACTGAAAGCCTATTGCTTTTAAACATAATCGAATGTTCAGAAACCCTCTAAATTTTCGAGTGAAATTTTGAAAAATCATTAAAAAATCAAAACCTATAAAAAAACTACGCAAATGGTCATTTCTTATGTAGCTTGACATAAACTTTAGAACTCTATCACGAACCTTCCTCGAGATATTGCACATTTTTCAAATAAATTTATCAAAAAATATCATAAATAAACAAGAAAGATCAATCATGCTTAAACCATTGATTATGAAACACTTTCCAACTTCAATGCAATTTTATTTAAACATGTCTAAAATGCAATACATTCCTCGGTAATATTTTAAAACTTATCACAATACTACATTAATTTATTATATTTGAAACCTTAACCCTTCATCGAAAAAAATGAACTTCATTCAAATGACGGCATTGAAATATAAATTGCCTGGTTTAAACATCTCTAAAATGTGATACATTCTTCGGTAATAATTTTAGAATTATCATAATACTACGACAATTTATTATATTTGAAAACTTCATCGAAAACAACTGAAATTCATTCATATGACGTCATGGAATAAATAACACGTCTGGCTCTCTCTATAAAAGCAGCATTTCATTCATAAATAATTTCCCATTCATGTCATTCGTCACAATACAATAATAATCTATTTTATTTGAAAATTATGACCATGGAGCTACAAGTAATTAAACTCTATGAGTAAAACTTCATCGAAAAAAATCGTCCTGCTCTTTGTAAAATCAATGAGTATTTCATTCATATCAGCTATGCAGACTCCATGAACTAAATGGTTTTGTGTTAAAGAAATACAGCAATTCTAATACAACTCATTCTACATATTTTGCTGTTTACATTTTACATAGGTGAAAAATAGGTTGCATCGTAGAAATAATCAAATTTGGATGAGCATTTAAACTCAAATATATTGTAATTGCGTTGTTTTAGTATATAGATGCACAGAATTTAAGCTGAAATAAAGTGGTTTTAGGAAGGATACAACACTCAATATGAATTAAAAAGAACTTTAAAAATCACGATTTTGAGACAAGATGGATGCCACATATCATTTTGAAGTGGGTCACGTGATCTTTTCATATCATGGTCACGTGATCTCTTCATATAAGAGGTGTAATTATTATTTTAATTTTTATTTAAAATACTACTGACTATATCTCGCTGATTTTTTTTATACATTTTATGGAACAATTTGAATATTACCTAAAATTTTCGAAGCAATTTGTGAATTTTAAATCTGCTTAAAAAATGTTTGAAAAATTAGGTCCCATAGGGCTCAATGTATTTCATTTTTTCAACCCGGGTTCAATCCAAAACTAATTGGATGATATTATTCATTTATATTCCCATATGTCCTACAGACCGTCTGAACAACATACTAAAATTTCATTTTGATTAAGTCATTTTTACGGCAGTTATCGTGCTAACGGACTGACAGACATAATGACCAAAGTCATAAACACTTTCATCTTTGTTGCAAAGTGTTAAAAAGGATATTAACTGTAGAGCAACATGTTAACTTTTCATATGTAATATCATGCGATACATTTGATGACATCATTCTCGAGGATCTATCTAGTTCATGAGAAAATATACTTTGAATAATACTTTTGTATTTGAACTCCAAAAGTCATTTATTTATATATATAAAGAAGAAAAGTATGTATGTATGTATGTATGTATGTATGTATGTATGATCCAACATCACGGAAGAACAGCTAAACCGAATTTGATGAAATTTGGTGGGTAGTCTTGAAATAACCCTACATGAAATTTAGTCCATGTTTCGAGCTTCTATGACCAGTGATTCTTGAGATATTAATGAAAAACAAAACTTTCGTTTGTCTCATCATAACGGGAAAACAGCTGCACCGAATTTAATGAAATTTTGTAGATGGCTTTGAAATTGCCCCCCATAAATTTAGTTTAAGTTTTGAGTTTTTAGGACCAAGGGTTGTTGGGATATTAATCGAAAACGAAACTTTTCCCCAAGAATTCTACTCTTTAACGCCATGATTTCCAACGAAAAATGTTGGATTTCTTTGGTTTAAAACGTGAAAGTCAATTAAATCTCTGAGTTTTGTAGGAGTTTATTGAACGTATTAGTCACTTTTGAAAATCGTAGGTTTGAAATATGAATTTAAATGGAAACTCTACCACGATGGCTTATTTTTCTCAGGTTTACTTAACAAATTTCATCAATTTGAATAATAAATAAATGAATATAAAAATATCTATCTATCTGTATATATATATATATATATATATATATATATATATATATATATATATATATAAAGAAGAAAATATGTATACATGATACAATATGATTAGTTAAAGAGTGATCAATGAGATACATTGTTTTTTCTTAATGCAATGAATTTACTTTTTTCACAGTGAAAAGCAATGTATAAGATTCACGACCTATATGTTCCGGTGTAATTTTTATCAGAGTTTTGCAAAATACCGAGCAGTGGGGAGTAATCGCTGGTAGTCTACTGTAAGAATAACGTATTTCTTCGTCCATAACGCTTGTCGAGATTTTAGCGACGGATTTCGCAGAATGTCGCCAACTTGGCGACTTTTCAAATATTGCAAAATTAACAAAAATCTCGCCAAATGGATAAAAATGACTCTGAATCAATGAAAATGACGACTAATTGGAGAAAATTAAATATCTTGGTAAGAATATAAGTATCTACTATAAGAATGACCTATTTTTACTTTACATGCAATACATGGCAATGTATAGGGAAAATATTGGAATCATACCGAAAATCACAACTCGAGTTTTTGACGGATCTGCACGTTTCGAGACTTCTAGAATTCGAAAAAACTATTATTAACGTGGCGTCTGTGTGTGTGCCTGTCTGTCAGTCTGTGCAATGTATTTATCCTCTCTAACTCAAAAACTAATGGACCGAATTTCATAAAATTTGGTAAGTCACTTGGGTGTGATCCTTGTACTGTTTAGAGTTTGGTAAAATTCGGTGTAAATGTACCCGCCTTTTTTGCGAAATGACCCACAAAAATTGCATTTATCCACTCTAGCTGAAAAACTAATGAACCGAATTTTACAAAATTCAGTAGATAAGACGTTTGTGGGTTATCCTGGTGTTGGTTAGATTTTGGTACGATTCGTAAAGAAATAACCTGCCTTTTTTTGTGAAACGGCCCGCAAAAATCGTCAAAATCTAAAATAAAAAACTATGTATGATCAAATATATCCATTAAATACTTGTTTTATACGTAACTATTAAAGATGAATAAGACCAACCCCATTATACTAAGACTAGCCGTTCTCAAGATATTTTAGTTTTTTTTCGTAATTTCTCTACGACACCTTTAAAAAGTTAGAAAATGATAAAGAACATTGAATTAAAAGTGAATTAAATTTAATTAAAACAAAAACAACGCAAATATAAGTCTGCAGGGAAAGTCATGTGCTACCCACATGAGTGTTTGTTTAATTACACTGAATTTGCTGTTTTAATTCCATCTTAGTTTTTATTTTGTAACTGCAAGTATATTCAGCAGTGTAGCAAAAATGCGAAAAAACTAAAATATCTATAAAATGGCTAATACTAGAGTAATGGGGTTGGTCTTATTCCTTTTAGTAAAAAATTAAGCATGAAACAAGCATTTAATGAATACATTTGAGTATACGTAGTCTTTTATTTTAGATTTTAACGAGTTGTACTAGTTATTTTACAAAAATTAAAACAGGCTATATTTCCCCGAATCATACCAAAATCTAATCAAGTCCATTGTAGCCTAAAAGTGACTTATCTAACAAATTTGGTAAACTTTTGTAAAATGGTTTTTTAGCTAGAACGGATGCATCCGATTTTTGCTGCCCATTTTGCAAAAAAGTCGGATTCTTTTTTCTTGTATCTTACCAAAATCTAATCAGCACCAGGGTAATCCATAAGTAACTCATCTACCAAATTTGGTGAAATTTGGTGAATTAGTTTTTCAGTTAGAGTGGATACCAGTTAGCCTATTGTGGTTTCCAGTTAGCCTATCTACAAAATTCGACAAGTTTCTATAAATCGCCAAACGTCGCCAAGTTGATAGTATTTCGCCGAATTTGTTCCCTGGAACACCGAATTTGTTTCCTAGGTCACGCGATCCAGACCTTCAAATTATAGTAATAGTTTCCTGTTAAGTATACGTAGCAATATTGTGGAATTTCCGCTACAAATTTCCGTTAAATCTCTCACATTTTTTTTCATGATTTACTCCATACACTGCGTCATAAAATTATTCACATAAAAAAAGTTCAACTAGGTAGTCGTACATACATTGTATTTCAAACTTTTTGAGAAAACTTTAAGAGAAGAATATATCAAGATATACATTAAATATAAAATAAAATACCATATCAGTAGCGATGTTTGAAGCATCACCCAGCAAGACAAAAATCGATGACTACATTTGCAGCTGATACATGCTGTCTTTAAATGATATCCAAGAAACTTAACACTGCAAAACTGCATATCATGGACGATAAAGGTCAGAATTATTACGTAATTACTATTATTGCATTATTCGTGACAGAAATTTTAACGTATGGAAAGTTGTGAAAACTGCATGTTATTTTATATAAAAATTATATTAATGAAGATGTCGTATAACTGAAAAGTTTCAATTTGATCTTAAATCTCCACTTCAAACATAGAACGATAAACGACGGCACAGCTTAATAGTGTAATTTGTCTAGTTTGGGATGAGTTTTTCGATTCTCTTCCAGAACATGATTTCTCTGAAAACTGCACCTTAGTTCTATACTAAATACCACCAAAAATAGCCACAAACTATTCTAAGGGCTTTACTATTATTTTACCTCATAGCTTCTGCAACAACTGTCTTGTTTTGAAAAAAAAGGAAGTGAAAAAGGAAAAAAAAAGCCTCACTGTAAAAACAAACTAATAGATATTAACCCAAAACTTATTTCCAGGGGATTACAGCCACTTGACATTTATTTTCTACGATATAATGAAAATGATGCCAGACAACTGGCTTAAAATGGAGACAGCCAAGATGGAAAGGGTAATATTTCTATCTAAATCCTACTTTCCATTAAACCATGTGGACAAGATAAAAGATAAAACATTTCTTGCCGGCTATTTGCTGCGTGTAATTTGTTTTCCTCTGAGTCTTATAGATCAACGTGAATTCAAAATAACAGCTAAAATCTGAAAAATGTTTAGAATTTAATTGTTTTAAAAACGTATTATTTGGAGAAATATTACTTTCAACCCTTTTATTTATGTTTTAAATAATAGACAGTTTTGTTGGGTGTTTCGTGGTTTTATTTTGTGGTTATCAAAATAAATGTGGTAGGATTTCCTATTAATTGTTCTTTACAAAATTATTCGTTACAAAACCATACGAACCACTTTTATTTTAAGTTGTTCTGATCTACGATATATATGGAAAATTAGAAGAAATGTACAGCTGTAGAAAAAAAGTCCTACCTTCTGTTAATTGAGCATCATTCATTGTATAAAAAATTCAAAGATACCATTCGATTAGCAATAACATCCTCTGCAGATTAATGTGCGTAAAATTTGCATAAGGGTCCGTCTTCATATATAAACGCGGACAAACTTTGAAATTTTCAATAGCAACACCCACGTTTGACAAGATAGTTCGAATCTAGAGCAAAATTCAACCTGTGATACTAAATTTCAAGTCATTTGGGTGAAGCGTTTCTGAGTTGTGAGTATGTAAAATTTTGAGCTGCTAATGTTAAATTAGTTTCCAAGACTTCCATTCATATCTTCTGTAATAACTATCTGCTCAACCTGATTATTTGTATGACGTTACTACTAAACAACCCAAACGCATTTACGTGATTTTTTTTTGTGGAAATAATTGTTTGTATGAAATATTAATTATGAAATCATCAATCGAAAATTAGTTCAAATTCAAATTGATAAAAATAGATTCACCAAGACCTTTTATATGTTTATGTAAAATTCCAGGTGTTTCTTCCCTCTAGTTCTTTCGAAATGTTTAAATATTCAGCATCACGATGATTTTAGGGGTCGTATATTAATTTATAAAAATGACTACTTTGAAAAAGTCATATTAATTGCAAGTTAATTTTTATTTAAGAAAACGAGCATTTACTTTTACCCAATTTTAATAAAAACTTTGTATAAACAGTGTTGTATAGATGCAAACTAATCAACGAAATTTTGCAACTGTATTGAAGGGTGAAAACTTTTATTATTATAAATGGAATCCACTTATGTTACTGTTCCGGAGCTACTGCGAGTTGAAATCGCCCACAAAATGTGATAATGTATAATAAAGCATATTTATATAAAACAATAACAAATTATAAAATTATGTGATACTAAACATCAACAAAACATTAAGCGGTGATTGATAATGACGGAGGTTTCACACCGTATTCATACTTTTACATTCGTCACCAAATTCCAACGGAGTTGTTTTGTCGCATGCTCTGCAGATATTTCTTAGTCTCATAAATTGTTTTTGAAACAGCATTATGGAATAACATATGAAAATAAAGATTTCATTATTCTTTATTTCTTCTTTCTTTCATTGACCCTGGCATGTATGCCCCATTAGTTTGTAGCAACGTACCCCTAACTAATAACTTTTTACGCCTAATAATCGGGCCCTATTTTAGCTCACATAATCCTACCCATTACAGGCCCACTGCCTTAGTAACACACACACACTCACACAAGACAACACCACACCCAGCTGTGAAAATGCTCATCCTCTCATGCAGGAATCGAACTTGCGACCATTTATTTGGCTGTGAGGTCAGCTATATTGCTGAATGTCAAGATGATAGTTCAATAATTTACAACAGTGCTGTGGTCAATCAACTAAACACCGCCCTTCAAATTGCGGTTTTCAGTATGGAGCTAATCACCGAATATTGCACATTCAGGAATATTGAATATCTTCGGATATAAAGATAGAAAAGTCGTGAAAACTTGAATTTGAACTAATTTGGGGGTCTAGAATTTGTGGGTGACGTCAAATTTGGGTGTTGCCATTGAAAATTTCAAAGTTTGTGTGCGTTTAGATATGAAGACGGCTCCTAATGCAAATTTTACGCACATTAATTTGTAGAGGATGTTATTCCTATTCGAATGATATCTTTCAATTTTCTCAACGACGAACGATGCTCGATTAAAAGAGGATGGGGCGATATTTTTTTCCGCAACTCTACATTAAAAAAATATATGAGTAAATACACACAAAAATCTGGGTTTACTGCTACTAGAGTGATATTTTTAAATAGGTAAATTTTTAGCCATACTCTTTAAAAGGTAACTATATATGAATATATATATATATATATATATATATATATATATATATATATCATTATGCCCTATTATTGTCGATTATACTATTCTTCAATTATATATATATATATATATATATATATATATATATATATATATATATATATATATATATAATTGAAGAATTTTTATTTTACTTGTATTATATATACCTGAGATTGATCATTGATCGAAAACGTTCTGTATATTCTGTATAGCAAAAGTGAAAGGAAGATGGCCTGAAATGTAAATGTAATAACAAAAATACTATACGACAAGCCGTTGAATATTTTTTAAAAACATTATAAATAAAACAGGTACTAAATTTGTATAAAATTACTCTTTTTCCCTGTTCAATATATAAGTTAAGGAATGGAATAATAATTACATGTGGATGTGGTAAAGATGGGTGATTTTTTTTTTGTAACTACACATTAAGATAAAAGTATTTTGATACAAATTATAAATGCAATGCAGGTACTTTGTGTACTAATCCCCTTGTTCCTTGCACAAACATACATGGTGTAAATGCAACAAATGTGTGTAAGATGAAAAATTGCAAAACAGAAACATTGCTTTGCACGATGAGCTAGGCCTTTTCTAACTCCCCCGCGTTTTTTTTTTAATTGGATAAAGTGAAAAGCATATCCGAAACCATGTACGTTATCAAGGGCGTATATATATATATATATATATATATATATATATATATATATATATATATATATATATATATATATATATATATATATATATATATATATATATATATATATATACATATATATATATATATATATATATATATACATATATATATATATATATATATATATATATATATATATATATATATATATATATATATATATATATGAGGGCGTTATTTTTAATTTTTGAAGTTATTTTTTATAATTACCTACAAAACAAATATAAGAAATGGTTAAAGAATATTTGCTAAAATGATTTTATGACCATTTAAAAATGACGCCAGGAATAACCTTTATCCAAAATTATGATATTAGGAATAACTTTCATTTTTCATTCAGAAACTGTGAATTTCAGTGCTAATATATACTTCACAACTGATAACATAATAAAAACATCTATATCATTCGTTGCTAAACATATCTACTGACATCACTAAAAATGTTATATTCAACGACATGTGCATCACGATTTACATTTATTGCGTTTTATCACCATAATGCAAGACTATAACTTTCCAGAATTCCGAAACAAAAGTGTGAATTACAATAAAAGAGCGTCTATTAGCATAAAACAAGTTATTCATTTCTCTGTCTATCTTCCTGACCTTTACAGTCGCCAGAAAGTGCTGTACATGTAACCTCTTCCACATTCCGGGTGACTGCATTTTATACCCTTTGCGTGTCTTCGCTTTTATGATACATCGTTTTACGAACGAGCTGCTTATTTCGGCAAACGGCATAAATCACAATTTTACGATTTGGAGGTAAAACTGAATCATAAATAAGCTAAGCGTACTGTACATATTACGCAAAGGCCATATTTTACTAAGTTACGAATAGCAGCTGGGGTGACTTTCAGATGTCAACAGTTTTAAAGAACGCGATAAAATATTGATTATTTTCAATATATTTTAATTATTGATCGGAAAAATTGATCCTGTACATAGTTATTGAGTTGTCCTGTACATAGTTATTAATACAAGGTAGTATTAATATGGATAGTTGTTATTGTGTTCTTAATCCAATTATTTTTAACTCTTTCAAACATAGTTGAAAAGTGTTTATGACTTTGGTCATTCTGTCGGTCTGTCCGTTATCACGATAACCACCGTAAAAGTGATTTTATCAAAATGAAATATTAGTAAGTTATCGAGGTGGTCTATGGGACATACGAGGGTGAAAATGAACAACATCACTCTAATAGTTTAGGACTTAACCTGGGTTGAAAAAATTAAATACATTAAACACAATGGAACTTCTGTCGGTCTGTCCGTTATCACGATAACCACCGTAAAAGTGATTTTATCAAAATGAAATATTAGTAAGTTATCGAGGTGGTCTATGGGACATACGAGGGTGAAAATGAACAACATCACTCTAATAGTTTAGGATTTAACCTGGGTTGAAAAAAGTAAATACATTAAACACAATGGAACTTAATTTTTCAAATAATTTTAAGTTAAAATTCACAAATTGTTTCGAAAATATTAGGAAATATTCAAATCATGGAATAAAATGAACAAAAAATTTCAGCAAAATATGTTGGGGAGTTCTTAAAGAAAAATTGAAAGAATAATTACAATGATATAAGCAGAAATCACGTGACTCATTGCAAAATAATATATCACATCCATTTTTTCCCACTGTTTAGAGAACGTAATATTTAAAAAATGTTTTAATTTATATTTAGTGTTAAATTCGTCATAAAACCACGTTTTATCTGTGTATCTAAATTATATGCCTACACAGTTACAATATTTTTTATTTTAAATGATCACTAAACTTTGATTATTTCTACAACGAAGCCTAATTTTCAAGTATGCAGAATGTAAACAAATGAAGCGATTGTAAGGTGAATTGTATACGAATTACTGAATTATTTTCACGCAATATTAATAGCTCTGGAGTCTGGGATATAAGTGATATGAATGAAGTATTCATTGATTTTACATAGAGAAGCAGACGATTCATATTTTGACGCTGTCATTTGAATAAAATTCATTTTGTTTTTCGATATAGCTTTAAGTATTCAAGTATAATAAATTAAAGTAAGATTGTGATAATTATATATATATCATGGCTGAATGTATTACATTGTAGTTGTAAAGTGTATCATAATCAATGATTTTATGCACTTTTTGTTTAACAAACTTCGACTTTGAACTGAGAAGAAATATTTTCTTATTTGGATTACTATTAATATTATAGTGGTAACTGAAAAGTTACAATTATTTGCCTGGTTTAATTTTGTGCTCAAAATCAATGCTTAATAATTCCTGGATGAAAACAAAATTGTAAGACAGTTGATAACTAATTCTCTCCAAAAGTAACTTCTCTTGACCCATCTGTGTACAATATAAATAGGGGGAATAAACTATCATTCCAGTAATGATAATTTGTTTTCAGAAGTGATTATTTTATGTTCCTGCGATTCAAATAATGTTTCTATTTTTTTTTATTGTGACATTAAAATACGAAATGATACTGTGCTATTTTATAGAAGGTATTGAAAGGGTATAAAATTTGGCGACAGCTAGTACGGTGAAAGACAATCAAAACCATTTTACAACAAACAGTTTTATTGACTGAATTTATTACTAGCACAGGAGCTGATATTTTGAATTACTCGACCTGGCTTTGTGTCCGAGTGACTGAAGAGGATCCAACAACAACCTATGCCACAAGGGAAAACGAATAGACGCCAACCGAACTGACCAACCAAGGGCTAAGGTCCAGAATATGAAATCGCCCCTTTCTCCCAGCAGAGTCCAGAAAACTTTTTCAAGAGCACTTGCTTGCAGATTTTTCTGATGGAAATTTAGTTAGTGCTTAGTTGACAAAAATAAGTACGACATGCCAGTGATGGTGCTTAAAGCAAAGAGTGATCTTGAAATAGTCTATGGTGAGCCATGTATATTTATATCACCCTACTGAATTCTTGCATATACTCTTCTTATACCCTCGCGACGAACTTAATGAATGTAAATAATGCTAACTGACTTTGATAGAATTTATGGAAAATACATAAGTACTAAACCATAAATATTCTTCTCATTGCGGATAATTCAAAGTATAAGTATAATGTATGCAAATATAATTGAAATATTTGACCTGTAAATAAGTAATGACCTGTAAATAAATAAATAATCTTAGTAAAACAATTGGGTCATGTACGTATTGGTTTACAAACTTTAATTACTTTACGAAATTCATATGTTAACTTACAGCAGTCAACAGATAACAGGAGAGTTAATGCCACAGTTGTATACACTGAATATTTATTATGAATAAAAACATAATTGTATAAGTTTTGGATTTTAGATGCTAAATTGTTGTTTATAATACATCAGTATAAAGAGTCTAAAACAATTGTGATGATGATATATGTGCAAAAATTGGGGAAATCTTAAGTAAATTTTTTCATTGAGTATACCTCGATACTTTCTTATGATTCGATTTTTTCACAAATAATCAATTATTGGAATCATTAATAAATATGTTCCAAGCTTAATATGACTCTAGTATTTTATATATAATTGTAGAGTTATTTTTCATTTATCCATAGATTTGACATTTTAAATGCGTAATTATTGATTTTTTTCTGCCGTAAAATTTCAACAAGTGGGGCTTAAATGCGTTAAACATGTTATATAACGATTCTTATATGTTCTTATACATATTTAAACTTACGAATTTGGAGTGGATTACTATTGCACTACCAACAAGAAGTTAGATAATAAATGAAATCATAAATAATATATGATCCGAACAATAGTAATTATATTATTTTAAATCTGCCATAGTTCTGTTTAGTTCTCATATTGCAGCCACTATCCAACCGGTTTTGCTCGTTCCATCAGTTCAGCACTGGGAGAAAGATTCAAAGTTTCTAAACTTTCTATTCAAGTTCTGTCAGTAGAAAACTTTTCTACTAGCAAGTGGAGCCTCCGATACAAATACATAATTCTAGTAACACTCAAATATAATGCTATTTTTCTTAACATTATTCAGCAACCCGGCCTTTTTTTGTTGTCTTTTTTTTCAATGCTTTCATTTTGTGTCTCTCAAAACAAATATCCCTTATCAGATAATTCCCAGAGGAAACTGAAACTGTAGGAAGGTTGACATCTTGATTCTCGTCCTCGGTTACTTTTCTTGTACGCAGAATTATCAGGGGACTAAATGATCCGCAGAGCAATAGTGATTTCATTTGGCAAGTATTTTTCGCTTTTCATGTATTAAATGATTGGTTAAAATTTGTTTCAGTTAATGCATTTCGTTTTAACAGATTGCACGTTTTCCATGTATTAAATGATTGGTTAAAAATTGTTTCAGTTAATGCACTTAGTTTCAACAGATTGCATGCTTCACATTCTTGAATGATCTAAACTATTATAATGTAACGAAACAAGATGTTGATAAAAGTGGTGATCATTATATTTTGAGAAATATATTCCAAAAAACGTCGAGAATATTAATACATTGTAAATGCATATTATTAATATTGCATGTATTTCATCCATTATATAATGTTCTTGACCTTTAAAAACAACTAAAGCATTTAAATGTTTGGTTTTCCTTCATTAGTTTGTGCCTGAGAATTTCTTGTATATTTCCATCTATTGGTAGGAGTTTTATGATATATACATTTTATTTGATATACAACAAAATTCCAGTTTTAACCATCTCCAACCAATTAAAGTAAAGCAATCCCTGGGGCCCGAAATTATGTTCATACAAAGAATATCAAAGTTGCATATTTGACTCCTTTTTCACTATATGGAAAAAACTTCCCTTGGGGCCCGAATTTTTTACTCCATTTTTTACAACATATTTGTACCTTCTTGCATTTCGTGAATTTGTGAATCAATTAATTGAGAACTCGTTATTTTAAATCCTTCATTTCCCAATCTGTTGAATTGAATAGCAATTTAATTACTTTTTTTTTACGTATTCGATGGATTCAAATACATTAAGAAGCTACGAGTTTGAGCTTCAAAGGAAAGAAAGCCACTACGTAGTAGATCAAAAGTTATTGTGATGAAAATCTGCCATAAATTAAAAGATGAACATTCACTCATAGCTTTTAAGTACTAGTATTTCGAATTCAACTGGTATTTCTATCGTTAGTATCACTCAGATGCAGCGTGATTTTCGTCATAATTTAATTGCTTTACATTAAATGCAAACTCCAAACGAAACAAAGTTGATGTGACTTTCCTTATATAATGCAATGTGTTTACTACTTTTACAGTAAAAACAAAAAAGGTTATTCTTATAGTAGATTCTTATATTTTTCTAAGATATAAAATTGTCGTCAAACCGTCGTTATTTTCAGAGATTTGGCGTCATTTTTATCCATTTGGCGAGATTTTCTTTGATTTGATAACATTTAAAGAAGTCGCCAAGATGGCGACATTCCGCCAAATTCGTTTCCAAAATCTCGCGAAACGTCATGGACGGAGAAATAATTTATTCTTATAGCAGATAAATGATTATTGGCGTTCAAATACAAAATTATTACTCAAAGTATCTTTTTTCAGGAATGGAACGAGCTAGATCCTCTAGAATAAAGTCACCAAATTTATTGCATGATATTACATATGAAAAGTGAACATATTTCTCAATAGGACATATTATTTTTTTATTTTATATACTTTTTTGATATTTTTTTCGAAAAATGTGCAATATCTCAAGAACGGTTCACGCTAGCGTTCTAAAATCTATGTTAATCGTTTTCTAATGAAATATTACATAAGAAATGTCTATTTGCGTAACTTTATTAGAGGTTTTGATTTTTTAATGATTTTTTCACAATTTCACTCGAAAATTTAGAGGATTTCTGAACATTCGATTGCGAATAAAAACAATAAAAACAAAGTTTCCAGTATTCATGGATTGCAATTTTTGTACCAAATTTCGTTCGAATCGGTCCATTCGTTCGTCAGTTTTCTTCTCCACAGACTCACTGACACACACACACACACACACACACACACACACACACACACGTAGACATCACATCAGAAATGTTCGATTTGTGTTCAGGGATGCTTGAAACATGCTCTCCCGTCGAAAGCTCGAATTCGAATTTTCGACCCCGTCACAATACTTTCCTTAGGCATTATTGTATATAAGGAAAGTAAAAAGTTTAGCAGTGTATAATATAGTATATGCTTATACACAAATTTTGCATACTTTAAAAATGCACAAATTATGTACAAAATAAATTGCAAGTTTTGTATTTGCACATCATTTTTTGAAAATTGATTTATTACATGGCGTTTTTTACTATTGTCTAAACCAGAAATGAATAATGAATTATCAATAAAATATTACAGATATAAATATATAATGGGCTATAAATATATATATAAATATAAATATAAATATATATATAAATATAATATATAAATATAAATATATCTAGCTCGTTTCATTCATGAAAAAAGATACTTTGAGTAATACTTTTGAATTTGAACGCCTATAGTTATTTATCTGCTGTAAAAATAACTTATTTCTTCGTCCATAACGCTTGGCGAAATTTTTGCGACGAATTTGGAGGAATGTCGCCAACTTGACGCCTTTTTTAAATGTTGCCAAATTAACCAAAATCTCGCCAAATGGATAAAACTGACGCTACATCAATGGAAATGACGACTAATTGAAGAAAATTCAATATCTTGGAAAGAATATAAGTATCTACTATAAGAGTAACATTTTTTTACTGTAAAAGTAGTAAATTCATTGCATTATATAAGGAAAGTCATGTGTTGCCCACATCAGATTTTTTTGTATAATGTAGAAGAGTGGTAACTTGCCAATAAACACTTCTGATGTACTTTGTATATATGTATGCTGGTATACTTTTTGCTGATATACTTCTTGAAACTGTCTTCATGCATATATTTTTAACAATTGGAATCTTAAAAATGTATGCATGAAGACAGTTGCATATTTTATTTGGCATTTTATTTGACATTATACAATGTATGAATATTAATCATTTAAATATGAGACATGCAGTTAAGGATTTTGATATCAGTGATCACATTGTATATTTTATTTGTATATTTTATTTGACAATATACAATGTATGAATATTAATCATTTTAATATGAGACATGCAGTTAAGGATTTATATATCAGTGATCACAAATATTGATAATGATTTAATCAGAGGTTAGTAGTTTAGTTGTGAAATTAGCGAGATTAAAAACGACTTTGTGTTTATGAGCTAGGAAATACCTCATGTTAAGTGTTGAAGACCCAGACCGTCCGTTAAGTGTGTCTGTTAAGTGTGTCGAAAATCTTGTAGGAACTGTTTAAAATATTTTACTGAAAAGTAAACTTTGTTAATAAGCAGATTAAGAAGCATAGAAAAGATACAGAAATATTGAAGATGCCAGTATCGAAGCATCGGTTTTACGCTTTTTAGAGTTTTTGAGCAAGGAATAGACGACATATTCAATGTCATGAATATTTTGTACTACATCATTATCCCACGATAGGTTTGATTGAAGAGGCTTTAAGAATTTATTTTTTTTAATCTCTAACATGAACTAACTAACTGAATTTTAAAATGAATTTTAAAACGGACAAGCATTTTATACTAATAAAATCGTAGTCATCAATTATTGTAGTGCACGTCACGTGGTAAGCTGTACTTGTAAAAGCCATATCTTTGAGAACACCTGCTTTACGTGAGTTTTATGTGTATGGGCTTGGTCACTATACCTTCATCCAATCATAACTCAAGTTTTATGATAAGATGGAATATGCCGGTCACTATTCAGGTAAGCAAAATTGTAGAACAGATTTTGTCAATCTCAACAGTGACCGACTATTTTCTGTCATTGCAGCAGATATCAGATATTCTGTGTGGATGAGCGTTAAAAAAACTGAATCGGATCTTATGGCTGAGGGTATCTAAAAACTAAATCGGATCTTATGACTGACGGTATCTGCATTTGAAAAGCAATCTTAGATTTGGGAACAGCTCTTTTGAGTGGATTTTGTGAGTATGGTTTTTCAATGATTTTAACTGTGAAGTCGTAAGTGTTTTGTTCTTTTTACTTTTCGTGCAATACATGGCAATGTATAGGGAAAGTATTGGAATCATGCTGAAAATCGCAAGTCGAGTTTTCGACGGTTCTACACGTTTCGAGACCTCTATTATACGAAAAAACTATTTTCAGCGTGACGCCTGTGTGTCTATGTGTCTGTCTGTTCAGATATTGTATCCACTCTAACTAAAAAATTAATGGACCTAATTTCATAAAATTTGATAGATAAGTCACTTGTGAGCGAATCTAGCATTGATTAGTTTTGGGTACGATTCGGATTAAAAGAACCCGCCTATTTTTGCGAAATAGCCCGCAAAAGCTTGTATCCACTCTAGCAAAAAACTAATGGGCCGAATATCACAATATTCGGTAGATAAGTCACTTGTAAGACACCCTGGTGCTGATTAGATTTTAGTACGATTCGAAAAAAATAACATGCCTTTTTTTGCAAAATGGCCCTCAAAACTCGCCAAAATCTAAAATAAGAAATTACGTATGCTCAAATATATCCATTAAATGCTTGTTTAATACGCAATTTTTAACGAAGAAAATAATAAGATCAACCCCATTACACGAGGACTAGCCGTTCTCGAGATATTTACGTTTTTTTCGTATTTTCTATACGCCATCATTGAAAATAAGTCCAGTTATCAAATGAGAACGAAAATTGAGTTAAAAGTGAATTACATTTAATTAAAATAAAGAGAACGTGAATATAAGTCTGCAGGAAGGTCATGTGCTGCTTACAACAGATTTTTTTTTCTCGTATGACGCTTGTTTTGCATCTAAAATCAGTTGTTATTTTAATGTTCCTGTTATGTGCTGTTTACTGCGTCTTTCATATCAAGAAAAAAACGATTGTGCACAGTCATTATAATCTGAACAAGGATTTAACACTGACAAAATAACAGCAGTAAATAACAGCAGAAATAAGAAGACAGAAACAGATTAACAACAGCAATTATTCACTGTGGCCTAATGATCATTTTACGTGCGCTATACATTTTTTTCTCTATAAACACGCGTAATAACAATATTAAGATATTCTCCTTAATATTATCTCGCAATCTTCAGCTATATTTTATTTAGATATCTTTGTTTTGCTGCTTTCACTTTGTGTCGCTCAAAACAAATGTATCTTATCAGATAATTCCCATAAGAAAATGAAATTGTAAGACGGTTGACATCTAATTCTGTATCTCGGTTACTTTTCTTGACCTATTTGTACACAGAATTACCAGGGGAATAAATGATCCGCCGAGCAATGGCGATTTGATTTGACAAGTGATCCTTTTTCCTGTTCCATCAATTCAATGTGCTGTCAATAATGTTAAAGTCAATGAATTTCTTTTTGGTAGAAATTGTTTTCTACAATACTGCAATTAATCGATTGGAATAAAGTGATAAAGATGTTAAAATATTTTTAAAAGCGTTTTTGATATGCATTACGGATTTCATCAATTTCGAAATAGAAATACAAATCATATGTCAAAGTACACAGCTTGTATGTAGATTTGTATGTTAATATTTGTTTTCAAATCGGACGGTGTTGTTTACTCCTAAGAATTCCTTATGAACTTTTACAACTTTGCATTTTGTATCAGTCAATATACCAGTCAGTATGTCAAGCAATTAATATGCCAAATATATAATACACAAACGTTTTCGTAAGAAGTATTATTTATTGTATAAAACAGAGACTATACCGGGAAGGCAAGGGTTACTTTTGGTATGGAATCAGTATTTTTGATAATTGCTACTTATTTTTCTGTAAAACAAATACATTTAAAATAATATAACTGAGGATATCTGCCTTATAAAGTGAGGTACAGTGGATACAATTTTTGCGAGTTTAAATGAGAAAATCTCAATTTCTTCTGTTCTGTGTGTTTTTCTTTCCGAAACTGGATATTTTGGATTTTACTTAATTTTTCGGAACAGATCAGGGTGAAATTGTACTGAAAAACTGTAACTCATAGTTTGTAAATTTTGCTGTATTGTCTTTTCTTAGAAGCCATTTTTACTTTAACTACACTTTTAGAGTAAATATTTATAGAAGATAGATGTTTTTACAATAAGATTATGAAGGCAAAGTTGTAATATTACATAAGAAAAGAAGGCGTCTGTGTGTGTATCTGTGTAGTACGTAGTGGAAAATCCAAGAGCCGTACGAACATGGAATTTGCTACGCAGGTACTTCAGGACCCGAATAGGTGCTCATTGGTGTTAATGGATTTTTAATTCCAATTAGTTTTTAGTTAATTTATATTTTCGTCCGATTTACCCCAATTTTAAACAATTTTCACAAAATTACGGTTCCTTAGTGACGGAAAATATTATCACTTAATATCAATCTTGGCTCTTTTTGCAAGATCAAATAATTATACAATTATACTTCAAACAAATTCTGACTCTAATTTATAAGATAATTATACGGATTTTCAGAATTTTTTAAAGAAAATATAGTTTTCGTGTGTTTACAAAGCTCCAATTCTATGTTGTGATATAAAAATTGGCTGACAATCCGATATATATATATATATATATCCTAATATACATGTATATATACTAGCAGCTCGTTTAAATATTACAGACTGTTATTTTACTTAGGAATTTTAGGATACACATGTGTTGGAAGATACAAATGTATCGGAAATATTATATGTATTGTACAGTAGAACCTCAATTATCCGACCCTCGTTTAACCGGAACGCTCCGTTAACCGACGTCGGTTTCCTGACATTTTTTTTTGATTGACACTAAGACGCAATTGGCATTAAGACAAAGTTGGAGAAAACTTTTGCCGAATTTTTTAACTGGCCCAGATGAAAATGTTACAAACATTGCGAAAGATGGTGTTACAGAATTTTCAAACATTTTTAGCACGATGCCAGGTTTTGAAAACTGTGGGATCAAAGAAATCACGGATTGGTTCATTTGGTACATGGAAGATGCAGGCTTCCAGTTGCGTAATGATGAGGAAATTATCGCAGAAGTCCGACTTTCTCCAGAAGAAGACGAAGAAGAAGATGATTATGAAGGCGAGAATGATTCCCAAGTAAAGATTAGTAACAATGATGTTTTTGAGTGTTTTTCAAAAGGCCTTGCTTGGTTGGAACAACAAGAATTTTCAAATACATTTAAAATATCATCTCTGCTGCGCATTAATTTTTTATTTTGTTTTCCTTACTGCATTTTCGGAAAGAGCAGGGGAAGTGTGGTTTCGCGTTCTGATTTCGTATTTCATGAATTTAAATTGAAACTAATTTGACAATTTGGATTGGTATTAATTAGCACTCCTTTATTTAGGACCCTGGCAGAGTCATGTAATTCGCTGTAGTTACTCATGAAACGTGATACAATCAACCCTCATGTAACGCGAGTAATTCGTGCCGCGTTATATGGAATCCTCGTTTTAAGAAACTCAGATTAGTGTCAATCAGATTAATTCGCACCCTGTTATATGGAAAGTGCATACCGTGTTGTATGGGAACAGCATTATAAAAAACTACAAAGCATTAGTACAAATAAGAACAATTTTTAACGCGTTACATGCAAACCGCGCTAAGTTAAACTCAGAACATATAAATTAGGCTGATTCGTTCTATGTTACATAAAACTGCATTTTTGAGCACCATGTTATGTTGAATATGGTTATGAAATATAAGGTTATAGATATAAAAGGCAATAAATATATGTTTACATATATGTTTATATATTTCGAATTATTTTTAGTTGGAGTTTATATAATAAAATAAAAACAAAAATGTGAAATATAAACTTAATAACCTTTATTCCACAAAAATCTCATTAACATTCATCATCGCTGTCAAATATTAGTAGCTGAATTCTTTTTTTTAATGTCCTCTTTACTTTGCATATCTTCATTTTCGTTTTCAAATGTAGTTTTATTTGGTAACTCTATCAAAATTTCTCTATAGGAAGTTAAGCAATTTTGTAATTATATTTTAAACTTTGCACTTCGCTCTGTTGAATGATCAGTTTCAATTAAGTGATTTTCTAATTGTTTACCCAAATCCAATCCCCTTTTCACATCATTTAAATTGAAATTTGCAACCCATTCTTTACCCATATTTTCGTCTACCAATACATTTGAGGTGGATGTATTACTTTTTACAGGGGATTTCCCTGATAACTGAAATTAAAAAACGTTGTTGTTACATGGACGAAAAAACAGGGAAATTCTCCATTAATTTTAATCGTAAAAGTGTAATAGAAAAAATTATGCTATAAGGAGACCGCTTAATCTAATTGTATTGTATTATACATTAACCGCGTTATAAGACTACCGCATAACATGGAAACTGCGTTTTATGACTACCGCGTTATGAGAGGGCTGTCACAATTTTTCTTCCGCGTCATATGGAAACCTCATGGTGAGAGTACCACGTTATAGGAGGGTTCACTCTATTGCATATTTCACGAACAGCTAACGAGCGTTTTACGGCTCATGAATATAGACATAGTCGGATATTAAAGAATTCAAAATGATCGGAAAGAGCGGAACATTTCTATGATCTTAATAAATTGAATTTTATTTCAAATTTTCATCCTCTCATTCTTTCACTCAATCAAAATCAAAACTTGCTGACGAAAGACGTTCTTTTCGGTTCGTTTCTTTCCCGATGACTTCTTTATATGATCGTCATCCACCGATCAAAAGGAAGCAACGGTGCATGAAAATATTTCTGGAGCATATAAATTATTCTGAGGGATATATTTTAAAACCCTTTTTTACTAGCACAATATTGACTTGTTCTACTTTTATTGGATTTTACTATTTTCTTGTTGATTTTACTTTTTTTAAATACATACTATAATGTACAGCCAGTGGGGTGAAATGTTTTTCTTTCAGGCATACATTTGGGGGAGAAAATCTCACCCCCTCCCGGAAACATTTTATGTTAACCTAGTTTCTATTTTGGTGACATATTGTAGATATATTTTATAGAGCAAATATAAAATTTACTTTTCCTCAATAGTTTCATTTGACACCCCTGCGACCAAAACGTTTTGAAAGAAACACTGGGCGTTACCAGTAATAAGCAAGATTGAGCTAAACTGAAGGGACCAAGAGACGTGGAAACATGAGCAAGATGGTATATTTGCAACGCTCAAAACAAGACAGTTTCTTTCCTTCTAAAATTTTAATGAAAAAATAAAATTTATTTTATTATTATTATAACAATTATACGCATTCAGTTATTTATGACTAATGAAACTGATTTTTATGATAAGTACCAAAAAAAGGTTTTACAAAATACCCTAAACTTGTTACATGAAAATAAAAATGCTTCTTAAAGTTTGAATACCGCGGGGCTTTATCAAGAGCTAGTCGGAGGACAGAACGATATTGAACGCATGCACTTTGTTTTTTCCTTCACTTTCCAATTGACTGCACTTCACAGCGAGGAAGAGCACACGGAGAGTCCAAATGGTCTAAGGTTTTAACGGTTTTTGAATATAAGCTGAAGACGTAAATATTTTCTCAAAATGTTTGACAGATTTGCAAAAAAATTTTCACGCAATTATCTATGTCTGACAAAATTCATTCGACAATTGGGGTGACCCCATCAATAATAAAATCTATAATGTTTCAGTGTTCACTGGTTGTAGCAATAGTACCATTTTTTTCCGAAATGCTCCATTCCTTCTTGAGATACCGCTTCCACAGAATAACGGGCAGATACCCTCACACACACACAAACATACACATATGTCCAAAAGTTAAGCGTAATTCGTAAAATACGAAAAATTCGGAGTTGATATGAATACAACGTTCACAATCAGTTGTGGAGAATCGTGAAATGAAGGTAAATCATTGTGTATATGGAAAACAGTTCAGTTGACCTCGATATGCGCAAAGAACCGGCGCATGTCGGAACAAGTATAATACTGTGTCGAGTGGCATGGCCAGTTCAGGCAGAATTTCGCAAATACTGTGGTAAGGAGCGTTGATAACAATCAAAACAAACAAAATATGTCAAATATGTCAACTGGAAATGTTTTTGAAGGGACAAATTATTGAAATGCTGGAATCCGGTCGATCTCAAACCGAAGTGTGTCGAATTCTGAATGTGCTTCAGTGTGTGATCTCCAGACTATGGCAGGGGTTCCAAATCATTTGAGATGTCACCCGACAACCAGTACCAGCTCGGCCAAAGGTAACAACCGCTCGACAAGACCGGTATTTGGTGATAACTGCGCGACTTCAGAGGAACCGTTCTGATAGGCAACTGGGTTCAGCCCTGACAACCGCCACGGGAGCCACTGTTTCGAGACAAACTGTTTACGTAAGACTTAGAAACGTTGGTCTCTATGTCATACGACCAGCGGTTTGCATCCCCCTGAAGTCTGCACAGAAAAGCGCGCGTTTACAGTGGAGTTTGGAACATCGGTAGTGGAGTGGACAACAGTGGGGTAATGCCATGTTCAGTGACGAGTCCAGGTTCAGCCTGCAAACTGATTCTTGTCATACCACGATCTGGCGAAAACGCGGAAAGCGTTTTCACCCGGGAAACATCACGGAAAAACATCGTTGCCCGTTGGGAGAGTCATGGTCTGGGCAGGCATCATGATGGACGTCCGCACAGACCTCCACATCTTTGACACGGTGTCAGTTACCGATCAAAGATACAGAGACAAAGTCCTTGAGCCTACCGTTTAATTATTTCGAGTTGATGTTGGTCCTGATTTCATATTCATGGATTATAGCGCGCCTGCTCACAGTGCTGCTTTGGTCGACGAATTCCTACAAACTGAAGGTATCCTGCCAACTCTCCTGATCTGAATACAATAGGTCATATGTGGGATATGCTCGGGAGACATCTTGCAGTCCTCCGCTACCCACCAAGCTCCGTTCCGTGGTTAAAAACTGCTCTCCTGGAGGCTTGGAATTCTTTGAGCACACAACTTATCAAAACTCCCATCGAAAGTATGCGAAATCTTTATGCAGCATGTGTGACTACTCGAAGTTCCCACACACCGTATTAAACTACAGCATTACATTGTTTTAATCACTCTGTTTCACTGAGGTTGACACTTGTATTGTGACACTTATTGCTGTCACCTATTTTCTTTCGATAATAGAAGTCGTCATTATCCGTGTTTTGCATTGTATTCTTCTTCTACAACCCTATTACACCCGCTTGCAACGTCTCCTTCCATTCCGATGTAGATTTCCTGAAATATTTACATAAACAGCAATAATGCTTAACTTTTAGACATGAGTATATGTATGCATACATACACACATACATACAGTCGACATCTCAAAAACGTTCGATTCGAGTTCACGGATGTTTAAAACTTGATTTTCCGTCCAAAAATCGAAATCAAATTTTCAACTCCAAAACAGTACTATCCCTATAAGTTATACTATATATGCAAGATATATAAATATAATAATTCCTATTTTGAAGAGAGCAATATAAATAGTGTGTAAATCTAAAGCTACACTTTCGTTTTAAATGATTTTTTTTTAATACATTGTATTATCTAACCAGATTAGATGATTTTCTTTTCTCTTTTTTATGACACTTATGCATGACAGGATTAATCTTTTCTAGGAGTCTAGAGGAGTCTTTAGAGGAGTCTAAAAGTTGCCGACTAAAGAGGATTTTCTTTCACGGATCTTCTTTAGTCAGCGGTTTTTATTTAAATAAAAAAGACCCCCACACATAACCCATTATTCCAATCAAGAAATAACCCTTGAAAAAATGTCGGTAACTCTTTGTTGAAGAACTTGATTAGCGGACAAAAAGGTTTAAGCCATTACATAAAGTGTGATTTGTGGTTTTATTAAATTATCGGTTGAGCTGTTTCTGATGAACTTAATTTTTAAGTTATAATTCCGCAGAAACTAATATCATTCGGAACATTTTGAGCTATGGGAAAATTAAACTATCCATATCTCACATAATAAAGGTAGAGTAATATATGTGTATATGTATGTATTTGTGCGGTCTGTAGCGACGTGTGCATTGCACAGTCATTGAATTTGGAACGCAGGTACTGCAGAACATGGGGAGGTAAACCCCGGCAAGATATTTGTTTAAATTTTGAATTAGATTTTTTATTTATTCTTTCAGCACGACCTTTGGCGATTTTCTCAAAAATTGTTTTCTTAGCAACTGAAAATAATGTCACATTATAATAAGTTAATACAAAAACACATAATAATAAATAATGTCAATTCACAAAATAATGTAAAAATAATAAGTTTTATCTTGACACCATCCGAAAGACCAAAAAATTATTTTCCAAACAAAACTTGAGTGTAATCCATACTATTAATAGACGACTTTTCTTGAATTTTTAATATATATATATATATATATATATATATATATATATATATATATATATATATATATATATATATATATATATATATATATATATATATATATATATATATATATATATATATATATATATATATATATATATAATACAGAAGTTTTAACCTTTACCCAATAACGCGCCTTTTCCTTTCATAATTCTTATTCCAAATTCCTATTTCTTGTCAAGCACGTATTGCAACTATATTAAATTCTATCCAACGCCAATAATATTAACAAAGTCTGCCAGAACTTCATCTTTTCCTTAACCATACCATATATGGTCACAAATCTTAACATCTGTGTAAACTTTTTCATATGAATCTGCTTCCCCATTACATTTCTCAAGCATAAAGAACGCGAAAGCAGCATCTTTCCCATATCACCATATCCCTCCCCCTCCGATGTAACTGTATATTGTGTGAACCAACGCAGACGGCATTGAGAACTGATCGACGATCAGGAGCTCGGTCCGGTAACAAGGGACATGCTTCGAGTGTCATATAATAAAGCAGATTTTTGGTTACCGGAAATGTGTCTTCCTTGGACTATTGTATCACACACATATATACATATATGTATATATATTTAATTACAGTGAGAACTTTATTCGAACAGCGTAGAACAAGAGTTGACACAATTATGCATTAAAAATGGTTTATTCATGCTTCAATGATCAACAGGACTAATTGTTTCAATTACTGTTGTGAAAATTTTCCGCTATTCAATTTTCTTTCGTGGCGTCCTTAGCTATCTTGGTGGAAAATCTTCTCTCCCCCCTTTCCAGGGGGTACATTTTCAAGTATCTGATCTGGACAGCACATGGCTTTCCTTATATAATGCAATGGATTTACTAGTTTCACAATAAAAAAATAATGTATAAGATCCACGGCGCTTTGTTTTTATCGTTGAAGTGTACATTGGGGGATTTTCAGGATGACAACATGTAAAATTATGTCAAAATACTCAATTAACTTATACTTCGCGCAACTCTAAACAATTATCAATATTGATAGCTTGCGCAATAAACGATATAATAGTCCATATATTGAAATACTTTAATAATTACTTCATCATCTAGTCGTTATTTTCATTGATTTAACTTCATTTTTATCTATTTGCCGACATTTAAAAAACTCGCCAAGTTAGCGACATTCTGCCAAAATCTCGCCCAGCGTTATGGACGGAGAAATAAGTTACTTATGTAGCAGATAACTGACTGACTATCCTTTTAACTACGACGGTACAACAGTTGTACCACTGAACATATATTCTCCTAGAGCGGCGCTGGTTCAACTATTGTACCAGTCTTTTTCACCCCCATTTTCCTGGGAAAGGAGGGGGACGCCTATTGTATTTGTCTGCAGTCCTTCCACCAAGTTCTGTTGATATTAAAGAAAACTCGCGATCTTTGGTTTTCTACAAAATGTTTAAAATCCTAAACTGCTAAAATGCTAGGTTACCCTCAGATCTGCATCAACCCCCCAAACTGCTTAAACTCTTAATGTGCAACAAACTGCCACAACAGGAGCTAGGACAAATAATAAAAACAAAAAATCAAAAACCTCGAACCTCCAACTATGGACCAATGAAATAATGTCACAGTATGAAGATAAGAACCACACCTAGAGATTGGAGATTAAAGGCGCTTCGCGCCTGGTGCTCTGTTCTGGACGAAACTCTATGAGTCCATCCTGACAGGAGGGAAAACGAGATACGAATAAAAGACAAGTTCCTTGGAGGTATATATTTACAGGGGTAGAATTTTCAGTTATTTTGCTGTTCTGGAATTGAAAAAGAGCATTCTTGGAGCCGTAACGTAAATGCTATTAGCGTCCAAATGCAAAACTATTACCTGAAGTATATTTTGTCCTGAATGGAACTTGCTAGATCCGCGAGAATGATGGCACACAATTTATCGCATGATAGTACTTATGAAAGTGAACATATTTCAACAATAGGTAATATATTTTTTTAAACTTTAAATAATTTTTTGATATTTTTTTTAAATATGTACAATACCTCAAGAACTGTTCATGCTAGCGTTCAAAAATTTATTTTAATCGTTTTCTAATGAAAAATTACGCAAGAAATGACTATTTTCCTAACTATATTAAAGGTTTTGATTTTTTGCGGATTTTTTCAAAATTTCACTCGAAAATTTAGGAGGGTTCTGAGCATGCGATTACGTATAAAACCAATTGGCTTCCAGTATTCATGGATTGTCACTTTTGTACCAAATTCCGTTTGAATCGGTCCATTCGTTCGTCAGTTATCGTCTCCACAGTCTCACTGACACACACACACATACTTTCACAGACACACACGCAGACATCATCTCAAAAACGTTTGATTCGTGCTCAGGGATGTTTGAAACGTGCTCTCCTGTCGAAAACTCGAATTCGAATTTTTGACCCCGTCACAATAATTTCCTTATACATTATATGTATATAAGGAAAGTAATACAAGAAAAGTAATATAAGGAATGCAATAATGTATAAAATCCACGGTACTGTGATTTTATCGTTGAATTGTACATTTGGCAATTTTCCGAATGACAACATTCAATACTATTTCAAAGTACCCAAATAACTTATATTTGACACAACTCTAAATTAATAATTATCAATATTGATAGCATCCTCAATATGTGATATATTCCACATATTAAAATATTTTAGTAATTAACTCATAAATTAATCAGAATGTTTATTAATTTAGCTTCATTTTTGCAATATTGACTACAATTTCGTCAATCTGGGGCGAAATATTGCCAAGTTGGGGATATTTCTCTAGATTATTTACCAAGTTGCCATATACATCACCAAGTGTTACAGACAAACGGAGAAAAGGACATTTCATATATACTATAATGTATGCCCGCCATATTTCCGAAACATTTCTTCTCATTTGGCGTCATTTTTATCAATTGGACGCCATTTTTGTCACTTTAGCAACATTTAAAACAATCGCCAAGTTGGCGACGTTCCGCTTAATTTCTCACAAAGCGTTACGGACGGAGAAATAGGTTATCTTTATAGTCCCTTCTTATGTTCTTTACAAGATATTGAACTTTCATCCATCAGTTGTCATTTCATTGATTCAGAGTCAGTTTCATCAATTTAGAGAATTTATTTCGATAGAGTGATATTTTCGCCCTTTTGGCAATATTTAAAAAGTAACCATGTTGCAGATATTCTGAAATCTTCTTCACCAAAATTCTATCCAAACGTTACGGACGGAAAAAAAGATCATTCTTATAGTAAACGTGGATTCTTATATTCTCTTCAAGGTATTGAATTTTCGTCAATTAATAGTATTTTTCATTAATTTAGCGTCATTTTTATCAATTTGGCGATATTTACGTTAATTTTGCAGTATATTAAAAAGTCGCCAAGTTGGCGACATTCCGCATTTATGACAAACATTTATGATGATTGTATTTATGACAGAATGCTCTATGTGCCACAAAGTTACGAACCTCTATCGGGACCGTCTATAAATTTAATGAAATTGAGCTCACGTTACACGACACAGAAGGAGCCAAATTCATATTCATAAAACAGGTTATAGCGCTGTTTCTAGAAGTGGGATCTAAAGGCTTCTAAACATACAGGGTAGTGTAATAGCAGTCATCTTTACTCTCAGTTGAAGGGATGGTTGGACATTGCGTAAAGCGGATTACTGTCTAGTTCATTTCTAGAGCTCACAAAAAAATCAAAACGTTCTAGAAAATGTTCTTAAGTGATTAGTACACTTTTTGAAAGTAGAAGCATCTACTTTACAGCAAAATTGCGTATTAAATATCAGATATGTAACATAGCACAGGCAAAAGAAAACTAACTGAGTCGTTTGGAGATAAAATGGCGGCTGTTAATCTGTATTAACTGTGCATACTGCGTTAGTTTCGAAAGCCCAGGTCGACCGACTCGTCCGAAGGCATGGAGCAGCAAAATGAGCGGTCGGATACTGCGTTAGTCTGTATTAACTTGGCGTACTGCATTAGTCTGCATCGCTTCGAAGAATTTTTAATCGATGTCGTAACATTAAGTTATATTTCCTTCAATGAATGATTTTGCTAATGAATTGAATACCAATGGGTTGGGAATGTTTAACGATAAATACTTGTTATTGCATTAACTGATTTTTTATTAAACGATTTCAACTATAAAGAACAATCGGACAGGCTGACTTTCGACATATTATGTTATGGTAAACTGGAACGAATTTCCCGACCTTGCCCGGGTTCTAAATAAGCATCCACTACGTATAAATATTTAAATAAGCAATCGCTGCTTACATAATACATTTGAACACAATTCAAAATTATATCCATCATAAAATTGCTCGAATCAAATCTTCCGCACCCTCTGTAAAAATAAAAAATATGATGTAGGCAGCACATTACTTTCCTTATATAATGCAATGAATTTACTACTTTTACAGTAAAAAAAATAGGTTACTCTTATAGTAGATATTTATATTATTTCCAAGATATTGAGTTTTCATCAATTAGTCTTCATTTTCATTGATTTAGGGTATTTTTTATCTATTTGGAGATATTTTTGTTAATTAGGCAACATTTTCAAAAGTCGACATTCCGCCAAATTCATCGTAAAATCTCGCCAAGCGTTATGGACGGAGAAATATGTTATTTTTATAGCAGATAAATGACTATTGACGTTCCAATACAAAAGTATTATACAAAAGTATTATACAAGAAATATCGTCTCCACACACACACACACACACACAGAGAGAGAGACATCACCTCAAGAATGTTCGATTCGTGATCAGGGATGCTTGAAACATGATCTCCCGTCGAAAACTAGAAATTGATTTTTCGACCCCGTCACAATGCTTTCCTTATACATTTTAGTATGTATATAAGGAAAGAAAAAATATATGAGAATCACAATTGACTGTATATTCAACCGCTCTTAAAACAAGCGATCCCGCGAAAATCTACATGCACACCAATAAGTATGAAGCTCTACCATCCGTCTGGAATTCCCGGTTTCGTGACCGATACACTTGTCTATGATCTTGCCAGAGTGCATCAAATGGAATTTTTAGCTACATTTTTCTCCGCCTCGTTTTATTGAGTTTTAAGGGATCGCGAAGGATATACGAGTCTATAAAATATCTAAAAAGCGAAATCGAAATTAAAAAAAATACGCCGAGATGCACCTATTCGAATGCACCTATTCGAGTAGTAATCTAATATTGACATTTTATTGGCTCCAATATTGGTTCAATATGAAAGAATGAACATTTTGACGAAATTGGTCCAATATGGATTTAAAATATTGAGGAAATATTACACCAATATATCCAATGTAACACCAATATTTGCGTAATATTGTAACGAAAATATTAGCCAATATTGGAGACCAATGTAACGCCAATATTTGTCGAATATCGGGATTACATACAGCAAACCCAATATTTCCAATGCATTACCAAGATATGCAATATTGATCTAATACTGAACCAATATTAAATGCTGCTAAGACAGTACACCCAATTTGTACGGTATGGTTGTACGACGCTCAAATTTCCCGCTACAGAATGCACAAGCAGACAGACACAAACACAGACACACAAACATCTTCCTTTATTAAGTAAAATTGGTACTCAGAAAATTATTACATATTAAATATACCCAGGATTACCTTTAAATATTATTTATTTTAAAACTACAAGTTGAATGAAGAATATTCATGAATAAGAACTTTTGTATCAGATAGATCGTAAAATCAGTGTCCTGACATTGCTTTTAAAGCACAGCAAAAAGAGCTTTCAAAGAATCCGCCTCGTTATAAAAATGAGATAACTTCTTTTGTCAGCAGTTTTTATTGACCATGGTAAGAAACTATCTTTTTTCAAGGAGAAATATAAAATATATTTTTCTTTGTACCTCAATGGATTGATAAAAATTTTTGTGAGGGTTTTTTAGAAGCGAATATGAATTTGTTTGGGCCACTATTTCATTTATTAAAAATATAAAATAATTACACAAATTCTTTAAATAGGAGTAATTTACTTAGTATAACATATTTTGAATACATATATAAACTTTTAAAATTCTTTATAAACATTCTATTCTGGTCGATATAAATTTATTCATGCTAAATTTATTTCCAAAATCAATTTTCCAATAACTGGATAATTAAAATTCGACCTAGAATTTCTTACATTACTTTTTGCTACTGCAACGTTATGTAAGTTTTTATGAAATTGTAACAGGAAGGAACGGTGCAAGTCAATATATAGAAAAATTGATACAATAACAATTTTATAAAGAAATAGATGTTTCAAAGAAATTTCTGGAACTGGAACTGAAACGTATTAGTAAACATCCCCATATTTTCCCAAACATAATTCTGAATTCATATCAATCACCATCCAATCTTTATCTTAATAAATAAATGTTACACCATTTTTAAAACCGAAAATGAAAAAAAAAATGGTAGTAGAAATCCTTAGTGAATCCTCCACACACACCTTCAGAATTTTTTTCTGAATCTATACCACTTTCCATCAAAGATGTATAGCAGATCTCAAGAAACATGTGTTTCAAAGCAAATGCAATTTTTTGATTTGTTAATGGCATATCTAGAACCGGAAGTAAAAGTTTTTAGTGAGTCTCTTCACACCCTCCGGAATTTGATACTGAATTTTGTGAGGTCTAAATAACCTTTCGATTATTATTTACCTCAATTTCAATTATAATTTATGTTTTTTTAAACTAACCATCCTAACTGGTTCGGTTGTTAGACGAATCATCGACTTAATCAGTATTTTCTACGTCCTTAAGATAGAATAGGAATATGTTTCGAATCGGGAGGTTTTCAGTATTCTTGGAATAAAAGAAGGGTTCTTGAGTAGATCATGAAGGATTCAAGTAGTTAGTGGAAGGAAACCCTATTCGATACAACGATGACTAGGAAGAGTCTAGTATTCGGGGTGTGGCCGCAATACGGGGCGAAGTATCAGAATGCAGGGGTAAGCATATAAGCTTTGTAAATGCGTATCCATGTAAACATTATCACCAGCCTAGTATATTGTAGTAGCTTGTATATTTGTCCTTTATTATGTTATTATGGGTGTCTTCACTAACAATTAATATATATGTTGTCCGTTGCTTTAAACAGCAAGCTGTAGTGAATTCTGTGAAGTCCACAATAAACTGACTTATTTTAAACAGTGATGTCCTGTGTCATTGTCCTTGAACCGAAAAGTCGAAATATCAAGTACTCTAAGTTTGACTTTATTTAAAAACTTAAAACCATGCAGATAAAAGTGATTTAACTCTATGCTTAAAACTTCAACAAAAAGTCTTCTATAAAATCGTCTGTTCTCTATGTAAATTCAATGAATATTTAATTCGTGTCAGCTATATTACAGACTCCAGAGTTAAATGATTTTGCATTAAAGAAATTCGGCAATTCTTATACAACTCATCTTACAGCTTCAAGTGTTTACATTCTCTATAAGTGAAAATTAAGTTTCATTGTAGAAATAATTAAAGTTTGATGATCATTTAAACTCAAATATATTCTAATTACGTTGTTTCAGAATACAGATGCACAGACATTAAGCAAAAATAACGAGGTTTTAGGACGGATACAACAGTAAATATAAATTAAAAATAACTTTAAAAATCACGATTTTGACACAAGATGGATGGCATTGATCGTTTAAACTCAAATATATTGTAATTGCGCTATTTCAGAATATGAATGCACAGAAATTAAGTAAAAATAAAGCGATTTCAGGACGGATAGCAACACTAAATATAAATTACAGAGAACTTTAAAAATCCGATTTTGATACAAGATGGATGCCACATTTTATTTTGAAGTGAGTCACGTGATCACTTCATATGATTTGGATGTAATTATTATCTTAATTTTTATTTTAAAAAAAACTACCGAATATATTTTGCTGAAATGTTTTTATATTTTTTATCGGATAATTTGAATATTTCCTAAAACTTTCGCAGCAATTTGTGAAATGTAAATTTGTTTCAAAAATCTTTGAAAAATTAGGTCTCATAGAGTTCAATGTATTTCAAATTTTCAACACGGATTCTATCTAAAACTAATTATGTGATATTATTCATTTATATTCCCATAGGTCCCACAGACCGTCTGAACAACATACTAAAATTTCATTTTGATAAAATCATTTTTACGGCAGTTATCGTGCGAACGGACAGACAGACAGACAGACTGAATGAACCAGGTCATAAACACTTTTTAACTATGTTGTAAAGTGTTAAAAACAAGAGCATAGTACATTTTTTCCGCCAAAAATATCTTGCTACTAATAAAAGTGTTTCAATGCAGCAATGCAGCAATTATTTAAATGTAGTGAATAATATTATTGAAATATATAAGAACAATATATCATAAATACATACGTTATGCTGCAGACTATTAAAATAAAAGGCAGAGGGTTCTTAAATTCTGCAATAGCTAATACTTTTTTTTTGCTTTATGTGATTTTTTGATAAATGTATTTGAAAAAGTGCAGTATCTCGAGAATGGTTCATGATAGAGTTCTAAAGTATATGTTAATCATTTTATACTCAAAACTTACATATGAAATATTAATCTCGTAACAGTATTGAAAATTTTGATTTTTTGATGATTTTTTTTTAATTTCATTCAAAAATTTGGGGATCTTCCGACCATTTGATTGCGTTTAAAATCAATAGACGTCCAGTACTCACTGTATGGAATTTTTTTACAAAATTTCGTGCGAAACGCCACATTCGTTTATAAAATATCGTCTTCACAGCCTCACGGACGCACGCGTGTAGCCATCCCCTCAAAAACTATTGATTTGAGTTCAGGGATGCTTATAATGTGCTCTTGCGTCAAAAAATCGAATTTCAATTTTCGATGGCGTCACGATACTTTCCCTATATATATAATATATTTATATAGGGACAGTAATAAGCGGCGCAAATACTGTATTCTCTCATAGTATTATCCCCTGCGAACTTCTGCAATTCAGCGAACTTCAGGAACGTTTTATTTAAATATATTCGTTGACGCCATAATTTGTAATATAAACAAATTTCGCACAGTGTTGTCATTCTGGTATAAAAATCAATTCTAAAAGTAATTCTACATACTAAAATTTCTACATTCAAATTGTTAAAATTTTCTGTACTACTGTTACTCTTATTTTTTGACCGTTTCTCGTTTGTGACCCATAAGTAGCCTCCTCAGAAATATGCCTAAGGACAAGTTGTCTCTTGCATTTAGGGACTGTCTCTCTTGCCTGTTTTGAACGACCTCGGGCAATATTCTTTACAGATTCTTTAAGTTGTTTTTTTCCAGAACATTATGATGTTTTCCACGTATATTTCGATAAAGAGTTATATTCATGACAACGCAATTTGTTGGATGTTATCAAATAAAAAATATGGTATATTGCTTGAAATTGCGGTAGTAACAAATTATATTCGATGGGTTATATGATAAACAATTTAATTTTATATGGTGTGGTAGTGGGTTAATAATGGCATATTGGTTATCAAATGTGTATTTAAATAATAATATTTATGGTACTAATAGAAAATGCGTGTGTTAATAAACAAATGATAGATTATATCGCTTTATTGAAGTTTAGTTGCAATTATTTTTTCTTACAATAACTAGATGTTTGACTAATTATCAATTAGCCTACGAGCTTTCCAATATTCGAGCTTTCCAATATTGCAATTTCATATCGCATTTTGTCCCGACCCATACAGCCTTCCAGAAGGCTTAAGGCACCACAATCACAAAACCATACTACAACCCATACGTTAAGGTGATTAACCGCCATCGGTTTTCCAGTATTACATAAGATACAATTAGATATTAAGGCCAGTGTGATTCTGAATAGAAGAGTTTATAAGCAGTCATCAACATATACAGCACTTTGCCGCAACAAAGCATCCGCAAATGTCCCAGAATAAAATGCTTCAAAGCAGCAAGAAATCTTAATGTTTACTTGTGGTTTTGCCTGATATCTTCAGTCTAATGCTTTTTTGAAATGAATACGTAGTAAGAACTTTGATGACTGGATAGTTATGGACTCGAGAGGTGTCTGCAAAATAGTTGCACTATTCTTGGCTAGTTGATTATCCCTTTTGTTTCCACGCAAGCCATATGGTACAGGAACTCACTGTAGAAGTACTTTGCCAGCCATGTCCCTCAAAATTGCTATACAATCATGGATAGAACATCTGTACTGTTGCTGTCAATCAATTTGAGAGTCCATAAGGAGTCGGAAAATGATACTGTTGAAGAGAAACATAAATAGCCTCAACTTTACCATTAAAGTGAGTTGTCAAAGTTGTTTAGCCGCACATACATTATTACATGTAGCTATCATCTTTGAAGTTGATTACTTAAATATAATTATATAATGCTTGAATTTTAATTGTGTGGTGATTGTGTGGTTTTCATTCTATCTTGTGATAATCTTTAATCTCTTCATATGAGGGATTTTCTTATTTGACGCCGTTTCTTTCCAGTATTTGTTATTTTTGAACAATTATTAAAAAACAACAATACCTTTAAAACATGTCACAGGATTCACATAAATTAATTTCTGAGTTGTGTAGCTCATAGCGTAACTAGAGCGAATTCCAGGAGATCCTGATTTGAATACTAGCCTTAGCAAAAACATATTTTAAATTAAAATGAAGTCAAAGTACTTTTCCGAATATTCTGACTCCTGATACATAGAAATAAGCATTATGCCACGAAAATTCTCAGATACTGTATGGAAAAAATAACCAAAATTATGTATTTTTTAATTTCTGGTAACTAAAAATTCACAGAAAAAATAAATGGTTTTAGGAAATTTCAATGAAATAAACTGCAGGTAGTGGCGCATCCTGTTAGTTGGTTGCAATGTGAAACTTAACATGTTCTAAGTTTGACATGTAATAATTTTCGATCGCCGTATTGGTTATAGTTGTATCTGAAATAATCTTTGTTGAATATATATTTATTTTTATTATTAAAAGCAGGATTGATTTGTGAATATGCAATTGAGATGCAATTTGGAATAGTTTTGAAATGCTCCTACATTAGCATTATTCGAGCGGCGCCACATCGTCTTTTCCGACGAATCCCGGTTCTGCGTAAAGCATCATGATGGACGTATCCGTGTGTGGAGGCACCGAGGAGAACGAATGTTGCCAGCTTGTGTTTGTCATCGTCATACGGGCCCAGCACCTGGTGTGATGGTATGGGGTGCCATTGGGTACACATTCCAGTCACCTCTTGTTCGCATATCCGGTAATCTGGACAGCCGCCGTTACATTTCTGACGTGTTAAGGCCCGTGGCTATGCCCTGTCTTCGAGGCCTGCGTGACGCCATCTTTCAACAAGATAATGCACGACCGCATGTTGTCAGTGCTGTCCGGACCTTTCTTGATAAAGAGGGTGGTGGACTGCTGCCCTGGCCACCACAGTCTCCAGATCTGTTACCCATTGAGAACATTTATTCATGGGTTGCTGAGAGACTGACACGCCACCACTCGCCAGCCACTACGATTGATGAACTCTGGCACATAGTTAAAGCCACATAGAATGACGTACCCGCAGCTGTCATCCAAGCTCAATTCGGCTCGATGCCCAACCAGATTACATCCTTTGTTGCTGCCAGAAGTGGCAGCTCTGAGTACTGAATTCTGCATGCTGTGTACCCCAAACCACCTGCAAATGTAATCATGTCTTCCTCCCACTAAACTGTATATGTACAATAAATAAGATTCTGCTATTTACTTTTCTTCCTGGTATAGCAATTTTAATGGCCAGCAGTGTATTTAGAACAATGCAACTCTCTATTATAACAATGCAATCAATTAAAACAATCTATTCAGAACAATGGGACTACAATAGAAGTATTAGAGCAATTTATTTAGAACAATGGAACTAGAATAGAAGAATTGGAACAATTTATTTAGAACAATATATTAAAAACAATATATTTAAAACAATGGAATCAATTTATTTCAATCAATGGAAGAATTATTTAGAACAACGAAATAATAGACTGAAAGAACAATCTATTTAGAATAATGCGACTCTCTCCTGATCGCTGCTAAATTTTTAGACAATGAAAATCTCAGACCGCAATTTATTTATATCTATTTAGAAAAATGCAACTATATATTAAACAATGCAACTATATTTAGAATAATGCAACTCTCTCTGCAATATTTATTTAGAACAATGAAACTCGCTCTGCAATATCTATTTAAAACAATACGACTCTCAGACTGAAACGTAACCAGTAGAGTAGACTGCTCACTGCTAAACTTTTAGAGTAGACTGCTCACTAATAAACCTTTAGAGTAGACTGCTCACTGCTAAACTTTTAAAGTAGACTGCTCACTAATAAACCTTTAGAGTAGACTGCTCACATCATTATTTTCTTATTGGTCTTGACCTGCAACTTTCAGACTGAAACGAAGTAAGAAAAATTCAATGAAAAAATAATGAGCTCAGCAAGATACGTTTTCGGAATAAACTCAATGTGCGAGATGCAGCACATTAATGGTCTAAATGGAGAAAAATATGTTATTTTTTTTTCTAGATTACAAAAGTAAGCATATGTTGCTACCATGGGAGAATTCATCCCGCTTTGTTTCAGATAACTCTGTTATTTATCTTTCCACTGCTGAAAATTAATTTTCTTAAAATCAATTTATGAGTTTCTCGAATGTTAGTTTGTACTTGAGTTGCATAAAATATCTTCCTGCACCTACAAGTTCTGCGATCGATTTGAAATCCTTTTATTTTAAATGGCTTTCGAAACAGCCAAGAATAAACAGACTAATGAAACATTAGTCTGCTTCGATCAACGCTTTTTAAATGGTTTAAGAGTTGCATTTTAAAGGCAAAAAAAAAAAAAAAAAACTAATGTAAAATCATTTTTGAAAGTGCTACAAAATCTCTAAAAAACCTCTTTAATGCTATCTTTAAAAATGTCATTTTTTTACTTTCCCTGCAACACATGGTAATGTATACGTAAAGTATTGGAATCGCATCGAAAATCGCAACTCGAGTTTCCGGCAGATTTACACGTTTCGGGACCTCTAGAATACGAAAAATCTAATTTTAGCGTCGCTTTTGTATGTGTGTCTGTTTGAGCAATGTATCTAACCACTCTAACCCAAAAACTAAAGGACTAAATTTCATAACATTTTATAGGTATATCCCTTGTGTGTGACCCTGGTGCTGATTGGATTTTGGTACGATTTGGGATAAAATAACCCGCATTTTAGGAGAAATTATTCGCAAAAATATCATGTATCCACTCTAGATAAAAAACTAATTAACCAAATTTCACAAAATTTGGTAGATATGTTATTTATATGATACTCTGATGCCGTTTAGATTTTAGTTTGATTCGGAAAAGAGAAATTTGCCTTTTTTACGAAATGGCAAAATATAAAATAGAAATTATGCATGATCAAATGTATCAATTAAATGCTTGTTTTATACATAATTTCTGACGAGGAAAAAACAAGACCAACCTCATTACTTAAGATCTAGCCGTTCTCGAGATATTTTAGTGTTTTCGCACTTTTATGCCGTCTTTGAAAAAATGTCCAATTACCATATATAAACGAAAATTGAATTAAAATTGCTAATTCAGTTGTATTTTGCGCAATTAAACTCAATTTAATTAAATATTAAAAAATCTGTAGGGAAAGTATGTGCTGCCCCATCAGAGTTTTTTCTTTGTGTTCTATTATTGTTTCCAATAACAATACAAGTACCAGATAAGTTTTCAAACATATCCATAAACAGTCCTTTGTATCAAGTCATGAACTTATAGAATAGTTGTGAAATGTAAACTATAACGCAAGCTAAGTTATATCACGTAAAACATACACTTGAGACACGATGAAATAACATAGCATTTCAGAAAAGACGATTATCAGAAAATTGCGTTTCAAAATAGAGTGACAGAAAGGGGAAAAAATATGTATTCACTAAATACGATGTACTGTAAAGAAATATTTGCATTTCGTGGCGGTATGTCGAAGTAAAACTGCATTGTACTCAACTCCACGATAGCTAAACCATATCTGTCGAATTAAACTTCCATATCCAGTTAAGATCACTCTTCCAGTAAAAACACAACATCAGTGAACCGTGTTTGATTTTATTATCCACTCGTCATCACAAATTAGACGATACCTGCGAATACAGCAAGGCAATGTGTTGCGTGTCACGTTTTGTGAAACCCTGTAGGGGTGCACAAGTTTTGTCCTACCATGCAGACGGCTTCAAATGTATGTAAATAAATTGTCACATTTTATAAATAAAAATTGAAAAACTTTAAATCGATTTTGTGAAGGGACCGAATCTGTCGGTTACTATAGAAATAAGTAGAATTGCAGCGCAAGTTTCACTTCTGACTTTGCATATGTAGGGTAATAAAAAAAAGATGGGCCAAACTTTACAAGGTGGTAGTACATACCATACCAAGCATATCCGCCATAGTTCCCTAGGTCGGAAATGAAACATAAAGGCGTTACAGGGCGCTTACTCGTCATTAAAGCGTCATTCTGGTTGTTGTTTTCTGTCTGAAGAAGAAACCCACGTATGCAAATTTCATCTAGGAAAGAAGAATCCTTATTCAAAATTTCGTTAGTGGACGAGAGGTAAGGAACTCGTTATTGGACGTCACTTTTCGTTATTGGACGACAAAGAGGTAAGGATTGGACGAAAAGGAGGTGAAGGAGGTAAGGATTTCGTTATTGGACGTCACTTTTCCGGACCGATGGATTGGGTGAGATGTTCCTATAGCTTGGTCTCCACGATCACCCCGATCTGTCGTGGTTTGACTTCTTTTTGTAGGGATATCTGAAGAGTCTCATCTATGACATTCCCCTTGAATCCGAAGAAGAACTCGTAGCCAGAATTTCGGTCGCTGCAACCGAAGTGCGCGACATGCCTGGTCTGTTCGAAAGAGTTTTCCAATCCATTCGATCGACGCTGTGGGACGTGCATTCAGCCTGGCAGTCAATCTTTTGAGCCAACTGTAATTGTTGTTTATTAATAACCACAAGTGATAACCACAAGTGACTTACCTGAATAATTTTAAAAATCATTATCATGTTTTATTTCTTCCATGCTATGAACAGTGTGCAAATGATTGCGAAAATCATCAGACTTCGGTGCTGTAAAATTACAATTTTTTTTTTCTTTACAAACATAATTTGTTTATTTTTTAGCAACTAGTTGAACATTTTCTTTATGTCTGTAAAAGGTAGATTTACTGGAAAATATATTTTTGCAAATGCACATTTTAGAAAACTTTTCCGTTTTCTGTGAGTTTTTGGCTTGTGAAGTGTTTGGTCCATCCTTAAGCTTTGGATCAATATTCATATTTCTCAAAAAGAAAAAATTCACGAAACATAAATTTGCCGCGAATGCTAAATAAAAACTCCTCTAACCAGAATCAACGTGTACCCTACGTCATCGGCTACGTCAATCCCATCATCGTCAGTAGTGGTTCCTTGTTAGTCGAATCGGAGTGGGTCCGGTGCTATTTATCCGCTCGTTTTAAAGTTGCTAGACCCTTTTTTTTTCTATTTGGATGAACTTTTAAAATATTTCGTAAAATCTCGCGAAGCTTCTACACTTTTTATTTTCGCTGGTTTCGCATTATGTATTTTTGGGGGAATTTCTGAATATGTTAATATATTTTTCATTTTTAAGTGCATTTTTTATTTTCCTTATATACATAATGTATAAGGAAAGTATAGCGATGGGGTCGAAAATTCGAATTCGAGTTATCGACGGGAGAGCACGTTCCAATCAGCCCTGATCACAAATCAAACATTTTTGAAGTGATGTCTGTGTGTGTGTATGTGTGTGTGTGTGTGTGTGTGTGTGTGTGTGTGTGTGAAAGTATGTGTGTGTGTGTGTGTGTGTCAGTGAGCCTGTGGAGACGATAACTGACGAACGAATGGACCGATTCGAATGAAATTTGGTACAAAAATCACAATCCGTAAACACTGGAAGTCTATTGTTTTTATACGTAATCGAATGTACAGAACACCCCTAAATTTTCGAATGAAATTTTGAAAAAATCGTCAAAAAATCAAAACCTCTAATAAAGTTACGCAAATAGACATTTCTTATGTAATTTTTCATTAGAAAACGATTGGCATAAATTTTAGAACGCTAACATGAACCGTTCTCGAGATATTGTACATTTTTCAAAAAATTATCAAAAAGCCATATAAAAAAAATTCCTATTGAGAAACATGTTCACTTTTCATATGTAATACCATGCGATAAATTGAGTGACATCATTCTCGTGGATCTAGCTCGTTCCATTCATGAAAAAATATACTTTGAATAATACTCTTGTATTTGAACGTCAATAGTCATTTATCTGGTGATGTGTGAGGTGATGTGTGAGTGTGTATGTGTGTGTGTGTGTGAAAGTATGTGTGTGTGTGTGTGTGTGTGTGTGTGTCAGTGAGTCTGTGGAAACGATATCTCACGAACGAATGGAGCGATTCGAATGAAATTTGGTACAAAAATCACAAATCTTGAATGCTGGAAGTCTATTGTTTTTAGACGCAATCGAATGTTCAGAAACCCCCCTCTAAATTTTCGGGTGAAATTTAGAAAAAATCATCAAAAAATCAAAACCTTTAAAAAAGTTACGCAAATAGACATTTCTTATGCAATTTTTCCTTAGAAAACGATTGACATAAACTTTAGAACGCTAGTATAACCCGTTTTCGAGATATTGCACATTTTTCAAATAAATTTATCCAAAAATTCCATAAATTAAAAAAAATATATTAACTGTTGAGAAACATGTTCACTTTTTATATGTATTATCCTGCGATAAATTTGGTGACATCATTCTCGTGAACCTAGTTCGTTCCATTCATGAGAAAAGGTACTTTGAGTAATAATTTTGTATTTGAACGCCAATCGTCATTTATCTGCAATGAGAATAACTTATTTCTCCGTCCATAACGCTTGGCGAGATTTTATTGACGAATTTGGCGGAATGCCGCGAACTTGGCAACTTTTTAAAATGTTTCCAAATTAATGAAAATCTCTCCAAATGGATAAAAATTATGCTAAATGAATGAAAATGACGACTAATTAGCTGGTGAAACTTCAATATCTTGGAAAGAATATAAGTATCTACTATAAGAATAACCTATTTTTTTTTTTGCTGTAAAAGTAATAAATTCATTGCATTATATAAGGAAAGTCTTGTGCTGCCCACATCAGATTTTTGAGTTACTCTTTGTAAAAATATCGCAGAGTAACGCATCTCCCTGTGAAGTTCAGGCTCTAACTAAACCCCAAGCATCATTATTTATAACCAAATTATCTATAATCAATCAATATATTCAATCAATAATCAATAAATAAGTATTTATAATCAATCATCTTATTGAAAAAAGGCTTCGCATACAGAGTTCATAATATATAGGTATATCTCCCATTTCAGTGGGAATAATCATGATAACAAGAATCTGACCTTTTCATGTGATAAAATAAACAAAAATATACAGGGTGTCCCAAAAACATGGAACTCAGCTTTTATTCCTTACATATTGATCTTAGATATATATATAATAAATCACAAAGTTGCATTAAAAAAGTGCAGAATTTTATGATATAGATAAAAATTTTCAAGGGATTAAATTTGAAGAATTACAAAATTAAAAATTTTATACGGCCCCGTACAAAAACATTTCCAATAAGTAAACTGTGCCTCATACACTAATAAGGTGATGTACAAAACTTCAGCATTTTATTATAAAAAGTGACAGAGATATGTTTAAGCAAATTTGGTGAGGGATTAATCACAAACTAAAATGTAAATGTTTATAGCAAGAGTGCAAAGGACGCAACGCAGAAAGACATCATAGGCAAATAATATCTGCCTCTTATCTTTAATGGATCTTTGGCATGGATGGAAAACATTTTGAACAAGCTTTGTAATCTCTGTGTAAAGTTATTTTTTCTACACAGTGTAGATACTTTTGTACCAATAAATGGCAAAATTATTATTTATTTATGTAATCATTGTTTTCTTTCGTAATTTGTGTATGGTCCTTGAAACGCGATCCGCCGACATGATTCTTCCCCTCCGAGAACCCATGTCGATGCATCGAAAAGTGGTGTAAGTCAGCATTTCTGTCTTTTCATATGTCTGGGACTTTTTTTAATAAAATGCTGAAATTTTGTACATCACCTTATTAGTGTATGGGACACATTTTACTCATTGGAAATGTTTTTGTACGGAGGGTCGTATAAAAATTTAAATTTTGCATTTCTTAAAATGTAATTTCCTTGAAAATTTAAATCGATTTCATAAAATTCTGCACCCTTTTTTACGTAACTTTGTAATTTATTATGTCTATGATCAATATTTAAGGAATAAAAGCCTAGGCCAATATGTCTGGGACACCCTGTATTTTAACTGATTAAGTAATTTTATATTATTGTGTGAATTTTATTAATCGTTAGATTTTTTCTAGCAACTCTGTGAGTGAATTGACTGCAATGTCAGTAATGTCCACCACTGCTGAATGATTTCTTTAACGCTATGCAAAATTTCCATGCTTCAAGAAAATTTCACTTCCCAAGTGAAATTCCCTCGCTTTAATTATAACTATTTTACGAATATAAAAAAACCCCATTAAGCTTTCAAAATGCTTCTTTGTTTTATTAATAGACCATATTAAAGGCATAATAATTCATTTGTTGCTTAATTACAAATAGAAGGCAAGTCATATGTATTTCACAAAATTTTACAAAGGTTCCGCCGTTCCACGGTAACATGGATAAGAAAACCTGTTCTGGAGGTCAGAACTAGGGTTAAAATTAGGGTTAGAACTAGGGTTTTAATCTCCACGTTTAGTATATTTTATTATTGAAATGAAAAAGTGTTGAACACAGTATCAGGAGTGATTTAATCTGCAGTTACAAATAACCAGCCGATAATGGTTAGGCAACTAGCGATGCACTGGAAAATCCACTTCGATAAAAGCTTGCCATTTCGTCCCAGCAACTTAGCTGTAGAGCGTCGACTGGACAGTTCGGAGATCTAGATTATCTGTAGAGCGTCGATAACTGTGATCTAGATTATCTGTAGAGCGTCGCAACTTAACTGTAGAGCGTCGACTAGACAGTTCGGAGTTCGATTCCCGGTTGGAGCAGCAAGGCTCTTTACAATGACGCTCGAACAAATCAATCTTGTAGGATAGAGCAAAGATGTCGGAAGTCTGAAAGCGACCCTAGTACTACTAGAACGCATTCAGTGGACTCTGACAGATTGAGCAAACTAAGAGGATAATAACCACGAAGGATACTAACCTGGGTAAAATTAGTAATAACATGAGATTAACCTAAGGTAAAGTTAGCAGGATGTGGTCAGTCAGATTGTTAGTTACCCGCCAATCGGACATTAGGAGGAGAAGAATGCAGAGTCCACTTCGATAAGAGCTTGTAATTTCGTCCCACTAGCTGCTCAACGGTAGCGCTTCGACTGGCCAATTCGGAGGTCCAGGGTTCGATTTCCGGTTGGGGTAGCAAGACTTTTTACAGTACAAAATAAATATTTTACTTTCCCTACAATGCATAGTGTGATTAAAAGGAAAGTATTATTTTGTGGTTCATATTCAAACTTCTATTTAAAATAATAATTCTCTCTATATTGAAAAAACGTAACTGACACCGTCGCAGTTACTGTTGTTTGATACATTTCGTGCAATCGTGATTTTCTTTCTTGTACCGCAAATACAATAACGTACAGAAATAAGAAGTTGGTACAGTCGTAGAGAAATATTAGGGAAACTCTCTGAAATTAATTATTATCCGTTTAAACTGTAGTTTAGGCGATCTTTTATGTCGAAATTAAAGAAATCGCATTTGAGTTGCGGGATAGACTAGCAATAGCAAGATCACGAATTTTGAAAGCAGGACAACAAATTTTTGCAGGCCTATACCTAATCAGTTGAGCTTTTAAAAGGCTAATCCATTTTTAACACTTTACAACATAGTTCAAAAGTGTCTATGACTTTGTTCATTCTGTCTGTCTGTCTGTCATTTAGCACGATAACTGCCGTAAAAATGACTTTAGCAAAATGAAATTTTAGTATGTTGTTCAGGCGGTCTGTGAAACCTATGGGAATATAAATGAATAATATCACCCAATTAGTTTCGGATTGAACTCGGGTTGTAAAAATGAAATACATTGAACCCTATGAGACCTAATTTTTCAAAAAATTTTTAAATGAATTTAAAATTGACAAATTGCTTCGAAACTTTTAGGAAATATTCAAAATATCCCATAAAATCTATATAAAAAAAATTCAGCAAAATATATTCAGTTGTTTTTTAAATGAAAACTAAAATAATAATTACCCCTTTATATGAATAGATCACGTAATCATTATATGAATAGATCACGTGACCCACTTCAAAATAAAATATGGCATCCATCTTGTGTCAAAATCGAATTTTTTAAAATTCTTTTTAATCATATTTAGTGTTGTATCCGTCCTAAAACCGCTATATTTTTTCTTAAATTCTGTGCTTATACAGTGCGCGAAATAGTTTAAGGACAATATATAATTGAATTTCAAACATACTTTATTTTCACTTCATCAAAATGATTTTTTGATATTTCTGACCTCTAATATGAAAGTATATAACAATAACATTTACAACACATAAAAAACAATTATGAACCTTACAGAAGTTGACTTTATAAATAGTATCCCTAAAGAAAATATAGAAAAAAATATAAGTACATGTTCTAAATTACTTAACATTTCTCTTAATAATCAGGAAAACAACCTTCTTTTTCAATTACTTGAATAAACCGAGAGCTCATCTATGCTGAAAATTCTTTTAAAGCGTCTATGGAAATGTTATTCCAAGCTTGTTTGATGGCTAACACAAGATCCTGTTTATACTGATATTGTGTGACATTTTTATAAACTTTTTGAGTTAGAAGACCCCATACATTTTCTATTGGATTGATATCGGGACTCCTCGCCAGCCAATCAAGTAAATTTACTGAATTAGCTTCAAACCTGAGTTTTGAACTCTTAGAAACGTGTATGGAAGCGTCATCCTGTCGGAAAATATAGTATGCTGAAGGAATTAGTGGGGCCTCAGGTAACAAAAGTAACTCTAGCATATCAACATATTTATCAGAGTTCATTTTGTAGTTGATAAAGATTATAGACGTGGTTCCGGTTATTGCAAAAGGGCCCTAAATCATTACTGTGCCCCACAGTACTGACGTTTGGAAAAAACTTTTTTGGATTTCCCAGATTATACCAAAAATATTGAAAACTTTCTGGCGCATCAAGATTGAACTTCTTTTCGTACGAAAAGTTTGCATCAATCCATTTTGGACCAAGAGAAATGTATTTTTTTTTTTTTAATACCTGTCTCGTTCCTCGTGTTGCTTTTTAAGAGGCGGACGTGACATTAACTTTCTATACCAAATATTCGAATGTTTATTCAAAACATTTTGAACTGTTCGTGTGGAACATGGTAAGTCCAAATTCCTTCTAACTTCATTTGCAGTTTCTTTTTTCTCGCAAGCTCTTCTTAGAACCATTCTTTTCTGCCGATGCGTTAGATTTTCTGATCTTCCAGTTCGTGTTTTCATTCCGTATATTCCAAGTTCTTTTGGAAAATTATAAACTGCCGTTTTAGATCTTTTAATTTTTCTCGGAATTTCATGCCCACTCAATCCACATTCTTTAAAAGCAAGAATTTTCCCTCTTTCAAGGTCAGACAGATGAGTTCCTTTTGACATCGTACAAAAATCGTGAAGAAATGAGACAAGTGTAAATTTTGTTTAGAAACCCAGTCTTTATATATGAAATGGTCATTTCCTACCTTCAAATATGCAAATTTTACTTTAATTTTAGATGAAAAAACAGTTGTCCGTCTACTTTTTTCCAAGATAATTTGGGTTCAAAATTTATAAAGTAAATATATACATATTTATTTTTGGAAAAGAACTTAATTTTATCAATATTTTTGCTTAAAAAATTTGCATGCATTTCCGTATAAAAGATTTCTAGATTTAGCGAGATTTCGCTTGTCCTTATATATTTTGACGCTCACTATACATACTGAAACAACGCAATTACAATATATTTGAGTTTAAATGATCATCAAACTTTGATTATTTCTACAACGAAGCCTAATTATTACTTATGGAGAATGGAAACACCAAAAGATGTAGAATGAGTTGTATAAGAATTGTTGCATTTATTTAACTCAAAATTATTTAGCTCATGGAGTCTGCAATATAGCTGATATGAATGAAGCATTCATTGATTTTACATAGAGAAGCTGACGATTTTAGCATAGCTTAAGTTAGTATAGCTTTAGTTTTTAGCATAGCTTTAAATTACTTGTACTCCCATAGTTTTAAGTTTTTAAATGAAATAAATTATTATAGCATTGTGATGAATGAAAGGAATAAAAAATGTTTATGAATGAAATGCTGCTTTTATACAGAGGCGATTTATATTTCGATGACGTCATTTGAATAAAGTTCATTTGTTTCCGATGAAGTTTTCAAATATAATAAATTATTGTAGTATTATGATAATTTTAAAAATATTACCGAGGAATATATCACATTTTAGATATCTTTAATTCAGGCTATTTATATTTCAATGCCGTCATTTGAATGAAGTTCAATTTTTTAGATTAAATTTTACATTTTTACTCTTATATAAAATGTAAACAGCAAAATATGTAGAATGAGTTGTATAAAATTGCTGTATTTCTTTAACGCTAAATTATTTAGCTCATAGAGTCTGCATAGCTGATATGAATAAAATATTCATTGATTTTACAGAGAGAAAGACGATTTTTTTCTGAAGTTTTAAGCATAGAGTTAAATTACGTGTACTCCTATAGTTTTAAGTTTTTAAATAAAGTAAATTGTTATAGTTTTGTGATGGATGAAAAGAATAAAAAATGTTTAATTAATGAAATGCTGCTTTTATATAGAGACGATTTATATTTCGATGACGTTATTTAAATAAAGTTCATTGGTTTTCGATGAAGTTTTCAAATACGATAAATTATTGTTGTATTAGGAGAATTTTTAAAATATTACCGAGGAATATGTCGCATTTTAGAGTTGTTTAAACTAGGCAATTTATATTTCAATGCCGTCATTTGAATGAAGTTCATTTTTTTAGATGAAGTTTTACATTTTCAAATATAATAAATTAATGTAGTATTGTGAACATTTTAAAAATAGTACCGATGAATGTATCACATTTTAGAGATGTTTATATAAAATTGCATTGAAGTTGGAAAGTGTTTCATAATCAATGCTTTATGCATGATTGATCTTTTCTGTTTAAATTTAAATGTAGTTTATGAGTTATTCAATTTTTACGCACTTCTGAAGTAAAAAACTGTTGTCATTTGAGAAGGATTTAATTAGTTAAGTCCATTAATAACACGAGGGGTTCTTGTGTGCAGCCAAATTGCTACCATGTTGTGTGCACAGAAAGCTCCTGGAGTTTATGAGAATCAGCGAATTAGGGGCGGACTACCAACGGGTGTATTATACCTGAGTAATAGACAGCACGGAATAGGTTGGGAAACGACCTCATTTTGAGCCAAGCAAGTTCCGTGGGTTGACGAACGTAGCGAGCTATTGAAAAATGTCACGGGATTAACAATTTTACATATTATTTATAATGTAAACGTAATTGATGTCATTCGTAGATGACTTAACTGTGGCGTTCTTGAACTAGGGCATGGTTTTATTAAAATAATTAAATACATTAATTATCAAATCAGTAAATCCTTTGTAAATAATTATTAAAAAACTCAATTAATAAGTTTACAGTGACTTTCAGAATTTTGTGCATTAATATGCACAACATATAAAATGTATTTTTTGAAAGAGAACATATATTATACCTTTATCTAAAAAGAAATTTCAGATTCCTGTCAATCGTGAAATAGACTTTATTCCAATTTTTTTTTATTTCTTATTTAAAACCAAACTCATTTTTAAAAATATTTGTATTCATAAATCGAAATATGACAGCCGTCACAGACAACTAAGCTATTTCATCATATTTTTGATGAATTTTTATAATGTTTCATTATAAACTATGCGATCTTAACAAACCCAATCCCATTCTGCCTGCCATTTATGATGAATCTAATCTATACGAAAAATATGAAGGGTTCATGTGGTTCGTCGTCTTATTTATATATCTCCTTTCTTAAGACTAAGTAATCATTTCTAAGACCACTTTGAGAAAACGGAAGGAATACCATTTCCCCTTTACTTGTTGAAAGAAGTTATTAAGTATATCCTTTTGAATTCTACAAATGTTCTTTGCAACCTTACCATCACATGATTGAGTGCATAAAGCTTTGAAATCCGCTATATACGAACATGATTTATTATTGTGGAGTAAAGAACGGGGTGAGGGATAACATCTAACCCATTAATTTTATTTTCTTCATCAATTGTTAAATATTTTGTCATAACATTCATTTCAATGCTTTGAAACAAACTTGTAATCATATTGACAATTAAAACTCTAGCTTGTAAATTGCGAAAAATGAGAAAGTTTTGCACCTGTAGCTGTGCTGAAAGTAAGCAGGGAAAATGGGGGACAACTATGTTATTCTTACAGCAGATAAATGACTATTGGCTTTCAAATACAAAAGTATTACTCAAAGTATCTTTTCTCGTGAATGGAACGAGCTAGATCTACGAGAATGATGTCGCCAAATGTATCGCACGGTATTACATATGAAAAGAGAACATGTTTCTCAACAGTTAATATTTTTTTAATGTATGGGATATTTTGTTAAATTTATTTGGAAAATGTACAATATCTCAAGAACGGTTTGAGCTAGCGTTATAAAGTTTATGTCAATCGTTTTCTAAGGAAAAATTACATAAGAAATGTCTATTTGTGTAATTTTATTAAAGGTTTTGATTTTTTGATGATTTTTTCAAAATTTCACTCGAAAATTTAGAGAGGTTCTGAACATTCGAGTGTATTTAAAAACAATAGGCTTCCAGTATTCACGGATTGTGATTTTTGTACCAAATTTCATGTGAATCGCTCCATTCGTTCGTAAGATATCGTCTTCACAGTCTCACTGACACAAACATACACACACAAACACACGCTTTCACACACACACACACACACTTTCATAGAAAAACACACGCACCCACGCAGATACACACACACAGACACACATCACCTCAAAAATGTTCTATTCGTGATCAGGGATGCCTGAAACGTGCTCTCCCGTCGAAAACTCTAAATCAAATTTTCGACCCCGTCCCAATACTTTCCTTATACATTATGTATAAAAGGAAAGTACAAAAACTTATACAATTTTGCCTCTTAAAAGCTATAACTTTCCAGCAATTAAAACTGGTTATCAGCAGTTCTGAGTAAATGTGCATGAGTGGCATTTAGTCACCCTTATCCATTGAGAACGCACGAAGTGCTGATGAAATGACTACCACAGAAATAGTGTGTCATTTTGGAAAATAACTTCAATACTCAAATTCAGAGAGAGATTGAAGGGCAGCTGGATGGAATGTTGAAAAATATTTTTCCGTGAGAAGAGCATCCCGTGACTATGTATCCAATTAGGCCACGAAGAAATTCTTTAGCATGGAAAGAAGAAATCAGGGTTAAATTCACTGAGGTGTGTTGATGTTATAAAACTAATCATCTGTTCCATATGCATGTCTTACAGTGTGTAATCAAAGGAGTAGATTGACAACTTTAAATATAACTGAAAACAATCTGACGTAGACAGCACATGGCTTTCCTTATACCATGCAATGAATTTACTTCTTTCACAGTGAAAAAATAATAATGTATAAGATCAATAGAACAAGATATTCAAGGATGAATTGTACATTTGTCACTTCTCCGGATGATAGTACCCAAAGAACTTAGATTTCTGACAACTCTAGACTAACAATCATCAACATTGATAGCATCCGCAAAAAGAAATATAGTACATATACTAAACAAATTTAATACTTAATTAAACAATTTAGCACCATTTCCGTTAATTTAGAGTTAGTTTTGCAATTTGACAATGTTATAAATCTAATCATCTGTTTCACATGCATGTCTTACAGTGTGTAATCAAAGGAGTAGATTGACAACTTTAAGTATAACAGAAAAAAATCTGATGTAGACAGCATATGACTTTCCTTATATCATGCAATGAATTTACTTCTTTCACAGTGAAAAAAAATGTATAACATTAATGGAACAAGATATTTAAGGATGAATTGTACATTTGTCACTTCTCCGGATGATAGTACCGAATTAACTTACATTTCTGACAACGCTAGACTAACAATCATCAACATTGATAGCATCCGCCATAAGCAATATAGTACATATACTAAACAAATTTAATACTTAATTAAACAATTTAGCATCATTTCCGTTAATTTAGAGTTAGTTTTGCAATTTGACGATATTTTCGTCCATCTTCGGCGAAACATCACCCCAAATAATCCCAATACCCAAATTCGCGGATAGATTAAACAACAGATGGATGGAATGTTGAAAAACATTTTTCCGTGAGAAGTGTGTCCCTTGATACGTCAGGGTATCCAATTTGGTCCCAAAGTGTCTTAACACGAAGCAATACTTTAGCATGGAAAGAAGAAAACAGAGGTAATTTCCTCAAAGTAACAATGGGGATTTTCATTTTAAACGTGAAAATAAATGGCATTTGTTTTCTATTTAATCTACTACCGTATTGTTAGGTGCATTTTAAATTAACTGAGGTGTGCTGATGTTAGAAAACTAATCCCTGCCTAAAACTCATTTTCCTCCCGTTTGTAATCAAAGAAGTAGATTGACAACTTTAAATCTAATTGAAAAAAAATTGAAGTGAGCAGCACATGATTTTTCCTATATCATATAACGAATTTACTTCTTTCACAGTGAAATAATGATGTATAGCACAGGACTTTTCCTATATTATACAACGAATTTACTTTTTTAACAGTGAAATAATGATGTAAAAATTTGACGTGGACAGCATATGACTTTCCCTATATTATACAACGAATTTACTTCTTTCATAGTGAAATAATGGTGTAAAAATTTGACGTGGGCAGCACATGGCTTTTCCATTATCATGCAACGAATTTACTTCTTTCACAGTCAAATAATGGTGTAAAAATTTGAGGAGGCAGCACATGGATTTTCCTATACCATATAACGAATTTACTTCTTTCACAGTGAAATAATGATGTATAAAAATGTGATGTGGGTAGCACATGACTTTTCCTATATTATACAACGAATTTACTTCTTTCACAGTGAAAAAATGGTGCAAAAATTTGACGTGGACAGCACATGACTTTTCCTATATTATACAACGAATTTACTTCTTTCACAGTGAAATAATGGTGTAAAAATTTGAGGAGGCAGCACATGGATTTTCCTATATCATATAACGAATTTACTTCTGTCACAGTCAAATAATGATGTATAAAAATATAATGTGGGCAGCACATGACTTTTCCTATATTATACAACGAATTTACTTCTTTCACAGTGACATAATGATGTATAAAAAATTTTTGTGGGCAGCACACGACTTTTCAAATATCATATAACGAATATACTTTATACACAGTGAAATAATGATGTATAAACATTTCATGTGGACAGCACATGGCCTTTCTATATCATACAACAAATTTATTTCTTTCACTGTGAAATAATGATGTATACAAATTTGATGTTGGCAGCACATGCCTTTTCCTATATCATACAAAGAATTTACTTCTTTTACAGTGAAATAATGATGTACAAAAATATGATGTGGATAGCGCATGACTTTTCCTATATCATACAACGTATTATATAGGAAAAGTCATGTTCTTCTTCTTTCACAGTGTAATAATGATGTATAAGATCCAATGCACGATATTTTGATGCTGAACTGTATATTTAGCATTTTTCTGGATGACAACATGCAAAACCATGTCGTAGTACACAATTAATTTCTACTTCAAGCAACTATAAATCGTCAAATGTAAACACTGATAGCATCCACAATAAACAATCTAGTTCATATGATAAAATATTTCAATAATTAATTCATCAATGTAGCATCATTGGACGATATTTTCGGTAATCTGGGGCGAAATATCGGTATGGTGATTTTAATTGGCTAAATGAGTTGTCAAGATTGTTGAAGTTATCGCCAAGTATTACAGATATATAGAGGGAAGAGTTTATATATAAATGACTATTGACGAATTGTTAGACGTCAAAATACAAAACTATTACCCAAAGTGTCTTCTCTCGCGAATGGAACGAGCTAGATCCACAAAAAGGGTGTTAACAAATTTATTGCGTAATATTACATACAAAAAGTGAACATATTTCACTATAGTTAATTTTTTTTGTTTTATGCGATTTTTTTTATAAATTTATTTGAAAAAGAGCAATATCTCGAGAAGGCTCAAGCCAATGTTCTAAGGTATGTGTCATTGTGCGCTTTCAAATTAAAACTTACGTTAAAAATGACCATTTAGTAACATTATTGAAGGTTATGATTTTTAATGATTTTTTTATAAATGTCATTCCAAACATTGGTTTTCTTCGAAAAATTCAATTGCGTTTAAAATCAATAGGCTTCCAGTTTTCGTCGATTGTAATTTTTATACCAAGTTTTATTCATTCGTGGGATATCGTATACACAGTCTCACGGATACACATATATATAAACACACGCACACACATACATAACCTCAAAAACATGCGATCTAAGTTCTTGAAACATGCTCTTGAGTTGAAAAATCGAATTCAAATTTTCGAACCTGGCTTTCTCTATACATTACTCCTATACAATACTTTAACTATACATTATACTATGTATATAGGGGAATTAATATGAGCATTTGTTCATTATAATTAACATTTTTTTATGATTTGTAAGTATTTAAAACTTTTTCTAATCCAACTGCACCACATTTCTAGCATATGCAGTATAATGTATAAGATACTTATTCTGACAGGTCTAAAATTCCAATTACTTGGCTCGTAGTCGGATTAATTTGATATCATCGGATACATTTACCTCAGTACATTTATCTCTTTTAATTCAAGAATATATTTCCATCTGAGATATCTCAGTCATGCATAGCTAGGCACAATTTTCAGAAGTTGTGATGTCATCACCGTGATTTTCAAGTAACATGCCGATTTGTAATATGCAAATTTTACTTATCAGTGGGGATAGTATTTAAGCTTGTTGGTACGTTTTTCATATAATGCCACTGAAGAAGGATTTATTAATGCCCGAAGGCGCTCTTGCTTTTAATTTATGTGTACGTCTATAGGATGTTTATTAAATTACTTTTAAAATATGAAGATTTCGTCTCTAATTATTTAAATGATAATAGGAGTTTTGCTCTGTTACTTCCTCCAGTAGAGAACTGGCCAATCTTCAGAAGCGGGGGAGGGGTTTGGGATATACCTTAGGCAGGTAAGAATGTAAAATCTTCGTTGACTTGGGTATTTCAAAATGCACTTATAAGTGCACTTGCTAGTTGTGCACTTCAAGTGAGAAAATGTATTGTTTTAAAATGTAGTTTTTCTACTGGTGGATGCAATGTATCCAGGAAAGCTAAATTCCTCCACATTTTAAGATTGATTTGTGCATGATAGTGTAAGATAAGTAATGTAAATACCATACTTCAGTACAAAACTAGGATATCCATATATACTAATTGCCAAATGTCCGTCTGTCTGTCACGCTTTTTTAGGCATAAATAGAGACCCCGAATAAATAGAGACCCGAATAAATAGAGACTTGCAATTTGGTACACGGCTCGATCGTTCGATAAAACCAGCTGGAAAAATCGAATTTTTCGAAAATGTTCTCTAGAGGGGTGCTCCACCAAAACGTTCGAAAAGTAAAATGATAGGAAGGCATACTTTACCATACGATAGAGACTTCAAATTTGGTGTATAGCTAAACCGTTCGAAAGGACGAATGTGTGCAATTTCAGATTTCCAATATTTTCTACTTAAAGGGATGCTGCACACCAAAATGTTCGATTTACCGAATAAATGAGATACGGCTCCTTTAAAATTTACTAGAGGCTTGAAATTAGGTATATGGACTAATCATTTGATGAAAACACACAAGACGAATATAGTTTTTCAAAAATGTTCGTTTATGGGGGTGATCAAGAGGAAAACGTTCGAAAAGAGAATTCATAAGAACACATACTTCGAGATAAGATAGAGATTTGAAATTTGGTGTACAGGTAGATAGTTTGGAAGGAAGAAAGTGTACAATTTCAGTTTTCCAATATTTTCTACTTTAGGGGGTGTCGCACACAGAAATATTCGATTTTCGGAATGAAGTAGAAACACCCCTTTAAGAACGTGATGCAGGCTTGATATTTGGTACATGGGAGAATCATTTAATAGAAAACCCAAGAAGAATGGAGTTTTTTTAAATATATATTTAGGGGGGGGGGGTACTCCACAGAAAAACATTCGAAAGGTGAAATGATAGAAAAGGCATGCTTCGCGATGAGATAGAGACTTCATATTTGGTATACGTGTAGATAGTTAGAAAGCAAGAAAGTGTGTAATTTCAGTTTTCCAACATTTGCTATTGTAGGGGGTGCCGCGCACTAAAATGTTCGATTTGACGAACAAATTATAAACGCCTCCTTTACAAGAATATATAGGCTTGAAATTCCGTATATGGGGTAATTATTTAATAAAAAAACCTAATATGATTACGATTTTTCAAAAATGAACATTTAAGGGATGCAATACAGAAAAACGTTCGAAATATGAAGTGATAGAAAAACATGCTTCACGATAGGATAGAGACATCAAATTTGGTGTATTGGTAGATAATTTCAATGGAAGAAAGTGTGCAATTTCAGATTTCCAATATTTACTACTTAAGGGGTTGCCACACACCAAAATGTTTGATTTTCTGAATAAATGATAAACGGCTCCTTTAAAATTTAACAGAGGCTTGAAATTTGGTATATGGACTAATCATTTGATGAAGACACCCAATGCGAATATAGTTTTTCAAAAATGTTCGTTTAAGGGGGTGCTCCAGAGGAAAACGTCCGAAAGGTGAATTGTTAAAAAAGACATGCTTCAGAATGAGATAGAGATTTCAAATTTGGTATACGCGTTGATACTTTGGAAGGAGGAAAGTATACAATTTCAGATTTCCAATATTTCCTACTTAAGGGGGTGGCGCAAACAAAAATGTTCGATTTTCCAAATAAGAAACGACCCTTTTAAAATTTGATAGAGGCTTGAAATTTGATATATGGACTAATCATTTAATGCAAACACCCAAAACGAATATAGTTTTAAAAATTTTTCGTTTAAGAGGGTGCTCCAGAGTAAAACGTTCGAAAGATCATTTGATAAAAAAATGATAGGAAAGCATGCTTTGCGATAAGATAGAGACTTCAAATTTTGTGTATGGGTAAATCGTTCAAAAGGAAGAAAGTGTGCAATTTCAGATTTCCAATATTTTCTACTTAAGGGGGTGCCGCACACCAAAATGTTCAATTTACCGCGTAAATGAGAAAATGCTCCTTTAAAATTCGATAGAGGCTTGAAATTTGATATATGGACTAATCATTTAATGCAAGCACCCAAAACGAATATAGTTTTAAAAAATTTTCGTTTAAGAGGTTGCTCCAGAGGAAAACGTTCGAAAGGTCATTTGATAAAAAAAAAACGTGCTTCGGAATGCGATACAGACTTCAAATTTGGTGTACGGGTAGATAGTTCAAAAGGAAAAATATGTGATAGAGAGTTGTAATTTGGTACACGGCTCGGACGTTCGATAAAACCCACTAGAAAAATCGAATTTTTCGAAAATGTTCTTTAGAGGGGGTGCTGCACACCAAAACGTTTGAAAAGTGAAATGATAGGAAAGCATGCTTTGCGATAAGATAGACACTTCAAATACGGTGTATGGGTAAATCGTTCGACAGGAAGAAAGTGTGTAATTTCAGATTTCCAATATTTTCTACTTAAGGGGGTGCCGCACACCAAAACTTTCAAAAAGTAAAATGATAGGAAAGCATGTTTTGCGATAAGATAGAGACTTCAATTTTGGTGTATGGGTAAATCGTTCAAAAGGAAGAAAGTGTGCAATTTTAGATTTCCAATATTTTCAACTTAAGGGGTGCCGCACACCAAAATGTTCGATTTATCGCGTAAATGAGAAAATGCCCCTTTAAAATTCGATAGAGGCTTGAAATTTGATATATGGACTAATCATTTAATGCAAATACCCAAGATTAATATGGTTTTAAAAATAGTTCGTTTAAGAGGGTGCTCCAGAGGAAAACGTTCGAAAAGTCATTTGGTAAAACAAAACGTGGTTCGGAATGCGATACAGACTTCAAATTTGGTGTACGGGTAGATAGTTCGAAAGGAAAAATATGTGCAATTTCTGCTCTGCGATAATCTCAAAATCAAATGTTCGATTTTTCGAATAAATATGAAAAGCTAATTATTTGAAAATTTACCTTATTCAGTGGTTACTTAATATGGGACCGTTGATTTTCAATGGGTATTCGGCTAGTTTTCTTTAATGATGTTAAGAAAATTTTAAAAGAAAAGTTTTTATAATTTCTCAGTAACATTTTTTTGAGTATTTCACGTTCAGGAATGGAGTGTATAAGCTAATTTCGCTCAAGCAAAAATCGAATAGAATAAAGTTCCATTAGCAGTTTAGAAAACTATTTTAAACTTCATTTATTTACACATTACGAACATAAATATCTTTTTATGGCTGATTCTATCTCAGATATCCATGAATTGATTTTAAGAAATTTAATTTCCAAGTATTGAAGAAATGTAGTATAATTTCCTGAAAAGAAGGTAAATAGTTAACTTTTTCAAAGAAAATAATAGAGTGTTTCGCTCCAAATACAAAGGTAAATAACATACGCTGTTTCCCATTTAAACTAATAGCGTGATGCAAGATGTATTTTGAATTTTCCCTCGAAAGTTGATTCTATGGAACTGATTCTGTACTTCAAATAAATATGTTCTTACGTTTGCAATCTAAACATGCAGATTAACAATTTAAAATTTCATCAAGCGGCGTATGGGCGTAACCAATTTTGGCACCCTATTTTTACTTTCCTTGCAATAAATGGTAATGTATAGGGAAAGTATTGGAATCATACCGAAAATCGCAACTCGAGTTTTCGATGGATCTACACGTTTCGAGACCTCTAGAATAAGAAAAAACTATTTTTAGCGTTACGCCTGTGTGCGTGTCTGTGAGTGTGTCTGTCTGTCTGTCTGTACAGATTTTGTATCCACTCTAACTAAAAAACTAATCGGCTGAATTTCATTAAATTTGGTAGGTGTGAGCGAATCTGGTGCTGATTAGATTTGGATGCGATTCGGGAAAAAAGGACCAATCTTTTTTTGCGAAATGGTCCGCAAAAATTGCATGCATCCACTCTAGCTGAAAACCTAATATACCAAATTTCACAAAATTCGGTGGATAAGTTCGCTTGTGGGTCACTCTGGTACTGATTAGATTTTGGTATGATTCGGAAACAGATAACCTGCCTTTTTGCGACATGGCCCGCAAAAATCGTCAAAATCTAAAATAAAAACTACGTATGCTAAATATATCCGTTAAATGCTTCTTTTATACGTAATTTGTAACGAAGAATAGAATAAGAACAACCCCATTACACAGGAATAACCCTTCTCGAGATATTTTTGGTTTTTCGTATTTTCTCTACTTTACCTTTGAAAATAAGTCCAATTACCAAATGAGAACGAAAATTGAATTAAAAGTGAATTAAATGAATTAAAATAAACAGAACTTGGATATAAGTCTGCAGGGAAAGTCATGTGCTGTCCACATCAGATTCTTAAATATTATTTGAATACGTTCTTTGCACTTAAAAGTAACATGTAAAATGCCAGTGTAATAATTAAAATCAATTGTATAAAATTTGTTAAAGACTACAGTTAAAATATGTAAAGAAAGAAGGAGATACAAAGTTCGCCTGGCAGATGTTTGATCTAGGTTTGAACCCAGGCATTTCAATCCCCTTCATTAAAATTATGTGTGCATTTAAGACTTTGTTAAATCTATTCGTTATTGCTTTTTATAAAATCATAAAATATATTATCTTAAAATATATCTCAAATAGTTCCTTTGTTTCAGACTTTTATACTGATTTAAAAGAATACAATTTAAAAGCTTGTCACCTTTAAAACCACTCAAGTACCCACTTCAATTACGTCAGGATCTCCAAATCACAAAGATATTCAACCAAGTACATCATTCGGCAGAATAAAATCGCATTGATCGTCCACAAAGTGTAAAAGTCTTTCATGATGTCAAGAAATATCCCTACTTTCTGATTTGTAAGTGGCCCCATCAAGGAAAGACCGAAGACTTTCTCCAATCTAAATTTCTTTTAGTACTGTGGTTTCTTTTAAAACCCCGCGGCTCTGGCAAAAGAATTTTCCGAAAGCAAATTTCGTCCTTGACTTTAGGAGTCACGAATGTTCGAAATGAACAAAGGTTGAATTTAGGATTTTGATAAGGGTATTTGTCAGGGGATTGATATATTAACAGCCTAACAGAAATCCGTCTTGCACATTAAAATATAAATTAAAATTTGTAGAAGAAACATGGTCTCATTCATAAAGATTTATTCAGAAGTTCTGGGATTTCAGAAAATGAAAGGTCAAAGTAAAGACGAAAATAGTTTATATTATTTTGAATGTAACGTTATGAAAATATTACGAAATCTATTCGGATTATATAGGGAGGATGTAATTTATTTATTATTATTATTATTGTAATTTATTATGGTCTCCGGAAAATGGAAAACATAATTAGAGTCCCAAAAATTTTCAGGAATTGAATACTTGTATGCCTCTTCCTTAGAAATATAAGCCATGTGTTACTCAATACAAAATTTAGAGGCCTAATAGCATTTTTAAATACAATGCTTAATTTAACCTTTATAAGTATAAAATACGATATCTTTTATGAAAACATACAAACAGCGTGCGTCAACTAGTCGCTGTTTATTGTTAAATGCCGCCTTTCGACAAGCTTTTAAATGAATGCTCTTCAGAAGACACTTTCTTGGAAGTTACGGGATCGTGTAGACCGCAACATGGGATAACCACAGCTAACAATACACGCTAAGTTTGCTGAAAACAAAAATATAGAAACAAAACAGGACGCATATGCCACTGCAACACCTTTTCCTCCTTATCCGTTTGCGCCTATAATACCCTATATTTTCCCCTAGAGGGAAGTGCGCCTCAGCATATGGGCATTTTCTCTGTAGTCTATGACTCGCCTCCTCTAAGGGTATATATACAAATCGTGGGATTGTCCCCTGGGTATAATATCCGCTGCTCATGCACCGACTCTTCTAGGTGGCTGAGAGGAACTGTGTCTTTGTAGCCTGTATCACGACTCGTCGGTAACTGTAGTCGGGACACGGCGGATTGTATATCCGAACCCGTGCCGTGGGTGATTCGATTGACCAATTTCCCCTATTTGTGACTTGGCTGGGTGCGATAAAACCCTTTCTGCCTCCTTTTTCCATCGGCATAAACCATAGGTTGCTGTTGTTGTAATTATAGGTTGCTGTTGAAGACCCAGATCGTCTGACTCGTCTGAGGACATGAGCAGCTGTTTGGACGGCCGAGTTTTTATTTGAGCTAGGTTCAATAGGTTGCTGAGAAGGTTCGATCTGAATCCCTATAATAAGGATTCAGATCAAAATCTCTATTATAGGGATTTGATCCCTATAATAGGGATTGCCCTGTTATAGTGATCCCAACAATAGGGCCACCCTCACTGCCCAATTGAAACCCTTTTGGGATCCCTACCAGTCTATAATAAAGTCAGCGGGCGCTTGGTCTAAATTTAAAAATCATCATCCTAACTACGTACGAAACGCTGGATCCTCTTCTATGTTAAATGTTTTAAGAATCATTTGTCAAGAATGTAATAAAGTGAAAAATCCATTTACAAAGAAGATCAAGCTCGTGCAATTGTTTTCAAAATCGCAATATATTTGCAATGATTATCATCAGTAAAGAAATATGTCTATACCTAATTTAAAATACACATAACATTGAGAAAGTAAAACTGTGTACTTTTAATTTTCAGTTATTTTTTAAATGATGGAATTCAGTCGGGAGAGAACTATTTGTCAGGCATTCGATCATAACCATTTGTAATCTGCGAGCAAAAAATAAATATTTTGAAACAAATGGCATGACTGGAAATAATGAATATGTGCCTTTAAATCGCAAATCTATGTAAATGAAATTGAAAATCTGTCTGTTTTTCTGTCTGTCTGTCTATATGTTTATCTCATCATCTCGAAAAAACCCTTTCACCGAATTTCATGAAATTTTGTCGGTAGCCTTGAAATAGCTCTATTTGAAAATTAAGTCCATGCTTCGAGTTTCCAGGTTAAAATCATAGTTATACCTTCCATAGTATTATTCAAACGATATTTTTCTTGGTAAATTTATTCGAAGAAAATTATATCATATCGCTTAGGAACGGATTTAAGACCAATGTGTTTATGCGGCAGACGATTTTTATCAAATCTTTAACGATTTTTATCAAATCTTTAACGATTTTTATCAAATCTTTTATCAATCAAAACTGATTTACAGAACTGGTTTATCAATCAAAACTAAATAATACAGAAATGCAAATGAAATAAATTTGATCAAAAATTCATTTTTGACTAGAGTACATCAATTACGTTCTTTAGATTTAAAAATGACAGGGATTATTGATATTTTCAATTTATTATGTCATATGTTTTATTTTTGCAAATGTTTTTGAAACTCATATATTATAGTACGGGGAATCTTCTACTAATACACGAACGAGTATATCTTCTAATCTACAAGAATATAAGCAGTACGGGTATATTCTCCCATACAATTTTACCACTTTCATTTCGGCATATACTGATTCAATTTCATATTTTTTTGTAAATTTGTTCACAAACGGGACCATGATGTTTTATTCTTCAGATCTGCCTGTGAAGATTATTTTCCATAGGGAGAAGAAAGTTTCTTAATCTTCTTTTTATTGCATTAATTTAAATATTTAATAGAATGTTTTGAATAACAATGCCACCTAGAATAAAATGTTAGGTTTCTTTATAATGTACATTTTAACTTTAATAACTCAGTCTGAGAGCCTCACCTCTCAATTAAGATCATTTTTTACATCCCATACACAAAATATGTGTTTAAATACCATGACAGATATTCTGACAGAGGACATGGACACACACAAATGACCGGTTGGATCTTAAAAGCGTATCATTAAGTTTATTATATAAATCAATACGAATTTCATTAAAAAAATACTCAGTTTCATATTTCTCAGAACATTTTAAGTGAAATTAACTTTGTAGTTTCTTTAACGTCACGGAAAAATTATATAGATGGATTCTTTAGTTATAGATCCTCCCAAAGTGAACCTAAGATACTAAAGTATCGTAAGAAATATGTCGATACATCATCGTTTCGAGCCTCAAGTGTATGCTACACCTTTCTAAAAAAAGCTTAATGTTTCAATTTAAACCCCAAAAGGATAGAAACTGAACTGTAATAGAATCTCATACATCGCCATTTTTCTTAATATGCCAATCCAACTTGCTGCGTAAAAGTATCAGTAAATGTTCGAACGTAACTCTCAGGTGAATAAAAAGTTTATAATATTTCAAGAAGTATGGTTTTAATTAAAATAATTTTAAAGTTTGTAGAGATAAATCCAATTTTAGCTGATTAAATGTTTATCGCATACAGCTGAGGATTGAACCAGAAATTCTTCGATTGTGTACCGGTATCTACTGCACCACCAACTTGGCCCCCTTAAGAAATTATGAGATGTTTGTATACACTCTATAGTCTCGAATAAGACTGGAGTGCTACAGTAAGTCGCTAGCACACATGTTTTTAAATTTTAGAGCAAATATCGATATAAAATCTGACGCAAATATCAATATATTTTAGTTTCTATGAAAACAATCGGCTAGTGCGAGGATGTTGATTATGGGCCTCCTGTATTGTGCCCACGTATAATACCACAAACACTGACTCTGTGTGGCGTATAAAAATCAGAAGACCGTTGACTTTGTGCCGCAATAACACGTCGAGTCACTTTACTGGCCGATGTTCTTGAAAAGCAACTGATTATTAGACATAAATATAACTTAACTCACACAAGTGGCGAGACAAAATTTGGTAAATTAAAAGTTATTAAAATATTCTTATTATTATTCATTCTAAATTTGCTCAAAACTAACTTTATCTTTAACTATTATTTACAAAATTTATTAGTTACTTACATAATAGTTACAGGTAAGTATTTTACCTAGAGCCGGTTATTTGTGATACAGTGGGAGAATATTATTGCTTTAGTAAATTATCTAGTGTTTTCCCCTTCTTCTCATTGGCTTTGGCGATTCGTTCTTTCATAGGTTCTAGTCATGTGGGTGGAGTTTATGTCTAGCTTCATTTTATCATCTCCTGTGCCTTGCAGCCTTGTTTACGCCATGAAGAGTACGTACTACGAGGTCATAATATAATATATTGACCACAAAATTACTGTCCGCCCCATCATAAAAATTGGCATCTTCATGTCTGGGGCTTGTCGCCATCTTGTCGCTGTAATGCCTTCTATTCCCACTTTATCACACTCTGTAAGAAATTATAATTATCGTACAATTTTTACAGAACAAGAAATGCTTGAGGTTTTTTGTCACGCGTTCTCAGATTAACAACGATGAAGTTTCCTTCAAATTTTATTGTATCCGTATGATTTTTACTATTTTTAAATAGCTGATTATAAGATTTTTATTTAATTGAAAATCAGGGGTAAAAAATTGGAAAATAATTTGATGGCTTCAAAAGATGCCCCCCTTACTTGTTGACACATTTTAATATTTTCGCAAAAGCAATGGCATATATTGAACATGTTTTGACTATTTTAGACTATTTGACTATTTTTGTCTGTTTGTGATCGATTTCTTCTATCCACGACAGCGGCCAGAAATATTAATGGATATTCATGAATCTTTAGACCAGATTTCTTAACAAAATATGTAGAAATACATGTAAACAGAATTTTAGAAATTTATTTGGAATTTTATATTTCTTAACAGGGCAGCATAGAAAAACATTTTACATTATTATGCATAACAGGGGTTATTTACAGACTCAATGATCACGAATCTAGCAGTTATACAGTTTTTGTTCTTGTGGCATCATTAGCTTCAAACAGAGGGGACAAGTTACGCCCCTCCCCCGAGAGGGTGCACTCTCAGACTTGTACCAATCTAACGATGTTTTCGAATCTTTAAAATTGAAGGATAACATGCTGTAATTGTTGTCATTTGGACTAACGATATAGATTTTTCAAATTTTCTTTGGCAAAATTTAATAAATATCTAACATAAAATACGAGCTATTTAAAGATGGGTTCTTGTAACAGAAAGTAGAGTTCAACTTCACGCCATTTGATTCATTTATTTCCCAGGAGTGTACAAAATGGGGAAAGAGAACCCGAAAAGTATTTCCAGACTGTACGGATACCTCACGAAACTTAACAGTTTTAATCAGTGTAGTGAAAAATAGCTGCGATACAATTTTTGTGTTCGTGACATCATTAGCTCCTTTCTGAAGGGGGAAGTTACACCCCCTCCAAAGGTCCGGCCATACAAATGGTTTCTCTAAGTCCTCGGACGAGACGGATGGTCTGGGCTTTCGACCCCCTCCAAAGGATGCACTCTCAAGCTTGGTATCAATCTAAATGTGTTTCCAAACCCATAAAATTAAGGGTAACATGACATACTGTAATTGTTGCTATTTGGACTAACGACATATATATTTTTCAAATTTCCTTTGTCAAAATTTAATAAAAATCTAACATAAAATGCGAGCTACTTAAAAATGGGTTCTGGTAACAGAAAGTAGAGTTCAACCACACTCAATTTAATTCATTTCTGTCCCAGGAATGTACAAAATGGGGAACAGGAGACCAGGAAGTACTTCCAGATCATCGAAAGGGCGGAAACTGTGCACATTATAGTATCAGCCACATAATAGGATCTAACGTAATTGGATTTTCAGTTTCTACTCAAGGGTTGGACATAATGAAAATCTATAATGTGGTCTTAAAGCACTTAACGCTACTTATCCTCTAGAAATACTTGGCTAATTAGAAACCTGAAAAGAAAAGGAAAACTTGAGCAACATATAAAAGACAAAATACAATGATAATGTGGACTACAGCTGTTTCTAGGATACATTTGGTCCCCTTCGCAAGTTCAAAAGAACAAACAAACCCAAATTCCAAAAGAGGAATAGGTGCAAAGGAAGATACAAAGGAGGAATATATACCCAAGATATGGATTAAGAGAGGGCCAAGAATAAAAAATGTCGTATCTCGGCGCACGCCAATCTCTTCTGTCTTTTATCTTTTCAGGTTGGCTGAATCCATGCTGATCTCTGATAGGCCCTCGCTTAATCCAGGTCTCGGGTATATAAACCCATTTGTATCTTCTTTTGCAACCATTTCTGTTTCTCATTCTCTATTACTTTCGATGTGGGGATACGTCAGTTTTATCGCAGTTCTGTCGGAATGGAAATGCCTTAAATCTTTAACATTCCTCTTTTGGACCTCAGGGTCATTGATTCTCTTGAACTGATGAAGGCTTTCAACTTATTTTCGAAACAGTTGCATGCTGCATTATCATTTTACTTGTGCCTATGTACGTTGCTTAAGTTGTCCCTATCCTTCGCACAAAGTGCATTTCTCTCATAGAAACCTGAAACCTTTGCACATTTATAGTCTTAACTGAGCCAATTTTCGATCAAGACGAACATTTTTGACGCTAAACGATATGCATTATTTAATAAAATAAAACTTTATAAAAACGTTTAAATTTATTGTTTTTATGTTTTCTCTCTTTGACAGTTTTAAATACTAGTTTAGTACAACAGTGCATTCATACAAACACCTTTACTGAAGAGCAAATTAAAGACTTCGAATTCTCCTTCGTTTATACAAGATATGCTGGTTTCATTACCTTTGCCACTGATTGAATTATTTGAAATTCTCCTGTTTTCTCATCGTATTTGAAAGAGAATATATAATGTTAAAACTTCCACAAATTCGACGTGGAGAAGCTCTTACAATAAATATGCATCCATAGGAGACTTGTTAAGAATCTCTCCATTATTGTAATACCACCTTCAGAACAGATTAATGTCAGGATATGCATATTTAACGAAATCTGAATTGTAATACAATCTTTAATTTTATGTAAAATCAAAAGTTTTAATAGTTATAGTGTTACAGCATCAATAACATTATTCCATATGCATATGCTGAAAGTTGTAATGAAGGATATTTTTACTCTCCATACATATTTAGTTTAATGCATAGGGACATACATGATATAATCAATTTCATAAATACATACATAGTATAATGCATAGTTGTGTGACGAGGACGAAAATTCGACAAAGAGAGCCAAGTGTCCCTGAAATGGAATTGAACGTTTTTGTTGTGATGTGTGTGTGTGTGCCTGTGTGTGCGTATGCCCGTGAGACTGGATGCGATATCTCACACACGAATGGAGTATTTTGAATATAATTTGGTAGGATTATTACAATTCATGAATACTGGAATAATATTAATTTTAAATGCAATCGATCGATCGGAAGATCAATAAATTTTCGAACGATATTTTTTTTAAATCATAAAAAAACAGGATATTTAATAATTACAAATATATAATCATAAAAGATCATGATATTTAATAATGTCGAATAAATAATCATTTAATACATAATTATTTATTCTGAAACGAATGATATGGACTTTAGAGTATTAGCTTGACCCTTTCTTTAAAAATTTCACGTTGTCTAGATAAATGTATATAAAAATCATATAAAAATGAACAGCAGTAAATATCATCAAATATGTAAACGTTGACGATAAATTTAGACTTTGGCGACTAATTTGGCTATATATGAACAATGTGGCGACTAATTTGGCTATATATGAACAATTTGGCGACTAATTTGGCTATATATGAACAACTTGGCGACTTTTCTTAATGCGGTACCTTCTTGATGAAAATGTTGCCAAATTGGCAAAAACGATGCCAAATTTATGAAGTGCCGCCAAATGGATGAATTAATAATAATTAATATATTTTAATATAATGCAGTATATTTCTTTGCATATGTTAGCATATTTCCAAATACAAGTTATATTTGCGCGAAATATAATTTAATTCGGTATTTTAAAGTAATTTTCCATTTTGTTATAAAGAAAAGAATCAAATGTCAGTGTACTTTTCAACATTAAAAACATTATATTTTGGATCAAATTAATCATTATATAATATTGAAGGAAGTAAAGTACTTGCATTGTGTAAAGAAAGTGGTGTGCTACCCATATCATATTTTTGCTGTAGAACTTGCTCATGAAAAAACCAGCCATTTTGACAACTACAACTTAAATATTGCATTACATCAAATGATGCATTTCTCATGGCTTCATCAGCTAAAAGTTAAAAAGTTAAAAATTCTTAAAGCAGAAGTGCACTAAGATATTAAAATATGGCTGTCTGTCTGTCCATTAGCACGATAACTGCCGTAAAAATGACTTTATTAAAATGAAATTTTAGCATGTTTTTCAGACCCAGGGGAACATAAATGAATAACATCACCCAATTAGTTTTGGATTGAATTCGGGTTGAAAAAATTAAATACATTGAACCCTATAGGACTTAATTTTTCAAACATTTTAAAGCGAATTTAAAATTTACAAATTGCTTCGAAAGTTTTAGAAAATGTTAAAATTATCCCTTAAAATATATAAAAAAAAATCAGTAAAATGTGTTAGGTATTTTTTTAAATAAAAATGTTTCATATAGGGAAAAAACAAATTCAATTAAATTCTGACACTTGCTATATTCTCCAGAAAGAGAAAAGTGATATATTTTATAATAAATATCTTTCCAAGAGTTTAATTATTTATTTTTATCATATCCATGAGTAAATTATTTTCAAAATTCATAACCAAGTAAGATATATAGTACGGAAGATCGACACAGTTATAAGTAGAAATGGGTGAATAAATTTTTTTTTTCGAATTCGAGGATTCTAATCAGGCTGTGTAGAGTTAGTGAGTTTGTCGCCAATGCTAATTTGACCCAAATGAGCGCTATTTTGTAAAAATGTTAAGATATTATATAAAATAGTTCTTCATTTCTGTTGGACTGTCAAATTGTGAGCTGCAATCAAAAATATTTTTGCCTTCCGCAAACCCAGTAAGCTTTTAATATAACGAGAAATTTATATATTTAAATTTTCTAAAATTTCTGAATGAAATTCTAGCACAAATTAAAAATGCTCATGTTTAAGTGTGATTTAATTAGTATCCCTATTTTTCAAATGTTTGTAAAATGTGTTTAAACATTGAATGTTATTAAATATATTTTTGCTTCAATTCTGTGCATCTACATACTGAAAGTACGCAATTACAATATATTTGAGTTTAAATAATCATCCAAATTTGATTATTTCTACAACGAAGCCTAATTTTCACTTATGGGGAATGTAAATACCAAAAGATGTAGAATGAGTTGTATAGGAATTGCTGCATCTCTTTAACGCAAAATTATTTTGCTCATGGAGTCTGCAATATAGCTGATATGAATGAAACATTCATTGATTTTACACAGAGAACCAGACGATTTCTTTCGATGAAGTTTTAAGCATAGAGTTAAATTAGTTGTAATTCCATGGTTTTAAGTTTTTAAATAAAATAAACTATTATGATATTGTGATGAATGAAAGAAATGGAAAAATGTTTACGAATGAAATGCTGCTTTTATATAGAGAGCGAGGAGATTTATATTTCAATGACGTCATTCGAATAAAGTGCATTTGTTTTCGATGAAGTTTTCAAATATAATAAATTATTGTAATATTATGAGATTTTTAAAAATATTACCGAGGAATGCATCACATTTTAGAGATATTTAAACCAGGCAATTTATATGTCAATGCCGACATTTTAATGAAGTTCATCTTTTTCGATGAAGTTTTAAGTTTTCAATTATAATAAATTAATGTAGTATTGTGATAGTTTTAAAATATTACCGAGGAATGTATCGCATTTTAGAGATGTTTATATAAAATTGCATTGAAGTTGAAAAGTGTTTCTTAATCAATGATTTATGCATGATTTATCGACCTTGTTTTTAATATAGAGAGATACTACCCACAGAATTAAGATTCTATTCATAAAATTATACGCTTTGTTATCAGAAACATTGTAAAAGAAAGTATATATGTTTCCAAGAAATGTCTTTGAGCACCTTAGTAACCATGTAACGAAAGTTAATGACTGTATATTATTGGTCTACATTTAGTAAAATGGCCATGCTCTTCAAATAAATGTGTTTGTGTCCTCCTAATAGAGAATTTAGAAACTTAAGGATAAGGTCTCTGCAACAAACCAACAGAGAACAAATAAGCATATTACAAATGTGTAGAGAATTTTCTAATGTGGTGAATTAGGCAATAATATTGTTACAGAATACATTTATTTCACAGAATATGTTATTTTCGTAGTGTTCATATATTCAGAAAGGACAATATAAGCAACACTTACATGCATCGAAATTCAATGCACAGTCTGTCCAAAATGTCCTCTGTCAGCAATGAATTCTGAAACGGAATTCCAAACAGAATGTTATAGCGTACATCGACATGAATTGCAGATTTTTCCGTGTTACAGTCCTTGATAAGATGATTTTTTGGCAATTATCCATATTGTCCATTTCGTGCGTTCCTAATGCCAATTCCTATTAGTCAGATAAGCCTCTTTCCCTTTGTATTTGACTGCTGTTGGAATAATAAAAAAATATCAAAAATAAATTAAAATACTATTATAGTTCCAGAGTGGCTTAGAGCGTAAAGCATAAAAGTGGGAGTTTATTTACGACATTCCTGTTGGGTCTCCATATATAACAGTGGCGGCTTTCTTATTATTGCTAATATGGTTGTTTAGCAAAACGCCTATATCATATTGGAAACTGTCATAACCCAGAATGTTTTCTGTGCAGAGCGATGGTTGATATGGAGAATGACCGCATTTTAGAATGTTTGGCATTATCGGGTGAAGGCGTCCACTCACGCTATTAGTCGGGCGCGGTAGTCCAGTGGTTAGCGCGCGTAAATTGCACTCGGTAGGCCCGGTTCGATTCCCGCCACTGCCAAAACTGCCGCTGTGTTCACGCGGAGTACGATAGCGTTAAACATGTGGGTCCGTAAGTCCTTCCGAGAGGTTGGTGGTAGGGGAAGGAGGGTACGGTCCCTGTGGATGCCTCCTCCACTGGGTTCCGGTCAAAACTAGGTGGCACTTCCCGGCCATCCAAACAGTTACCTTACACCTTTCTAGTTGGTCGGACTGCCTGGATCTCAACAGCAACAACTAACGCTATTAGTGAACTAGAAAGATCATGAAGTAGCTGGATTTTCGTTGATCATTGTACTTTCTTTTGATTATTTGCTCTAATGCCATGTGTCACTGCGTGGCAAATAAGGATTAATAGATTTGTCTAAGATATTTTTATAGAATATTTTCCCCCTTTCTTTAAATCACTGAACTACGAAAATAGTTTTAACAGGTACTTAAAGTTACTTCTGTTACAAGTTTTTTCGGTTTGTTAATCTGTTATTTATTTATTTTTGCTGCTTGTATTCCCACTAGTTGTTTCTTGTCTATTTTGCTATGACTTTTGTTCTGTTACCAACTACTGATTTTATGCTAGCGTGTTGTCAACTTGTTTGGGACCTATCAAGCCCAAGTAAAACGCCTTTTCCCACAGTTTCTTGCCCCACTGTTATACATTCGTTTGTAAGATGAAATTGTACCTATTGTATGGCTATGTAGTTATTATTTATATGTACACAGTTATTATGTATTTATTATTTATTTAAGGGCCTTTGCAATAAAAAAAGAACTTTGTGTTTCACAAATTTCTACTACATCGCCTTGTTACGCAGTTTGCAAACCTAACTTTTTTAATCCTAAGCTTGATGCGCTGCAGTCGCTTTCATTTAATCAGACATAGTATAATAAGACCTACCGTATACTCTCATGGACCATTCCATTCAAAATTATTGGGGTTCTTAAGGACTTACCTAGGATCCCCGCATATATGATCAATATTTCATGAATATAAAGCCCCTTATAGTCAATTTCACTCTGCATATTGATGCATATAAAATTCTTCCACGTCAATTTTTTGGTAAATATGTAAAGCTACTGTCTTTTGGGCATCTAAAGGCTAAATGAAGTTCATATTTCAGGATAAAACCACTTAAATAATTTCACTATTTCTTTTATAAATCCATTTTCAGATTAATTTAGGAATTGCAAACAGACTTAAACTAATGTAATTTTACGGAAAATTCACATCCCTTTCAGACGAACAAGAAGCTAATTTGTATAAATCAAAAATATTTAAAAAAAATAAACATCTTTCATAAATAGTAAAAAGCAATTAAAAGAAAATCATTACAATGTAGCTTACTCATTTTCACCCAGATTTTTGTTTCTTTTGGGGGAAAATATATTGTCAAAACTTACAAAGCTTCGAAACTATGAATAAGTTTAATTATTTAATCCTTTATTTTTTAAAAATAAATAGGAAATTTTATTTTATATCATTTAAAAAGAATAAAATATAAAAAAACAACATATTTTTCTCAGCTTTTAAAATAAAAGGCAAACATTAGGTCAGCATTGAAGTTTAAATATATCATTTCTGAGTATTTATTGATCATGTTTCTTAGAAGAAATTTTAAATTGCGACCTAAGTAGAAAAAAATTTAATGTGTGCGTTAAGAAAATTAATATAAACAATTACTTTCCCTACGATATATACATTATGAATCGAAACTCTGTGTACACATTGTAATGGGGCTATAGTGAACACTAAAACAAACATTTTTTGTTAATAAATATATGTTCGTAAACGTCTCTCTTTCCCATTAGAGGGAGCATTTGGTTGGAGCGGCAATTAGCAAATTTTCGCCGCTATCATTCGTATCATAGAATCCATATAAGTAACATATAGCATTTGACAAAAGCTAAAGTTTGATGACTTGCATCCTGCATATACCAATGGAAAAATTAGTGCTTCTGTAAGATTATGAGTGCAATCTTACAGCAGTTCTTACTTTTTATTGGCAGCCCCATATGCACGTAAGCCGAACTACCCAAATCGTCCGATCTATCCAGAGGTATAAAATATCTGTTTGAATAGCCAGTAGGACCACCTAATTTACACCGGAACTCAAGAGGGGCTGGTAACTACATAAACTATACCATCATTCTCCTTTCCCATATCATCTCTGATGGAGTTTCCGTTCGACCTATATATTTAGCGAACCCATGCTCTAATTGTTTTGGGCGGCATCGAGGATTGAACACGGGGCCACTGTGCTATCCCTGATCAGATTCATTCCAGTCATCTCAGCATTTTCTTTTACTCAGATAGTCGCACCGTTCTGAAGGCGTGCGGTAATTGTTTGGACGGCCGAGACAATATCACACAATTTAGATAGAAACAAAATGGATGGGGCAACTTCTGAGGCTATATACTCTTTTTTCCCATCACTTCTCGAATAGACTTTTGGATCTACAGAGTTAACTTGCCCACATTCCGCGTAGACATAAATTTAGTTTTGGGCGGCATCGAGGGTTGAACAATGGACTACCGTGTGCAACTATCCCGCTATAACCACTGCGCTATTCCGGCCCAGATGCATATCAGCCTAGATGCATATCAGCCAGATGCCGATCAGCTTTCTTTCATACCTAGACTGTTACACCTACCCGAAGGTGTGAGGTAACTGCTTGAACTACCGAGACTGTGCTGCCCAATTCCTATCCTTAAACCATCACTTCTCAATTGGACTTTCGGGCCTACATATTTAATGTGCCCATTTTTCGCGTAGACAGGGAAATTGTTTTGGCCAGAAGGCATTTCAGCATTCGTGAAATGTTCGATTTTATACGTGCAAAATCCAAGTTAAGAATTGTAACCGACTGAATTAAGATAACTACCTTGTCCGCAGCTTGATATATTATATGCATCAACACATTAAAGAAATCACTCACAGGAACTACCATCTTACGTCTTGTGCTACGTCTCCTGTTGTAGTGTTTTATACATATATAGTAGCGATTATAGTAAGTTGTATCAAGTTAAATGTATTGAACTTCTCTGTATATATTAAACAGTATTTTAATCTTTATCCCTTTACTAATGACTTTAAAACAAATTGTGCCAAGCATGAAAAAGAAAAAGGAAAAATGTGTTAATGTCATTTAATATGATACGCATTTGTGCAAAACAAAAATAAAAATAGTTAAAGAGACGTGAAACTCAATTACTATTTGTGATAGCTATTATATGCAATAAATATTAACCACTGACAGACAGACAGACATACGGACAGCACTCTAAAAAGAGTCAAAATGTATTCAGAAGATTCTAAAATATATATCGGCATCAAAATCTCAAAATTGAAAATGTTCCTTAAAACAATACATTATACTACATTCTATAGTAAGAGAAAATAAGAATTCATCCATCCGCAAACTGAATTGTAGTTGTTGTTGAGACCCAGACCGTCCGACACATCAGAAAGGTGTAAGGTAACTGTTTGGACGGTCGGGAAGTGCTACCCAATTTAGACTGGAACCCAGTGGGGGAGGCATCCACAAGGACCGTACCCTCCTTCCCCTACCACCAACCTCTTGGAAGGACTTACGGACCCACATGTTTAACGTGATCGTACTCCGCATGAACACGGCGGCAGTTGTGGCAGCGTGCAAATCCAGCGCGCAAACCACCGGGCTACCGCGCGAGAAATGTGGAAACAGCACGCGGTGTTCCAAAAACTGAGTGGTAGTTCATAGCTAGCCAGCCCAGCTAACCCAAGGGGTTTATAGCTAACTCAGTGGTAGTGAAAAAATTTAAAACTGTCAAAAGTCAATCGGTGTTTGAGAATACACTGCAGTAAAGTAGAACAAAAATGTGAATTTCAGAACTAATTCTACACAATAATTCCAATGCAATACAAACTCATAAGTTCGCAAATATACCATTACTTCAAAATGCTTAAGGTCAGCCCAATGTCACAAATTTGATTCCGGATAATATTATCTAAAACGAATTCTCAGACCTGCAGAGTTGATTTTCCAAAATACTCTTTGTAAAATCTGTACGTCTTCCATAGAAATGGAAACCATATAAAAAGAATGATGCAGCAAACTGAAAAGAAGTAAAGTATTTGTTTAATGCTGTAATAGTTGTCGGAATTTTGGCAGATATGTAGCCCGAAGCTAGAGCAACCCCATTTTAAGCCGATTGTAAAGCTTTGTTTTCATTTGATTCGCGAAAAATAAATATCCTTGAATTCTCGTACATGTAACCTTAGGCAATTCGGCACAGTAAACAAGTTACAACTCATATCTCATTTCTACGCTTACTTTCGATTCACTTGTATCTTTTAAAATATATAATTTATTTTTAACACTTTCCAACATAGTTGAAAAGTGTTTATGATTTTTTCATTCTGTCTGTCTGTCCGTAACTGCCGTAAAAATGACTTTATCAAAATGAAATTTTAGTATGTTGTTGAGACGGTCTGTGGGACATATAGAAACGTGAATGAATAATATCACCGAATCAGTTTTGGGATTGATCCCGGGTTAAGAAAGTGAAATACATTGAACCCTATGGGACATAATTTTTCAAACACTTTTTAAACAAAGGTAAAATTCACAAATTGGTTCGAAAATTTTTGAAAATATTCAAATTATCTTACAAAATATATTAAAAAAATTTCAGCAAAACGTGTTGGGTAGTTTTTTAATAAAAATTAAAATAATAACTACACCCATATTATGTGAAGAGACCACATGACCCACTTCAAAATGAAATAAGGCATCCATCTTTTTTTCACAGTGTAAAAATCGTGATTTTTAAAGTTCTTTAAAATTTATATTTAGTTTTGCGTCCGTCCTAAAACCGCTTTATTTTTACGTATTTTCTGTGCATCTCTATGTTCTTAGCCCACGCAATTACAACATTTTTGAGTTTAAATGATCATCAGACTTTGATTATTTCTACAACGAAGCCTAATTTTAATGGATGCAGAATGTAAACAAGTGGTTGTAAGATGACTTGTATAAGAATTGCTGAATATTTTTCTATTTAGCTCTGTACTCAGGAATAAAAGTGATATGAATGAAATAATCATTGCATTTACATGGAGAGCCAGACGATTTATATTTCGATGCCGTCATTTGAATAAAAATCATTTTTTTTTCAATGAAACTTAGTTTTCAAATATAATAAATTATTGCAGTACTGTGATAATTTAAATTATATTAACTCTGAATGTATCGAATTTTAGAGATGCTTTAATATCGCATTTCTGTTGGAAAGTGTATCATAATCGATCCTTTATGCATGATTTATCTTTCTTGTTTAATATAGCTCTGAAATTTAATATATTGTTATGAATACAACTTATTGTTATAAATACAATAATTTTGTGGCATGTTGTTTCTCCCCGAGGAAAAAACTCATTCAAAGACAATTATTGTTATTATGTGAAAATTCAGGTCGCTTAACTTTGGCGACGAATATATTTATCTTAACGACACATTTGAGGAAATATCACCATCTTTTCAATTTTTGCGGCGTTACGAAATCTACTAAAATTTTCTTCTTAGCTTCTGCTTCTTCTCCTTCCACGCAGACCGTCCGGCCTACCACAAAGGTATACGGTATCCATTTGTATGGCCGGGAAATATCACCCAATTTAGACAGGAATTCAGTGGGGTAGGCATCCACAGGGACCTTACTCCCCTTCCATTACCGTCAACGTCTTGGAAGGACTTACCGACCCACATGTTTAACGTGTTCGTACTCCGCGTTAACACTCTGACAGCTTTGGCAATGGCGGGAAACAAACCCGGGCCGTCCGAGTGCAATTCCAGCGTGCTAACCACTGGACTGTCGCGCGCCCTCTCCTTAGCTTAAGTTCCTTCTAGATATTTGTATGGAGAGTATATAAGAGATACTGATATGACGCATTATGAGTCAAAGTGAATTGTAAGACACACCAGTGTCTTGGAAACAAAAGCAGCTATATTGTGAATCAGTTGAGAATTTATTTGTTATTATACTGCGTCTACAGTCACTTGCCTTTGTAAAATGGCTAGAAATGTATCAGCTGTGTAATGTTCTTGTTTACGTTTATAGGTGCTTCAATAAAGTGTTAGTTATCCAGAAATTTAGACTCATCTTTGGATCCTGAGATTATATTATCCATTCTAGTGGATACATCGTAACCATATAGTTGTGCGTAGTGATATCATAATTACATAATAGATCTCTGACACGAAACCTGACTAGCAGCGTTCTCAAAACAAAAACCCTGCTTTTTGCAGATAGCAGCATACACGGATGGTTTTGGCTCTTTTTGTACGTTGGTACGCAATGTTGGCATGGACAAACTAAAGCATATAATGACAGCAAGTAAACTTGCTATCTGTTACAACTCCACGGACAACATTCGTGAGAATCCATGGACAGGTTGCTGATATTGCAAGAATCGGCTATTCCACAACGATAAACACAAAATAAGCGAGAAAGCAGGCCATAGATATTGTTATATGCAATGGGCAGCCGTCCCAGTTGTTAGAGTGCACAATATATGCGAGTTCTATATGTATGATATTAATATCAATTTTAAGCTGAAAAATTAGCGCATGGCTCATAGTCATAATATCTGCGAATAAGGGGCGATCCTGCAGCTTTGAATCAAATCCTACTCATTGCAGCTGCCGGCGTAACAACTTCGAATCTATATGATCCTACTCATATGGGTAGGATTCATTCAGCTGAGAGCTTTTCCACAGCTGTGAACTCATATCATCCTACCCATTGCAGCTTCCTGCAGTTTCAGCTCAACTTTGTGTGAATTTGAATAAAACTACATACTAAGTTTTCATTCTGCCAGACAGTTTTTTTGCTTTTGATGCTAACAAGAACGTTTATCCTGCTTATATCATCCCATCAATGCTATATGCCATAAAGACCTGCTGTCATGGTATCGTGTTCAGTTTTCGGGAGTTACTGTTTGTCGCCCTGCAGTTTGTACTGATTGTTCACCTTTCCTTCCGACACTGTTCCCCATCTAAACGTAACAAACACTTATTATTAATTAAATATATCATACTAGAATCTTGTTGATAAAATAAACGAAAACTATTATAAAAAACATGATCTTCAGAAAATAGCCAATTGAAATATAACTTAAAATGATCGAATTATTTGAATCATTATTAATAATCAAAACGGTATTATAATCAATACGAGGATCACACTGAAATTTTTGAGATACGGCTGCGTGGTACAAGTTAAACTTACCAACTCTTAGGAGTGTTCAAAGTACTCCCCTCCACCATCAAGGCACCTTTGTAGGCAAAATTTCCAAGGATTAAATGCTTCAAGCCATCCATTTTCTTAAAATCGATGGATAATATGCGTTTATAGCCTCATAAATCTCATGCTCCGAATGAAAACGATGTCCATGTAATTTGATTTTAGATAAAAAAAATAGTCAAAAGTCAGACATAGCAAGATCAGGAGAATAGGGTGGATGTTCTATCACTTTGAAATTTTTTTCAAGAAATTCGACTGTCATTCTTGCTGAATGAGAAGATGCATTTTCATGGTGACGTATGAGTCCCCTAATATTCACTTTCTGGAGAATTTCTGGAATACAGTGTTGTACCAGTTAGCTGTAATTGTCTTCTGTCCCTCTAGCTTTATAGCTTTGAACAGACCTGAACTTCTGAAGAACACAGCATACATTACTTTTTTCATTGCTCGCTGACTTTTCACCATTGTTGGTTTGGGGTCATCTTCAGAGACCCATACTTTACTTTATTGACGTGTTGGAACGTCAAAAAACGGTAAGTACGTTTCATCATCAGTTGTAATTTTAGAAATAATGCGGTCATTAAGTAATTTTAGGGTTTCGTTACTGATTCTGACACGCTCCGCTTTTTGGAGTTCTGTTAAATCATGGGGGTACTCAATGACAAACTAATTTTTCCATATGCAGTACTTCATGGATAATTTTATGTATAGCTGCGGATCCAATGTTAAGTTTCTTCTATATCATTTGGTAGGACAACAATTATCCTCGATAAACATTTTTCGAATGGCCTACATATTTCCTTAGACTACAGCTCACAAAGATCTTCCTGTGTGTTCTTCATTCAGGAGAGAATTTCGACCTCTTCTAAACTCTGTAAACCACCTGAATACAGTTTCACAAGATAGAGCACCATTTCCATATGCTAATTGTAGACGTTGAAGACATTCTTCTTGATTTAGCCCCACTTTAAAATCATGGAAAATCACAGCTCGATAATGTTCTCGCTTCAACTCCTCCAAAATTTATTCTACGATAGCTAAATTATAATTCTTGCCACAAATTATTGTCTGCGCACATAAAAAAGGTCGAATTTAAATATCTGTCCAATATTTTTCTCTAGCGCTTATCGTCTTCCCCAGTCTCAACAACTTCAGCGTAACCCTTGTATTTTAGTCAACTCTAAAATCAGGCCATTACATTTTTTCTACATCCACAGATGTCTCTGCTGACTTTCTTCGATATTGGGGTAAAAACCCAATTTATCATTGTTGTTTGAAAACTCAAACAATAAGTCTCGAGTTTGATCAGTGAAAATAAAAGACACGGAAGATTAATCATGCATAAATCTTTGATTATGAAACACTCTTCAACTGAAATGCAATTTTATTTAAACATTTCTAAAATGTGATGCATTCAGGGCTGATATTTTTTTATTATCTCAGTACTCCAGTAATTTGTTATAATTAAAAACTTAATCGAAAAAGGCAATGCTAGTTACACAAAACGAACTTTATTCAAACGACGTCATAAAATATAAATCGCCGGCCTCTCTTTGTAAAATCAATGAATATTTCATTCATATCACTTATATTCTAGATTCCAGAGCTAATTAATTTTGCGTGAAAAAATAATCAGAAATTTTTATACAACTCTTGCTATGACTTGATTTGTTTACATTCTGCATGCGATAAAGATCAGGCTTCGTTGTAGAAATAGTCTACTAATCATTTGAAATCGAAAGTATTATAATTGTGTTGGCAAATTTAGATATACAAGTAATAGGCAAAACAAAAGCGGTTTTAGAACGGATGCAACACTAAATATAAATTTAAATGATCTTCAAACATTACGATCTTTACAAAAAAAATCAATGCTATATTTTATTTTGCAATGACTCACGGGATCTTGTCATATATCATGGGTGTAATTAATATTTCAATTTTTATCTAATGGACTACCCAACAGATTTTGCAGAAAATGTTTTATACATTTTATGTGATAATTTGAATATTTCCTATATTTTTCAAAGAAATTTGTTAATTTTAACTTCGCTTAAAAAATGTTTGAAAAATTTAGTCCCATAGGGTTCAATGTATTTTATTTTTTCAACCCAGTTTAACTCCAAAATAATTTGAGTTATATTATTCATTCCCATATGTCCCACAAACCGTTTCAACACCATACTAAAATTTCATTTTGATGAAGTCGGTTTTACAGCAATTATCGCGCAAACGATCAGACAGACAGACAGAATTGCCAAAGTTACAAACACTTTCCAACTATGTTGGAAAGTGTTAGAAAAACAGGATGAGTGCAATCCAAGAACAAAAATCTCCTTGACTCGCATTTCCTAGACTAAATAAATTAAAGAAGAAACAAGCATTTTTAGTTGATGTAATGCTTGTCATGAGTATGCATTTGTATTTTAAAAATGTTTCGTTATGTCTAAATGAAAAAAAGAAATTCGTTTTTAATTTTCTACACATCAACTCCGTGGTATTTTATTGTCCGCTACTGTACAGTAGGTTATTGTTCTATTTATTGTTCTTCTGTTAAAATTACTGAACCATAACTACTATCAAACTATTTTTATTTTGAGATAATTTGGTCAATGTCAAGATTCCGCATTCCTTCAAAAGAACATTTCATTCAAACCCACGAAGAAATATTTCTGAAATTCCTTTGAAAAATGTGTCTGTCATCAATAGAAATGGAAACCATCTTAAAAGAATAACTCTGGAGAATGAAAACTAATATGATCTATGTTTGAAGTTTTAATGGTTGTCTGGAATTTGGCAGACATATATATATATAACTTTCTGTTTAATTTGAGTTTATTTATTTTAAGAGGTTATCAAGCTTTATTTTTATTTGAAATACCACAAAAGTAAATAGCTGGAAATTCTTTAAAATATAACCGCAAGAATGGGCCCTAAAACAATCTGTATTTATTATCTGATCTTATTGCTGATTTTATCTGCATCGTATCTGATTGTATTGCTTATATTCAATTTATTTACATTGTATCTGATTTTATTGCTTATACTCAATTTATCCCCATTGTATCTGATTTTATTGCTTATGTTCAATTTATCTACATTGTATATAATTTTATTGCTTATATTCAATTTATCTACTGTAGTATCTGATTTTATTGCTTATATTCAATTTATCTACATTGTATCTGATTTTATTGCTTATATTCAATTTATCTGTATTGTATCTAATTTTATTGCTTATATTCAATTTATCTACATTGTATCTGATTTTATTGCTTATATTCAATTCATCTGCATCGTAACTGATTTTATTGCTTATATTCATTATATCTGCAATAGTATCTGATTTTATTGCTTATATTCAATTTATCTACATTGTATCTGATTTTATTTCTTATATTAAATTTATCTGCATCGTATCTGATTTTATTGCTTATATTTAATGTATCTGCATCGTATCTGATTTTATTGCTTATATTCAATTTATCTGCATCGTATATGATTTTAGTGCTTATATTCAATTTATCTGCATATGTCTGATTTTATTGCTTATATTTAATTAATCTTCATCGTATCAGATTTTATTGCATATATTCAATTTATCTGTGTCTTCTCTAGTATAATTTTTAGCTTTGATTGGTCCTCTTAAATGTTACATTTACTTATTTTCACCTTGTAAATATGTACATGATTATGGCTGAGTCTACATGCATTTACAGTTGGTAGTAATTTTCGTTTTTAGATGTAGAATCATTAGTGGTAAAATTTTTACTATACTTGTATACAATTTACTATACCTCTATACATACTTCCATATTTGGCAGACATATAACATTCTGTTTAATTTGAGTTTATCTGTTTTAAGAGGTTATGAAACTTTATTTTCATTTGAAATGACACAAAAGTAAATATCTAGAAATTCTTTAAAAAGTAACCGGAAGGATATGAAGTTCAAACAATCTGAATTTCGCATCTGATTTTGTCGCTTATATTCAAGCTATCTGTATTGAGTCTGATTTTATTGCTTTTATTTAATTATCTGCATCTTCTATAACGTCATTTCTAACTTCGACTGGGACTCTTAAATGTTACATTTATTTATTTGCAGCTTGTAAATACTTACATGATAATGGACAAGGCAATATGCATTTATAATTGTAGCAATTTTCATTTGTAAATGCAGAATTATTGGTGTCGCAAATGGTTCCGTACGTCTATACAATTTGTAATACATCTATACATATTTCTATATATATTTTCATAGAAGCATCTATTTCTCAGGATCTGGTAAAGATAGAGATCATATGGTATACAGCATCATGATTTGGATACAGCATCAAATTCTGGAGAAGAATGGAGGAATTAACAAGGGTTTTCAGTTCCGGGTTTTTATCCATTTCCTGTTCAAGCATTTTCTTTTTTGATGAAACAATCATTTCTTAAAATTTGCTATACATAGCGCTTTGATTAATATGGATTCAAAATCAAATTACGGAGAAGGTGGGGTTCTTCACTAAGAATTTTTACTTCCTGATTTCTTTTCCATTTCTTGTTCAAATATTTCTCTTGAAACATATATTTCTCAAGATTAGCTAGAAATATGATAATAATTGATAAGGATTTAGTATTGAAATCAAAAGGGGGTAAACGAACTAACAAATATATTCTACTTTCCATTCTAGAGATCCAGGTTGTGATTCAAAATATCTGATGTGGGCAACACATGACTTTCCTTATATAATGCAATAAATTTACTACTTTTACAGTACAAAAAATAGGTTTTTCTTATAGTAGATATTTATATTCTTTCCAAGATATTGAATTTTCGACAATTAGTCGTCATTTTTATTGACTTAGCGTCATTTTAATCCATTTGGCGAGATTTTCGTTAATTTGACAACATTTCAAAAAGTCGCCAAGTTGGCGACATTCCGCCAAATTCGTCGCCAAAATCTCGCCAAGTTTTACTGACGGAGAAATAAGTTATTCTTATAACAGATAAATGACTATTGGCGTTCAAATACAAAAGTATTACTCGAAGTATCTTTTCTCAAGAATGGAATGAGCTAGATCCACGAGAATGATGTCACCCAATTTATTGCATTGTATTACATATGAAAAGTGAACATGTTTTTCAATAGGAAACATATTTTTTTATTTTATATGACTTTTTGATAATTTTTTTGAAAAATATAAAATATCTCGAGAACGGTTCATGTTAGCGTTCTAACTTTTATGTTAATCGTTTTCTAATGAAAAATTACATGAGAAATGTCTATTTTCTTAACTTTATTAGCGGTTTTGATTTTTTGACAATTTTTTAAAAATTTCACTCGAAAATTTAGGGGGGTTCTGAACATTCGATTACGTTTAAAAACAATAGGCTGCCAGTGTTTACAGATTGTGATTTTCGTACGAAATTTCGTTCAAATCGGTCCATTCGTTCGTCAGTTATCGTCTCCAAAGGCCCACTGACACACACACACACACACTCACACACACACACACACACACACACACACACACACACAGACATCACTTCAACAATGTTTGATTCGTGATCAGGGATGCTTGAAACGTGCTCTCCCGAAAACTCGAATTCGAATTTTCGGCCCCTTCACAATACTTTCCTTATACATTTTGTATATAAGGAAAGTAAAAATTACATTTTCATTGAACCATCTATTATCAGTATCTGAAAGATATACAGGGTGTCCCAAAAAGATTGAGACGCGCTTTAATTCTTTACCTGTTGGAGAAAAGTGGGCAATGTAAATTGCAAAAATATTGAAAGTAGGGTAGGAGATAAGACTACGTCAATGACATAGTCCTCCCATTCAATTTTCAAAAAGATATACTTTTTAAAATTTATTTTAAATTACTTTTTAAATTACTTTTTAAATCTGACTTATGCCACTTTTCTATATCATGTGAAAGGCTGTTTCATCAGTGAAAATTGGGATCATAAACAAATTGACGATAGAAATTGTTTAGATCAAAAATACGTTAATATGTGTCAAAATTTTTTATCACCAATGCATCTAAATAAAGCATTACACAGACAGAGATCATATAAAGCAGTGGTACTCACTGCGAGGTTGGGTATCTTATGTATTATCAACCAGTTTTATCTTTTTTGTGATATGTCACAAATTTACATTTCCAATTTGATATAGGGTCCTCATTTACAATGTTCAATATTCAATTAAATATAACTCGCTCAAGTTTAAAGATACACATATGCGGTTTTTTTTAATGATCTTTTGCATTGAAATTAAATTTTTCTATTGACCAAATTTGTCTAAGGGGGTCGTATAAAAATTTAAAAAGTATAACTTTTTAAAAAATAATGGGAGGACTATTTCATTAGCGTAGTCTCATTTCCTACCTTAATTTCAACATTTTTGCAATTTACATTGGCAGCTTATCTCCAACAGGTAAAGAATTAAAGCGTCTTTCAATCTTTTTGAGACACTCTGTATAGCTGATATGATTGCTAACGTGGATTAGGAATCAAATTCCGGAAGAGAATATGATATTCACAAGGTTTTTCACTTCAGGTTTATGTGTTTTGCTCAAAACATATATTTCTCAATAATGGCTATAGTTAGAGAATTGATGGCGAGTGATATGAATTCAGCATTAGATTCCGTAGGAGACAGTCGGGTCACAAGTGATTTCGGCTTACGATTTTAAAGATGCCACTTCCGTTTTTTCAGGAAAATCGTTTGAGCGTACGGAAAAAGTAGTATACAGAAGAGAATAAACCTACTTAATGGTTGCTTCGAAATATATCGAAAAACAAGCATAGCTTTAATTCTTGAAATTGGTTGAAGATCAGTTGCCTTCAACATTAATTTTGATTATATCACAGAGAGATTGGTATTGGTGAACAAACAGCACCATATTTTAAACTCAAGCTATGCAGCAGAGTAAATTGGATGCTTAAATGTAAACTATGAATCGACGTAATAGGGACGTTAAAGCTTTTCCGACATATTTACATAAAGTAAATTTCAATTAGTAAATGCATAGTGACTATTTGAAATCGAAATTAATTTGTAGATTACTAATAAAAGAATGAAAATTTTCATGGAGTGGCTGTGTAAAAGTTACTCCTTTAATATATATATATATATATATATATATATATATATATATATATATATATATATATATATATATATATATATACAGATGGGTGACAAAATAATACGAACAGCTGTGAAGTAAGAGAAAATCTTTATTAATAGGGGTTTGGCCCACCCTTTGACTGAAGTGCACATTGTATGCGACGTGGGATAAATACATAGAGGTCATACACAATATTTAAGGGAATATGAAACCATTCCTCTTACAGAGCAGTTTCTAAATCCGAAAGTGTGTTTGGAGGCGAAACTTGAGCACGAAGTTTGGTCTCCAAATATCCCCACAAAAGTAAGGCGTCTTGAAAAACTGGTCGCTCTCCAGGGAATAAGGTCTGGACAAAAGGATAGACATGATCCCTCAGAATGCTCCGATTATGATCAGCTTTGATCTTCCCATGCAGTTACAAGTGGCCCAAAAATGAGCCAAAATATCGCACCCCATACTAAAAGGGAGCCACCTCCATGCTTCACAGCCAGCAAGAGATAGTCAGAAGTAAACGCTTCTCTTGGCTTTCTCCAGACATAAACATGCCTGGTGGTCTGAAATAGTGTGAATGCTGCTGATTCATCAGACCAGATGACTTGTTGCCACTGCTGTGGGGACCAGCTTCTGTGAACTCTGCATCATTGGCGTCTCTGGAAAGCATTATGTAATGTCACCAACGGGGTACGAATTGCCACTCTGCCACAAATACTCACAGCATGGAGTTCCCTTTTGACATTTTTTGGTTGACATGGGGTCCTGCAGATGACTGTTCATATCGGATGTTATCACTGATAATGATTGCTTGTGCTTTTGGGTCACTATGCTCTTCAACACCCATTTATCCTTATCATTAAGCTTTGCCTTTCGTTCACTGTTGTACTTTGAAGATGTCACCTTAGCTTATTTCGTTTATACTGTTATAGCCACTGATACCGTTCTTCTTGTGCGCCCCAAAAGGTCTGTTGTTTCAGTCACCGAGGCTCCAGCTAAACGCGTTCCAACAATCATGCTTTTTGGGAACCTTGTCAGGTCTCACATTGCAGGCTGTCTCAGCGAGTATTATAGAGACATGTAACACTTATCACTACTGTTGAGAGAATGATACATTACCTTTCATGGCCAATAGGTGGCAGACTTCTGTTCCAAGTGGCGCGACTGTACTGTAGGTGTGAAACGCATCATACTTTTTTACAGGTGTTTGTGTTATTTTGTACCCCATATGTATATATATATATATATATATATATATATATATATATATATATATATATATATATATATATATATATATATATATATTTATATATATATATATATATATCATGTCATGTACGAATATCATCTTATCTCAAAAACCTTCGACTCAAGTTCAAAGATGCCTGTACTGAACGCCTCTGTAGATGTGGAAGACTTCGATTTGTTAAAATTATTTTATTAAACCTCTAAAACCTTTCTCTTTTTGAATATATAGTTAGCCCAACGCAATTTACCAAAATTCATTTCAAAAACATAACTCGGAAATAACATTTATTGACTTATTGAGAAAATTGGCCCGTCTATATAAATAAAATTAAAGACCTGTATCTTTATTTGTTTTATCTCATCTTCACGGGAGTACGTCTGCACATAATTTCATGAAAATTTTATGAGTAGTCTTGGTACGAGTCCTACTTAAAATTTAGTCGTCAGTCTATTCAGTTTGTCTGTCTTCATGTACTTTTGACTATTTTTAATTTTATTTGCATGCATAGAAATTACTACAGACGATATTTTTAATTATATTTTAAGAATGAGTTTATTTATGGGTTTTATATTTATGGTAATATTGTGGTAACTATGGTAACCAAGTAACTTTAAATACTGAAATCGTCTGCTTGATATTCTTTTAATCAAACCACTGGAAAATATTGGTATAATTAATTTATTAGATTTAATTATCTTAGAACGTTGAAAATGATAGAACATGCACTGATTGGAGCGGAAATAGCGTTTTACATGCCGCAATTCCTCTGTTTTAAAATGTGTGTCATTTTTTGTGCAGGAAAAGAAAGGTGTTAGGAAAGGCATTTGACACTCAGAACGTATAGTTGTTACATTTAATGAACTCTATAAGAAAAATAACAGAAAATCATCTGTTTATCTCGTCATTACGGTTGAACGGCTGTAACAGTCTGGCGATTGTCAAACAGACGTGACAAACCGTTATTTTTAACTATCTGCACTAAATGCAATTCAAAATCCGTTAACATTTCCCGATCGATTTTTGTGTTTCTATCTCTAAAACTATTGCAGCTTTATAAATTGACGAAATAAAAATTAAACCTATGAATCTTAACGATCGTAAATGGAATAATTCACTATATTTCTGCCACTAATAAGATACGTAGACTGCAAAGATGCTGTTGTTTAATTGAAAATTGTTATTATAAATGTAGATAAACGTGTACGCTGTGCTTCTATCTGTCTGCTTTTTATTTAAGCATGACAGAACTCACCTTTTTTACTTTTCCTGCAATACATGGTAATGTATAGGGTAAGTATTGGAATCATGCCGAAAATCGCAACTCGAGTTTTCGACGGATCTACATGTTTCGAGATCTCTAGAATACGAAAAATCTATTTTTAGCGTATGTCTGTGTGTGTGTGTCTGCCTGAGTGTCTGTATGTGTGTCTGTCTGTGCAATGTATGTATCCACTCTAACTCAAAAACTAATGGATCGAATTTCATAAAATGTGGTAGGTAAGACCCTTGGGTGTGACCCTAGTGCTGATTATTTTTTGGTACAATTCGAGAAAAAAAACCGCCTTTATTTCGAAATGGTCCACAAAAATCCCATGTATCCAGTCTAGTTGAAATACTAATTGACTAAATTTCACAAAATTTAGTAGATATATCACTTGTGCAATACTCTGGTGCTGATTAGATTTTGGTATGATTCGGAAAAGGGCATCCTGTCTTTGTTTACGAAATGGCCCGCAAAAATCGCTAATATCTAAAAAAAGAAAGACTACGTATGCTCAAATGTATCAATTAAATGCTTGTTTTAGAAACACTTTTTGACTAGGAAAAGAAGAAGAACAACGCTAATACTCTAGAACTAACCGTTCTCGAGATATTTCAGATTTTTCGCATTTTTTTTTATGCCGCCTTTGGGAAAATGTCAAATTACCAAATAAAAGCAGGAATTGAATTAAAAATGCATATTTAGTGCTATTTTGCCAATTAAACTTAATTTAATGAGCTCTTAAATAAACAAAGAAAAAATGAATTTGAGTCTGCAGGGAAAGTCATATACTGCCCACATCAGATTTTTCTTTTTGTGCGAAATATTATATAATTTCAAATAAAGGTCCCCAAATAATAAACGTTCACCACACATTGTGAATTTAAAATTTCTTCGTTATTTATATTCAGTTCGAAGAACGAGTATGCTGCTAGTCTTCAATATAAACGGAAACCCCCACTCAAAAGAGCAATCCGCGGTAAGAAAAAGTATATTATTTCTCCAAGCCTTTAATGGTGCTCTGAATTTGGGCAGATGCAGAGCCTCCAGTAAGATTTGGGTTATTTTAAGCCGATTGTGAAGCTTTGTTTTCATTTGATATGACGCAAAAGATAAATATACGGGAATTCTGAAAGACATGACCGAAGGGAATTGGGCGCCGTAAACAAGTTACAATTCGTTTCAGATTTCATCGCTTATTTCCGATTGACCTGCTTTTTATCTTATAATATATTTGACTTTGAATAAGAATCTTACATCTTATTTTTATCTTACAGCTTATTTATTGTAAATACATTTAAGATGGAAACTATTGCACGATTATTTATATTTACAGCTATGGCATGCTTACTATTAAAATAGAATCAGCAACTGATGCTAAACTTAAATAAATAGCAGACGACAATCTGTACCATAGAGGCAAAAGTAGGGCGTTAAAAGTTGATATTAAGAAGTGGGCCAATATCGCTTGAGGCAATAATGGAGAGGGCGCTGGGGTAATATAAGTAGTTCTGTAATACATTATATGCATTTCTATGGCAAAAGGCCTAAAATATTTGTTTAAACTGCCAATTTTGAAAAAAAAATATTAGCACAATATAAATTTTAACAGAAACAACAAAAAAATCTGATGTGGGCAGCACATGACTTTCCTTGCAGACTTATATTCACGTTCTCTTTACTTTAATTAAATTTATTTAACTTTTAATTCAATTTTTGTTCTCATTCGGTAACCGGACTTATTTTCAAATATCTCGAGAACGGCTCTACTAAAATATATCGAGAACGGCTAGTCCTTGTGTAATGGGGTTGGTCTTATTCTTTTCGTTGTTAAAAAATACGCATTAAACGAGCATTCATTGGATATATTTGAGTATATCTAGTTCTTTAATTTAGATTTTGACGATTTTTGCGGGCCATTTTGCAAAAAAAAGGCAGGTTATTTTTTTCCGAATCATACCAAAATCTAATCAGTACCAGAGTAACCCAGAAGTGACTCATCTACCGAATTTTGTGAAATTCGGTCCATTAGTTTTTCAGCTAGAGTGGATACAAGCTTTTGCGGGCCATTTCGCAAAAATAGGAGGGTTCTTTTATTCCGAATCGTACCCAAAATTAATCAGCACCAGACTCGCCCACAAGTGACTTACCAAATTTTGTGAAATTCACTCCATTAGTTTTTTAGTTACAGTGGATACAAAATCTGCACAGACAGACAGACAGACAAACAGACAGACACACAGACACACACACAGACGTAACGCTAAAAATGGTTTTTTCGTATCCTAGAGGTCTCGAAACGTGTAGATCCGTCGAAAACTCGAGTTGTGATTTTCAGTATGATTCCAATACTTTCCCTATACATTACCATGTATTGCAGGGAAAGTAAAAAATCTGATGTGGGCAACACATGACTTTCCTTATATAATTCAATGAATTTACTACTTTTACAGTAAAAAAATGGGTTTTTCTTATAGTAGATACTTATATTCCTTCCGAGATATTGAAGAATTTTCGACAATTAGTTGTCATTTTCATTGATTTAGCGTTATTTTTATCCATTTGGCGAGATTTCAGTTAATTTGGCAACATTTTAAAAAGTCTCCAAGTTGGCGATATTCCACCAAATTCGTCGCCAAAATCTCGCCAAGCGTTATGGACGGAGAAATAAGTTATTCTTATAGCAGATAAATGACTATTAGCGTTCAAATGCAAAAGTATTACTCAAAGTATCTTTTCTCGTGAATGGAACGAGCTAGCTATCCACGAGAATGATGTCACCGCATTTATCGCCTGATATTACATGTGAAAAGTGAACATATTTCACAATAGCTAATATTTTATTTTAATTTATGGGATTTTTTGATAAATTTATCTGAAAAATGTGCACTATCTCGAGAACGGTTTATGTTAGCGTTCTAGAATTTATTTCAATCGTTTTCTAAGGACAAATAACATAAAAATTGTCTATTTGCGTAACTTTATTAAAGGTTTTGATTTGTTGATGATTTTTTCAATATTTCACTCGAAAATTTAGGGGGTTTCCGAACAATCGATTACGTTCAAAAACAATAGGCTTTCAGTATTCACGGATTGGGATTTTTATACCAATTTTTATTCGAATCGCTCCATTCGTTCGTGAGATATCGTCTCCGCAGACTCAGTGACACACACACACAGAGATCACCTCAAAAATGTTTGATTCGTGATCAGGGATGCTTGAAACGTGCTCTCCCGTCGAAAACTCAAATTCGAATTTTCGACCCCGTCACAATACTTTCCTTATACTTTATGTATATAAGGAAAGTAATAATTAATAAAGAAAGCAAAAAATATGAAATAAACGCAACAAGTACTCAATTTCAATTTTTTAATTTTTGACAGAATTAGGTAAATTTAAAAATCATATGACTAGACAATCTTAAAAAATTTATTTAGTCAATTTCAATTTAAGGAATTTCAGTTGAGAGTAACATTTTTAATTCTCCTTTGATCTAAAAGAAGATATTTCCCAAATCTTCATATGAAAATCTAAATGTCTTCAATATAAATGGAAATCATTTCAAAAGAATACTCCGTAGTAGAGAAAAAGCGTATACAATCTGTCTAAGTCTTTAATGGTTCTTAGGATTTGGGTAGACATATGACCTCCAATATTATTTGGATCTTTTTATTTTAAGCCGATTGTGAAGCTTTGTTTTCTTTTGATATGACGCAAAAGAAAAATATCCCGGAATTCTCAAGAAACATGGCCGTAGGGGATTAGGCACAGTAAACAAGTTATAATTCGTATCTTATTTCATAGCTTATTTTCGATTAACCTGTATCCTCTATTATATTGCTTTTGACTTTGAATAAGCATCTTACATCTTACTTTTACTTATTTATCTCTTGTAAATAAATATATGATAGAAACTATTCTGCAACTACACTTGTATTTGCAAAGAATTATATTTCTTCAACTTTTGTAGAGAATCTTGCTGTCTCAAATGGAAATCGACCCTAGATCTCAAACTGGCCAGTCGAAGCTTTATATTTGAGCTACTGGGACAAAATTGCAAACTCTTATATTCGAAGTGGACAGGATAGTATAGTATCCAGCGTAGCCATTATCCTCCTAATTTTAAATCGGTGCTCCATATCCAAGAGTCAACTGAATCTGGGCTAATCATACTAGGGTCACTTTCAGCAATTTTTTGACCATCTTCTGCTATGTTTACTCAGGTTAGCTTGTTGGTGAAATTTTTTCTCCCCAGGTCAGCTTCCTGCGTAGTCATTATCCACTCCATTTGAAATCAGTGATCCATATACCAGAGTCCACTAAATCCGTGCTAGTCATACTAGAGCCACTTTCAGACCTCCGACATCATTTTTCATAAATTGTTATATTTTTAGACCTAAATAAAAGTTCGTTTGGCGGGATGGTATACCTTGGGTACCTCCTGAATGCAGGAGGTATCCTTTCCCGGCCGTGCAGATAGCTACTCTAAACCCACTATGTGAGTCGCACGTCCTGGGGTCTTTAGACCTCCGACATCTTTGGACTAACCAACAAGATTGTTTTATTCGGGAGCCATTGCAAAGAACGTTGCTGCCCCAAACTGGAATCGGACCCTGGATTATCGAACTGACAAATCGACATTCTACCGTTAAGCTACTGGGATAAAATTGCAAGCTACTGTATTTGAAGTGGACCAAGCACCTTTTACTTGGCTTTATCCAGTGCTCGTTTGTTTGTCTTTTCATTAGTGTCATTCAAATTCTTTGCGGCCCTCTCTAATAAAGTTCCATTAATCAGAGAAACATAAAATTTGGCATGCCATTGTCTTTTGTGGTACATTCTAATTCGTTTGGTTTTTAACCGTATCTGTCCTGCACGTCCTAGATCTGTCAAAGGTACTTGTTTTTCGGAAATAACTGGAGAATGGGAGGAGTTGGAAAAATCAAATTTGGTATGGAGTTGTCTCTTACACATTTAAGGTATATACATTATAATAAATACATTTCTCATACATTTAAGTCCCATAAAAATAATAAAAGGGTGTACTTTAAAACATAATTTTACTTGTTATTTCTGTGCGTGCAATACATATTCAATACATTTCTCAAACTTTAGTTTTTATTGAATAAATCATTAAATTATCTCAATTTTAATAATTTTAGTGATGGGAGTGTTATAAATATCCATTATTGGGCAGATTGATTAGTATACTGGGTGCTTCAGCATAGTTGAACTCACTTTTCAAGCTTCGGCATAATTAGACTCACTTTTCAAGCTTCGGCAATAACTTTTAGACAAATACTTTTAATTTGAAAGCTTGATGAAATGAAATACAAAAAAAAATATATATATATTTTTTTTTTAAGTTGGTGGTATTTTTATTAAAAAATGGCGGATTGACGTTCGGAATTCTTAACAGTCCTTTAAGAGAATTAATTGAACCAACACCCCCACTTGAAAGTATACGGCTGGCAACAAGTTAAGATCCACGGTACTGTGTTTTTAATGCTGAATTGTGCATTTGGCAATTTTCCGAATGACAATATGTAAATTATTTCAAAGTGCCCAATTAACCTGTATTACACGCAACTCTAAATAAACAATTATCAATATTAATAGCAAATTGAATAAACGTTATATTTCATATATAAAAGTATTTTACTATTTAATTCATCAATTAGGCTTTCATTTTCATAATTTTAGCGTCAGTTTTGCATTTTGACAATATTTTCGTCAATCTGGGGCGAAATATCGTGAGATTGGCGATAATTTGCTAGATTATTCGCCAATTCCGCCAAAATACATCACCAAGTATTACAGACAAACGGAGAGAAGACCATTTCTTATATGCTAGAATGCATGCCCGTCATATGACTGAAATCAGAATTGGAGAAACATTACTACCCATTTAGTATAATTTTTTATCAATTTGGTGTCATTTTTGCACTTTGGCAACATTTAAAATAGCCGACGTTCCGCTAAATTTCTCGCCAAGCGTTATGTATGAACAGTTGGAGAAATAGATTATTCTTATAGTCTACACATATGTTCTTTCCAATATATTAAATTTTCATTACCTCATAAAAGTGATTCGTGTTCAGGGATGGTTGAAACATGCTCTGCCGTCGAAAACCCGAATTCAAATTTTCGACCAAGTCACAATACTTTATTTATACATTATACTATGTGTAGAAGGAAAGTAATTAATATTTATGTGACACATACAAATGGTCGAGACTATAGTCATCAACTGAACCAAAATCGTGCAATTACGAACCGTGATGTAAAATTGTGGAGGCTAGTTAAACTACAAGTGATGCTCATGGGGTTGACACAAAAATGTATGTCCAGGTGAGACGTACAGGTGGTGCAGAGACTATATCCATCAGCAAAATCAAAGTCAGCTCAAGTAGGAACATAAAGGTGAAATTGCGGGGAGGGGGGTACTTGAAGTAAATGTTGCACTCATGGGGTTGATACGAGAAATACATATATTCAGGTGACACGCACAGATGGTGCAGAGACTATATAGTCACCATTACAATCAGAATAGCTGAATTAGAAGCCGAGACGGGAAAATTCGGGGACTTGAATATATACGACACTGGTTTTCTTAACATTTTCTCATAAATGCTATCTAATCCTTCACAAAAAGACTCATCTCTGGCTTTTGCTTAAATTCCTCTTCATCCTCGTACTACATAATATAAAACTATAATTATTTAAAAATGTATTAAGGAATTTTAAAAGTTTCTCAGACTTCATAGTCTTCGAATTGGTATTACCAATTGGTATTACCAATTGGTATTACCAATCAGTTGGTAAAACCAATTGGTATTGCCAAATTGGTATTACCAATCAGTTATTTGGTATTAACAAACATCTAAGGCGTATTTTCATACTAAAATTCTTAGATTTTTCTGTATTCATACCTAAAATTGTAAATTAAATGCACATCTTCATCTTGTGAAAGAAAAAAAAAGAAAAAAGGAAAAACAGGAAATTGATGAAGGAGCTTTCATATTGTGGTAAGTGATAAATACGTAAACTTAATTTTAAACGGAATTCTTGAGAAAATTTCTGAATGTTTGCATACTCCATCCGAAAAATCATACGAATTTTTGAGAAAATAAATAAACCGGAGTCACATATCTGGAATGCCAAGTGGAATTCTTTACTGAACCTCACTACATCCTTTAGAATTGATGCTAAATCTATTTCAGTCATCATCGAAGCTATCTATGGCCACTCCTGAGAAATAGATGTTTTTAAGAAAAATTTTAGGTAAAAACATAGATTGCAAATTTGCTTGCCACCAACAACTAATCAATTTATTTAAGAAGTTTATTTAAAATCTAAAATAATTAGTTTTGAATCTAAACTAAATAAAATTATATTAGAATTCTGAAATAATTAAAGCAAATCAGAATTACAGAAACACAGTTTTTTTTTTACAAAAAATTATTATATGAAAGCCATCACTTATAAACAATATAATAAGTTCTAAATCTTTATTTAGAGATACATAAATCCAAATCAACGAAACAAAGCCGGTGCTAAACAACCCGCTTCCTGTACAGCTTTAATGGTGGTGAATGGCGTTATGATTTTCTCGACCGATGATTTATTTTTACCAGCCGATGTTCACTTTTATTTGTTCAATTTTACAGTCGTTCACCAAACTGTTCCATACATTTCACCTGAAAAAACGCGTCCAAATCGCGACCATTTCAAAAGTTTCTACTTTGCCCCTATTTTGTACACATATGATATAAAAAAATCCCTGTAATTCAGTATTTGTTTCTTCTGCCATCTAGAGGCAATTTAATCATTAATTTCTTGTATTTCAATCTGTTTAGCATTCAATTATGATAAAAATTATTTTTTTCACAACTGAGTTTAATAAGTCTCTAAAAATAAAAATATAATTTATGGTTTTTGCTCAAAGAAGTTCCGCATTCATCGGCATTCCTCCCGGAACCAGCCCTGCCTGCAACCATCCTAGTGCAGCCCATGGAGGCTCTTCCACCAACACTAACCACTTTATTCAACTTTGGTCTCAGTACAAATGTTACACGAATGTTCAACAAGTTTAGTGCATAGATACAGCTGCCTAACAATATATATAATGCACCAAAATATGAATGCAATCTTTGCAAATGCGACAATAACTGTTCTTGAACAGAAAAACTTAAAATCACGAGAATAAATGCAATTATATACAAATCCAGGTGAGCTGCTATTTCTATGTGGTCGTATTTAAAAAAATATAAAAATGCAATTTAGGAAAATAATTATGAAAAATATAATTTTGAAAAATATAGATATTTTCTAGTATTTTCTTAGCTCGTCTGGGGGGGTGGAGGACACGTGCCCACCCCTGGATCCGCCCTTGGGATCCATACGTCACTTCGCTTCCCCTACATCCTTTTTTCTTTCTTTACGCTATAATGCTATTATGGTTATTATGCTAGATATAATTTTTAATGAAGTATCAATCAAGTAAGTTTTATATTTCAATATGTATAAAAACGCATATTTCCTTTTAACAATAATCTGACATCATTTCAAGATTGTTTTATATCAAATTCAAGTATTATTTACAAAAATATTAAATTCTTATCTATCTTGTATAAAATTACATAATAAAAGAGTGCACATTTTGTTAAATGTCTGAAAGGCTAGATCAACACAATGAAGGTTTTGCTGTTTATAAAATCTCATTAAACTTCCCAGTGCTTTTCTGGCCAAGAATTTGTAAAGATATCCATAGTATGTAAAAACTATATTGCATGTGTAACTGATCAAATATTTGTCAATCTTTATAACAATTCAATATACAGACTGTCCATATCACAAGCACTTTCATTACATTGACAAATTTCACATTTATAGTAATATTTAAAATGATAAGTTTTCAAAACACCATGTAATGTAAGACATTGATTTATAACAAAGTTATTATATTTATAATTAATATCTTCAAAATCCATGCATATATCTAAAAAGTGGCCTTACCTTGGTGCAAGTGTTCCAACCGTCTTGTCACTCAACCATCGTATTCTTGAAAGCAAAGTCTTTAGTTGATTATTGCATCTTTAAAATTTGTAGTCTATGTCAACCGTCCAGAGCAGCGGATTATGCCCTTATATCCGTACTCTTATTTCTTTGTAGGCCACCATGCGCTTTTATCCAGTGCAATTTGATGTTTCCTTTATATTACAATATTAGTTCCCTTGTTTACTTTACCATCCTGTTGGTGTCCACCCTAGATTCCAAGGTCTGTAATACGAATTTCGAATCTATGTAGATATCAGTAACTGCAATTTTGCTTGCTACAATATACTGAACAGCACTATAAAGAACATAAAGTTCGGCATTATAAATTGTTGCATCATTAAGTCTAGTATCATTAAATTTATCAACTATATTATTCTTGAAGTGCGCAACTTAGGCATTATGTTATGCCAACTTTTCCTGCCAGTTTGGAGTCATCTGTATGGATACAACACCCCCAATGCCCTTAGAATCGAAATTCCACTAAACGCTTTTTTCTGTCCAGGGAAATATCCAAATTTTAGTACAATTTCAATATCTTCATACCTGACCTTGGTGTTTTCACTTTATATCTCTTCTTTCCAATGAAATAACTAATAGATCATAACCTCGCTTCTCATTTACATGCCAAAGGGTATACAACCCGACCGAACTTTAAGTGCTTCATTGGACAACGTTTTTAACACTTGGTTATGTTAAGGAGCGCAATGCTTTGAATTCGCAGAAGCTTCTAATTTATATACCCTATGTCTTTATACATATGGGACTTCCATAAGTAATGAGTCTATCATTGTACCTTCTAGGTAAATTTCCTTTCGAACTTCGTTTGTTTTGCCTCTTGGATGTTCTTGAATATCTCAAAAATTTACTTTAGAGATTTCTTACTTTGTCTTTGACTTCCGCAAAATGTGCTCTCCATCTCAGCTTTTGCTGTATTAACAATTCAAAATATTGCATCTTTCTGTCAATTATTTACCCTTGCAATTTAATTCGCGGAAAATTGGTAGGACTTTTCGATACCGGCATAATAATATATTAAGTGTTTTCATTATTAATGTCAACTTCATAATAACCGGCCCATCGCACAATCGTACTAATAGCCTTTGTACAGCATTGTCTAAATTGAGACAATGATGGATAATCTGATGTGGGAAACACATGACTTTCCTTATATAATGCAATGAATTTACTACTTTTACAACTAAAAAAAACGTTATTCTTATAGTAGATACTTATATTCGTTCCATGATATTGAATTTTGTTCAATTAGACGTCATTTTCATCGATTTAGCGTCATTTTTATCAATTTGGCGAGATTTTTGTTAATTTGGCAACAATTAAAAATGTCGCCAAGTTGGCGACATTCCATCAAATTGGTCGCCAAAATCTCGCCAAGCGTTATGAACGGAGAAATAAGTTATTATCAAAGTTGATAAATCACTATTGGCGATCAAATACAAAAGTATTACTCAAAGTATCTTTTTTCATGAATGGAACGAGCTAGATCCACGAGAATAATGTCACCCAATTTATCGCATGGTATTACATATGAAAAGGGAACATGTTTCTCAATGGGAAATACTTTTCTTTTATTTTATATGACTTTTTCATAATTTTTTTTGAAAAATGAGCAATATCTCGAGAACGGTTCATGTTAGCGTTCTAACTTTTATGCCAATCGTTTTCTAATGAAAAATTACATAAGAAATGTCTATTTGCGTAACGTTATTAGCGGTTTTGATTTTTTGACGATTTTTTCAAAATTTCATTCGAAAATTTAGGGGGGTTCTGAACATTCGATTGCGTATAAAAACAATAAGCTTCCAGTGTTTATGGATTGTGATATTTGTATCAAATTTCGTTCGAATCGGTCCATTCGTTCGTCAGTTATCGTCTCCACAGTCTCACTGACACACACACGCGCACACACACACACACACACACACACACACACACACACACACACACACACACACACACACACACACACACATACTTTCACACACACACACACACATACGTCACTCCAAAAATGTTCGATTCGTGATCAGGGATGCTTGAAGCGTGCTCTCCCGTCAACTCGAATTCGAATTTTCGCCCCCGTCACAATACTTTCCTTATACATTATGTATATAAGGAAAGTAATGTCGACCTCGTCACAATACTTTCCTTATACAATATGTATTTAAGGAAAGTAATTTCGACCTCGTCACAATACTTTCCTTATGCATTATGTATATAAGGAAAGTAATATCGACCCCGTCACAATACTTTCCTTATGCATTATGTATATAAGGTAAGTAATTTCGACCCCGTCACAATATTTTCCTTGTACATTATGTATATAAGGAAAGTAATATCGACCCCGTCACAATACTTTCCTTATACATTATGTATTTAAGGAAAGTAATTTCGACCCCGTCACAATACTTTCCTTATACATTATGTATATAAGGAAAGTAATTTCGACCCCGTCACAATACTTTCCTTATACATTATGCATATAAGGAAGTAATATCGACCCCGTCACAATACTTTCCTTATACATTATGTATATAAGGAAAGTAATATCGACCCCGTCACAATACTTTCCTTATACATTATGTGTATAAGGGAAGTAATTTCGACCCAGTCACAATACTTTCCTTATACATTATGTATATAAGGAAAGTAACAAGAAATTATGATGATTGAGTCATCAATAAATGCTTTCACTTTTTCAGTGTGTTCAAATTTATATTTAAAAATTTCATTTGCTATTAATAACCACAGTAGTGGTCCCAAACAAGATCACCCAAATCATGATAATGTATTATAATACCTGAATTATAATAATATAGAGTAATGTCCCTTGAACATAAGAAGATCTATAATCAAGAAAGCTCCTCGATACGTTATACATATTGGTGAAAACCTTGCAATTACTGAGAAGTATTAGGACATCCTTCCACCAATCACTATTGAAAAACATTTACTATATCCAGAGAGATGACGCACGTTTCCCCTTTGCTTTTATTTTCATTTATATACGTAACACGTTACATCACTTCAAATCAAGTTACAATTTTTATATGGGCATCATCTGGTAGAGATTTCAAATAGTAACTGCAATCAGAAGATCATTGTGCAATTGTTTGACAAACATGACCCTTTTAGCGATGCCTGGACTATAATTCGGGACAAATATATTATAGGCGAATATTAAAGTGTTGAGCTGAATATTTATCCATCTGAGTACATTTCAATATTGCAGTATTAAGATTATGTAACAGCATTGCGTAATAAAACATGGAAATATTTAAAATTTAATTCATAAAAGTACAACCACTCATCAAAATCCGATTTAATATATTCTCTTTCTTCTCTAAGCCATTTTATTTTTGTTATTTTAATAGAAAATAAATTTTGCTGACAAAATGCGATCCAGAGAGAAAATTTGCTTGTGTAGGCAATTCTTTGTGGCGGACTATCTTATAGAGCTATCGTATCTTAAATATACTGATATATAACTAAGAGCTTCACTGATTCTTATGAATAAATATAAAAATATTTGCTTATCGACTTTGTGAAAGTGAGTACTAAGAATTATAAAACTTTTCTGGGTACTGGATGTCAACTTATTCAAATAATGGAAATCTTTCCAATCCATTGAGCCTTTTGGAAAATATTTTTTATTTCCTTGCTAAAGAATGCATTATTTATATGGGAATGAGCAGATTTATAGCTATTTAAAAATATCAACTTCATTACAAATGGATTTGAGATCATTTTCATTGCAAAAAGTAGGAATAATTCATGAATGATTTATTAAATGCTGCATATTTATCATTCTTTCAAAGTAGCTTCGATGGCAAATATTTAAAAATCTTCATGGCATAACTATTTTAGAAATAACAATAATATGCAATGGATGTGAATATCCAATCAACTTTCTCAATCAACAATTTCTACATAAATAATTCTAAAAAATTGTATTTATTTTTCATCTTGGCAACAGATCTGTTACGTCTATATACGTCTATATATTGAATTTATTGATCTGGCTTGTGTTAATTTATACCATTTTAATGCCATTTATATCCATATAGTTGTTTAAACTATCATTTACAAACACAGCTTACTACCATATGACTATCGTATCGAAAGTATCCTTATTTTCATTAAGATGCAATTGTAAAAGTAATTTATACCGGTGTAAGTTTCCTTAAATTATGTAACAATCTATTTTAACTATTTTAACTGCATTGTAAAGCTTTGATTTATTTTTAAAAATTTATTGACGTTGCTGATTAATTCCTTAAATTACAATATAAATTAAAACTCCAGCCAGACAGCTTGAATTCTCTAATTTTCTTCGAAATCGATATTTTAAAAGGAATCCAATATAGTTTACAAGAATTTGTAAATTATATGCATGATGAATAAAATTGTAGTTTCTTCTCACTGTATGACTTTAATTGAAATATCTATGAATCTAAAACTGCATGCATATTTTTGGGAATAAAACCGTTTGTTGTTGAAATTCCTTGCGAAATGCAATATAAATAATGTATGAAACATGAGCTGAAATATTTAAATTTAATGTGATTTAATGGTTATAGTGTTGAATTTACATCTTGCTAAATAGAATTTATGCAAATACAATAATTTCTAAAGAGGTGCTTCAAAATAGAAATTTAAAAATTAACTTTTAATAAATTTAGACGTCCGAAAATACAAATTTTCCAAATAAATCTAAGTGTATGCATGCTAGTTTGTGTGGAAGACCCAGACCTCACGACTGACCCGGAGGCTTTCAGTTGCTGTTTGTGCAGCCGGATGCTACTTTATGTGTAGAATATTTCTAAGGAAGAAAATTGTCACAAATAAAATTTCAGGTTTTGTACTGTGTGTACAATATAAAGCTTTTTCAGGAAGACTCAACCCAAGGAGCTATAATTTTAAACATCGCTTGTATTTGTTCTGAAAAAATAGCCATCTTATTTGAAGCAATTTTCCAATCGTCATTCGTAAGCTACAAAGACGGTCGATCTACAAGATCAATCGTGTACTACAAAGACGATAGAAAATGATTCTCATTTCAGATAACAGAATCCATGCAGAAGTTTTACATGTTTTATGCGAACTTCAGCAATAAATTGTAGATATATGCAATGTGGCAGGATTTTACAAACTCTAGAGAGGATGGTAAATCGTAGTATGTAGACGGTATCAAAATGCATGTCTAGGGCATAAAAAGTATTGTCTCAAAATGCATGTCACACAAAATCAAGATGTAGAAAATGTTCTCAAATATAGGAAATAAACTTGTAAAGTTGTAAAATCAGTCATATTACACAAAAGTTTGCTTGCAGAGAGTCAGTAGATGCTGAACGAAATAGCAACAGTCATGTTCTTAGTCAGCAACCCATATAGAGACGTTATTGAAGCTTATAATTGTAGAATTGCCGAGTATTGAAAGTTTTATTGCTACCCGTGTAGATACCAACTATTTAAATAAGCGATGAAGCGCAGCTTAATAATAACAAGCACAAAGGTAATCCACCTATATTCTCTGCACTGGAAGTGTAACTCAGAGATGTACAATAGCTAGTTTCATAGTCACTAAATCCATATTCCAAAGCTTGAACTCATTATTTGAAAAGTTGGGAGGCAGAACAAATCCGTTTTTCAGTACTGCACACGCACTATGATGTCGGGCATTGTATTAGAAGAGGATTACATTGTCATTTAAAAGACGAATATGTTTTTTTTTTATATTCCAGCGGTTACTTGTAACTTTTAGCTACTTTAAGATTGTAACTTTTAGATTTTCAAGCCATTAACCATACACTTATTCTACCTTTTGCCAACACATCATGATAGTGAGGTAGGCCAGAGGAATAGTGTCATCAATTGAGACACCAGACACATTTGAACTTTCAGTTATGTACCCATTTCAATAATTAGGATGTGCCATTTTTTCTGATAGATCTATGTATATAAGTTGGATATAGTGTGATATAAACGCCACTAGCAATGTCTTATGAATTAGCAGATTTTCACAATCCATGAGTCCTAATAAATACGTTTCATAATATAGCTTCGTTTATGTATTGTGAGTTAAACGTGAAAAATTAAAAGTCATTGCAAACAAAATGTTTCAAATTTACTCTGATTAGGAAAATAATTCATCAGAGAAACCTAATGAAACACGCACCTTTATCAACATCTCTTTAACTTTAAAACTTTATCGTATAAAGGTTTTGTTGCTGTTTGTTGATTGTTGTTGAGACCCAGACCGTCCGACCTACCAGAAAGGTGTAAGGTAACTGTTTGGACGGCCGGGAAGTGCCACCCAATTTAGACCGGAACCCAGTGGGGGAGGCATCCACAGGGACCGTACCCCCCTTCCCCTACCACCAACCTCTCGGAAGGACTTACGGACCCACATGTTTAACGTGATCGTACTCCGCGTGAACACGACGGCAGTTTTTGGCAGAGGCTGGACTCGAACCCGGGCGTACCGAGTGCAACTCCAGCGCGCTAACCAATGGGCTACCGCGCCCCGTATAAAGTATAAAGGTTTTGTGTAATTATATTATACAGTAAAAAAATAAGAGGGACAATCGATTTTGAAGGGAAATTTAGCCTTTTTTCTTCAAGATAAGCAGAAAGTGCAACATTGCGTATTTAAACAAGTTTGATATGTGTGGGAGTATAGCACTAGTGGCTGTAGATATGAGAAAAAATGTCATCGCTGCTTGAAGAAACGAAAAGATGAAAAATGAAGTAGGCTTTTAACGAGTCACAGGATACTACAAATAAATGGTATGAACCACAGAAGAAAGAAAGATCAACAGAAAACAAAAAAAAGCGAACAGAAGCCAAAGATATATGCGAACTGTTAGCAGATCGATTAGAAGAAAACTGGCATGTGAATAAACCTACAAAACCAGTAAGAAAATGATATGATATATTTTAACCATCTGTCAAAACACAACCAAGAACATTAAATGAAAAAGAATGGCAAATAATTGAAACAAACTAGGATACAATATTCTGAAAACATGTAGCAGCTAATATGTTGTGGAGGTTATATGATATAAGTTAATGAAATCAACAAACTTGTCATCATTTGATTCAGAAGACTTTTTTGCCTTCGAAACTGATTGACAACCTTATTTTTCATTGTACATTGTGGTTACTTGAAGCATTTCAGCGCATTTTACCTTTAATGTATTTTCTACTGAAATATAAATATGGATAAAAATGTGTCTCGCAAATTTGCGATTCTCGTGGACAATTACAAAGTTATTTATATCACGCAGTGTACTTCATATTCTCTTAAGATTGAACTTGCACTCTTTGAGATTTCAATTAGCATTTCATTTTGAGACAGGTTAGCGTTATAGCACTAAATACGCTTTTCAAATCTTACAATCACGGTTTGCAAGGTTGCGATGAGTAGCATATTTTTTGCTGTAAGTTCATAGTTATTCAGTGCTTAAACGTATTAAGCACAAAATATATCCACATATGTTATAGTCCCTGCACCAGAAGCATAATTTTAAGCCTTAGATTGTGTCTTTATTGGCGGGGTTTGTAACTATGAACCCGTACATTAGAGCTTCTTGAATTCTGATCAAAAACATCTCTTTAAATTTGAAGCCATCAGTGTGTTACGATATTTTAATTACGTGGAGTATATTTAGACTATTTTTTTTACCAAGATCGACTTTATACCTTTGACTTTATCCCGAGTAATTTTCGATTCATTGTAATTTCCATACTCAGGCCAAGGGACTCAGCTGAAAGTTCAGAGTAAATTAATCTTTGGCAAACATTAATAGCAATTTATCGTTCCTTAACTATCAGAATACACATATTGATTCAAGAAAAGATAAGTTACCCCATGTTCGTTGCTAAGAAGTAACTGATGTCGTGTGGTATTAACTTTGCTGTCAATCACTGTTTTGAGCAATGTAGGGGACATACCTGACCTGAGGACTACATATCTGAAAATTATTACTCAGGAGCTAGAATTTTCTTAGCGTTTTAGAAATCCTTATGGTTTAAGAACTTGATGTAGAACTAATATTTCTGTACAAAGAGATCCATTTGAGTGCTTCAGTTGCGACGGAAAAGACGGGAAATGAATAGAGCATCCGACAATAACTTTATATGAGTTCTAGCAGTGAGGCGGGGCTGAAAACTTTCGCTAGTGATATATATATATATATATATATATATATATATATATATATATATATATATATATATATATATATATATATATATATATATATATATATATATATATATATATATATATATATATATATATATATATATATATATATATATATATAAACGCGGACGTCTCGGGATTCTCTATTTTTTTTTATAATCCTCAGTGATGTGAAACGGATAAATTGGGTACAGATTTTCTGTAAAATATGAGTGATTGAGATGAAGTTTTGTTTCTTTATTTTTCCAAAAAGTGCTAAAAACCGTGCTGCTATCCACTAATATCGAAATATATTTTATTAAGCGGTATATGCAACCTATACGGCTTAATAAAATATATATGATAAGATAACAGTTGCATGTATTTTGATAAGATAACAGTTGCATGTTGAGAAACTCTTAATATAGTCACTGCCTCGCAAATATCTTTCCCAGAACGCCGAAACATTGTCAAGGCAGCTTCTAATTAGCTTCTATAGAAAAATTCCAGAAAAATTGCATAAACAGTCTTTTTAAATCTCAAATTTTGTCTATACTAACCAAGATAGCGATAATTTTTACTAAATTTGGCGCTTAATTAATGTGATCCAGCACGTACTGCTGCAACAATTGATTTTAAATTGTAAATGTTGTTTTATTGTCAATAAGTTGAAGAGACGAGAAAAGAGTAATTGCGACTAAGAAGTTGTGGCATTATTTTCAACAAAATCAAGATTCTGTAATCTGCAGTTAAAGTCAGGTTTTGGACATATCAAAACTGTTTTATAAAACTATTAAGAAAACAATTTCCTCAGACCTCAAAACATATTGTTTTCAATTAATTTCAATTTGTCTGTATTTTAGAAAATAAGTACAATTTCAATATTTTCAATTACCTTTAATGTATCTTCCAGTATCATATTTTATTGTTACTCCAGACTATAAGGTTTATTCCAACTTCGGTTACAAAGCTGTGCCATCTTTATCTCATGCAGAATTACAGCTTGCGCTGCCAATTAAAATATTTGCTCTGAATAAATATTCAGTGTATTTCTGTCGATGAGGAAATAACCATGAAACAGTTATTGTTGGGGCAGATTCAAATGAATTCTCGTCGGTAAATTTGAAGTATTATTTAACTACATATATTTTAGAATTTATTGCAAGTTGTGTTTATAATTCGTATCAGGTCATTAATGGAATATTTTATGGTAAATAGTTTATTTAGCTTTACTTGAACTTCTGAAGAATTGCAAATATAGAATTTTCGCAAACTAAATGAAAGGCAAATATTTTATTTGTTTTTTACGATGACTTGTAGTAAATTTTAATACATTTATCCTAGGCAGCAGATCTGTGATCATCAACCAAATATTTAGTAATAAGTTGAACTAAGATGTGTTTATTTAAAGCAAATAAGTGTATTAAACAATCAGTATTTTTAATCAATGCATTGTTTCTAACTAAAAGAAACAATTTATATATCTGCTTTCGGTTCTAGTTCTGAGATGAGCACTGAACTTGCGTTTATCTTGCGTCCTCTTTAGCGTCAAACAACTGGTACTATACTCCCAGACGGAAATCATGCCTTCTGATGGAGGTCTGCAAAGCATTAATGAGTTAGAAACCTAATTCCACGTATGTAGATTAGTTACATCTGTGTTAGTTAGTTAGAAACCTAATTATCCTCTTACTTGCCGCGTATTCCACCCGAAGAAAAAAATCTTTCCTTGTGAAGGAAGTCTGTAAAGCGTTTATGATTTCGAAACCTAATTCCGCCTATGTGGATTTGTTATACCTATGCAAATTAGTTAGATACCTAATTTCTCACCTCCTATTCCACCAGAAGAAAGAAATTCTGCCGTGTGAAAAAGATATGTAAAGCTTTAATGAGTTAAAACCTTATTCCAACTATGTAGATTAGTTATACCCATGTTCACTAGTTAGAAACCTTATTTCCTCTTACACGTCACCTATTCTACTAGAAGAAAAAATGCTGCCTTATGAAGAACGCCTGCACAGCATTAATGAATTTGTAATCTAATTTCACCTATGTGGATTTGTTATACCTATATGTCAATTAGGAATATAATTTATTCCGTACTTGCTACCTGTTCTACTCGAATAAAGAAATCCTGCCTTCTGAAGGAGGCCTGTAAAGTGTTAATGAATTAGAAACCTAATTCCACCGATGTGAATTAGTTATACGCATGCAAATTAATTAGAAAACTAATTACCTCAATACTTCACTAGATGAAAAAAATAATGCGTTGTAAAGGAGGTCTGTAAAGCGTCAATGATTTAGAAAACTAATTCCACCTATGTGGATTAGTTATACCCATCTTAATTAGTTAGAAGCCAAATTCCCTCCAACTCACCATCCTTTCCACTTGAGGAAATAAAATTTGACTTGTGAAGGAGAGTTGCAAAGCATTTATGGTTTCTAAATTCTAATTACTCCAATCACTGCAGTATTCCAAGTTTTCAGAATTTTTCTTTTAATCGGGTTGAGTGCATGAAATATCTGCAAAATATCTAAAACACTACAGAACTTCACAATAATTTGAAACAAGTATTCTGCAGATTTCTTCAAAAATTGAAAGAGGATTAAAAGAATAATTCTGCAACATTTCAGCAGATTTTTTCTATAAAAAAAAATAACAATAAATGTAACATTTATTTTCGCTAACAAATGGCAGAGACTATTTATTTCTGGCCTGGTATTCTTTAGGCTACTAGACAAGTGCTTTACTGACGGACTGAACTCACACACTGAAATTAAATGAAATATAAATTTCGAAACGTCAGTACTAGTTAAAAATAATGTTGTGAAGTAAACTATATTCTTTAGTAGTGTATGCAATTTATGTTGAATACTGGTAGAAAAAGTTGTGTTTCATTTTATTGAAAGTGCTCAGCATTTTTAGTCAAAGAATTTTATTTACCAAATGCTAATATGTTTAGATTTCTGTGGGAAAACTAAAATTAAAAATCTGACGTGGGCAGCACATGACCGTCCCTGCAGACTTATATCCACGTTCTCTTTATTTTAATTAAATTTAATTCACTTTTAATTCAATTTTCGTTCTCATTTGATAACTGGACTTATTTTCAAAGGTGGCCTAGAGAAAATACGAAAAAAACTAAACTATCTCGAGAACGGCTAGTCCTGGTGTAATTAGATTGGTCTTATTATTTTCTTCGTGAAAAATTACGTATTAAACAAGCATTTAATGGATATATTTGAGCACGCGTAGTTCTTTATTTTAGATTTTGGCAGTTTTTGCAGGCTATTTTGCAAAAAAAGGCAGATTATTTTTTTCAGAATCGTTCCAAAATCTAATCAGCACCAGGGTGATCCACAAGTGACTAATCCACCGAATTTTGTGAAATTCGGCCCATTAGTGTTTTAGCTAGAGTGGATAAAACCTTTTGCCGGCCATTTCGCAAGAAAAGGCCGGTTCTTTTATTCCGAATCGTACCCAAAATTAATTAGCACTAGATTAGCCCACAAGTGACATACCTACCAAATTTTGTGAAAATCGGCCCATTAGTTTTTTAGTTAAAGTGGATACAAAATCTGCACTGACAGACAGATACACACACAGACACACGCACACACAGACGTCACGCTAAAAATTGTTTTTTCGTATTATAGAGGTCTTAAAACGTGTAGATCCATCGAAAACTCGAGTTGCGATTTTTGGCATGAATCCAATACTTTCTCTATACTTTACCATGTATTGCATGGAAAGTGTGTCTGTCTGTATGTCTGTCTGTCTGTCTATTTGTCTGTACAATGCCTGTATCCACTCTAACTCAAAAACTAATGGTCCGAATTTCATAAAATTTGGTAGTTAAGTCACTTGAATATGACCCTGGTGCTGATTAGTTTTTGGTATGATTCGCCAAAACAGAACCCGCCTTTTTTTGCGAAATGGCCTGCAAAAATTCTATTTATCAGATCTAGCTAAAATATTAATTGACCAAATTTCACAAAATTCGGTAGATAAGTTACTTGTGGGATACTCAGCCGCTGATTAGATTTTGGTACGGTTCGAAATAGAACAAGCTGCCTTTTTTTAATAAATGACCCGCCGAAACCTAAGAAAAAGACTAAGTAGTGTATGCTCAAATGCATCAATTAAATTCTTGTTTTATACTCAATTTTTGAAAAGGAAAATTAGATAACACCCTCCATTATACTTTAGGACTAACCGTTCTCAAGATATTTGAGATTTTTCGTATTTGTGTTACGCCGATTTCGGAAAATGGCCTGCCACCAAATAAAAACAAAAAATGAATAAAAAATGCAAATTTAGTGCTATTTGGTTCAATTAAAACCAATCTAATGAATTATTAAAAAATAAAGGAAATGTGAATTGGAGTCTGCAAGGAAAGTCATGTGCTGCCCACATCAGATTTCTCTATATCTTTATCTTTATCTCGTTCTCTTTATTTTAATTAAATTTAATTCACTTTTAATTCAATTTTCGTTCTCATTTGATAACTGGACTTATTTTCAAAGGTGGCGTAGAGAAAATACAAAAAAACTAAAATATCTCGAGATTGGCTAGTTTTAGTGTAATGGGGATGGTGTTATTCCTCTTTTCGTTAAAAATTACGTATTAAACAAGCATTTAATGGATATATTTGAGCATACGTAGTTTTCGTTTCTAGATTTCGGCGATTTTTGCGGGCCATTTCGCAAAAGAAGGCAGATTATTTTTTTAAGAACCCTACCAAAATCTAATCAGCACCAGTGTGACTCACAAGTGACTTATCTACCGAATTTTGTGAAATTCGGTACATTAGTTTTTTAGCGAAAGTGGATACAAACTTTTGCGGGCCATTTCGCAAAAAAAGGCGGGTTCCTTTAGTCCGAATCGTACCCAAAACTAATCAGCACCAGATTCGCCCACAAGTGACATACTTACCAAAATTTTGTGAAAATCGGTCCATTAGTTTTTTAATTTGAGTGGATAAAATATTTGCACAGACATACAGACAGACACACAGACACAAAGAGAGACACACACACAGATGTCATGCTAAAAATAGTTTTCTCGTATTCTAGAGGTCTCGAAACGTGTAGATCCGTCGAAAACTCGAGTTGCGATTTTTGGCATGATTCCAATTCTTTCCCTATACAGTACCATGTATTGCAGGGAAAGTAAAAATCTGATGTGGGCAGCACATGACTTTCCCTGCAGACTCCAATTCATATTTTTTTTATTTCTTTAATAATTCATTAGATTGAGTTTAATGGCAACAAATAACACTAAATTTGCATTTTTAATTTAATTCTTGTTTTTATTTGGTAATTGGACATTTTTTCGATAGCGGCGTAACAGAAATGCAAGAAATCTAAAATATATTGGGAACAGATAGTCCTAAAGTATAATGGAGTGGGTTATATTCTTTTCCGCGTCAAAAATTAGGTATAAAACAAGAATTTAATTGATACATTTCAGTATATGTAGTCTTTTTTTTTAGATTTTGGCGATTTTTGCAGGCCATTTTGTAAAAAAAGGCAGGTTGTTATTTTCGGAATCGTACCAAAATCGAACCAGCACCAGAGTGCCTCACAAGTAACTTATCTACCAAATATTGTGAAATTTGGTCAATTAGTGTTTTAGTTAGGGTGGATACATGAAATTTTTGCTGGCCATTTCGTAAAAAGAGGCGGGTTCTTCTTTTCCGAATCGTACCAAATCTAATCAGCACCAGAGTATCCAACAAATAACTTATCTACCAAATTTTGTGAAATTTGGTCAATAAGTATGTTAGCTAGAGCGGATAATTGAAATTTTTAAGTGCTATTTTTAAAAAAAAGGCGGGTTCTGCTTTTACGAATCGTAGCAAAAACTAATCTGCACCAGGATCACATCCAAGTGACTTACCTACCGAATTTTATGAAATTCGGTCCATTAGTTTTTGAGTTAGTGTGGATAAATACATTGCACAGACACACAGAGACCTTTTTTTAGATTTTGGCGGGTCATTTCGTAAAAAAAGGCAGGTTGTTCTTTTTCGGACCGTACCAAAATCTAATCAGCACCAGAATATCCAACAAGTAACTTATCTACTAAATTTTATGAAATTCGGTCAATTAGTTTTTTAGTTAGAGTGGATACATACATTGCACAGACACACAGACAGACAGACAGACAGACAAAGAGACATACAGACCGACACACCACAGTCAGACAGATACACTACAGGCAGACACACACACGCAGACGTCACGCTAAAAATAGTTTTTTCGTATTCTAGAGGTCTCGAAACGTGTAGATCCGTCGAAAACTCGAGTTGCGATTTTCGACATGATTCCAATACTTTCCGCATACGTTACCATGCATTGCGGGGAAAGTAAAATGTACTAATGTTTTTATAAAGATTTTGTAGAAATTCAGCAAGATATCTCAATTATTTGTAACATATTCGTGTCTACTGAATTCTGCAGAAAATTTATAAATACTTTTGTTAAAGTTTTAGTGCCATCAAAAAATACTGCAAATTTGTACAGAAAATCTACAGGTTTGGCGGTCTTTAACAAAAAACTACCGAGTTTTTAGCTGGTCATGTATTTGATAAGATATATTTTTCTATCGTGGTTTAACATGTAACATAGTAAGAAATATCATTTCGAATAAACATGCATATGCCATGTCGGAGTTTGTACAACAGATATTTCAAATTTACGATTATGCGATAATTATGTTTTGCTATTCATGCAACAGCCTGTATGAAATAGATTATTCTATCGCAAAGAATTCTTTAAAATCTCATTTTTATTACTTTACAACAAGTGACTGTGAGACCAGATTTAAGAAAGATTTATCGGAGACAGTTTTATGTCTGTATTTATTATGTCTGTAATGTTTAACCATAGGATCAGACTTAAGGACGCGAGTTTACGGCACCCTGACCAGAAAGGGCAAAGTATTCTAGACACGATGAAGGTTAGAAACGTTGGACACGATGAAGGTTAGAAACGTTGACCAATTATTTCAGTTGTCTGGTCGCATTGCCCTAAGATCGGCCCATCAGAGCCGAATGGGCGTTACAGACCTCAGGCAAAGGGGGCAGCAACCGAAGGGCGCTGAAAAGGATATGCACGACTTCGACGAGAGATTCACAGTTCAAACAACAGAATAAAATAGCAACAGATTCATATCCACAGAGATGCAATTGAGATGTAGAGAGTGTTCCACCGAAATGTCCTGATGTAACTTCAACGGCAAATGCCAGATCGACTGCAGTACACAATACTCTGATTTAAGAGTTGTGATCACTGTCCAACGACAGGCTTGAAGGTATATGTTCACCACATATTGTAGCAGGTCTTAGGCCATTTGATATTAGAATTTACCTGTTCTCAAATTTCTAAGCTCCTCAGCGAATTATATGATAATTATTATAATCAATTCAATAATTAAAAAAATGTTGTTAGCAAATGATTTTATTTTAAAGTTAAAAAGGTGCAATTAATTATGGTAGTGTGTTAATGTTTTCTGTTCCAGGAACTCGCACTGAAGATTAATATGGTGGGTTTTAATAGCAGCACACAACGCAATGTATTATAATGATTAACGATTTGCGATATTACGGCCATGTTAAATATGAATAATTTAATAAGTAGAAAATCTAACATAAAGTTTCGTATTGTTTATGCACCACAGTAACATAGTAAGAAACATCATTTCGAATAAAAATGTATATGTCATGTCGAAGTTTATGCAACAGACATTTCAAATTTGTGATTATTTGATAAATATATACTGCTACTCTTGCAACAGCCTGTTTGAAATAGACTATTTTATGGCAAAGGATTCATTAACATTTCATTTTTATTACTTTACAACAAGTAACATAGTAAGAAATATCATTTCGAATAAAAATGTATATGCCATATCAAAGTTTATACAACAGACATTTCAAATTTGCGATTATGTGATAACTATATTTTGCTACTTTTGCAACAGCCTGTTTGACATATATTATTCCATTGCCAAAGATTCATTAAAATTTCATTTTTATTACCTTACAACAAGTAACATAGTAAGAAATATTATTTCGAATAAAAATGCATATGCCATGTCGAAGTTTATACAACAGGCATTTCAAATGATTATGTGATAATTATATTTTGCTACTCTAAGGATTCAATAAGATCTCATTTTGATTACATTAAATAGTTGATCTCTGGAGTTTTCAGGATTTAGTTTAACGAGATCAGATTATTAATTCTTTAGTACATCGTAAAAAATAATTATTAGTATGTTTAATATTTATTCACTTTTCATGCAACTATTTCTTACGTATAATCATTGTTTATCCCTACTCTTCATTTAGTAATTTGGCAAAAAGTACATTAATATTTTGTTTATTGAAAAATGTACACAACTTCCCTGGAATCTTGGTTATCCATAACGCTGTTGATTAAATTTAATCTTTGTGATAAACGGTCACAATTTTAGAACCTTTGAGGCTTCTATGACATAAACATTGAAATGCAGCTTCAGAAAATCGTTTTTGTTTTTTAGGTAATAACATTTTACTCCACATTTACGGCCTCATGAGTATTCCCTAAACGAGAATTATAATTTGGCTTACTGGGCACAAAGAGTAAAGCATCTTAGGATCAGTATTGTATTAAATGGGCAGAAAACTATTAAAACATATTTTTATTATAACAACATGAACAGTTGATTAAATGCATTAATCGGGATCGAAATTCACAGCTATTACATCAGTTTCTTCTATTATGTAGGGATAGATTGAGATCCACGAGAATGATGTTAACAAATGTGTCTCATAATATTGCATGAAAAGTGAACATATTTTGCAATAATCAACACTTTTCTTAATTTGTGTAATATTTTTGTTAAATGTATTAGAAAAACATGCAATATCTTAAGAACTGTTCATGCTAGTTTTGTGAAGTATGTGTCATGCGGTTTCTAATAAGAGATTACATAAGGAATGAACAGTTAGGTGGCATTATTAAAGGTTCTGATGTTTTAGTGATTTTTTTAAAAATTTATTTCTAAAATTTTAAGGTCTTCCCGACATTCGATTGCGATTAAAATCAATAGACTTAAAGAAATCCCCGAGTTTAACATTTGTGCTAAATTTTGTTCAAAATGTTTCATTCTGTCACAGCGGTATTTCCGCTTGACACGGCAGACCATAGAAATCATAAATTTATTACTCCAGGTTCAAAAATACCTCCCGTCTGTGGATGAAACCCACAGATGACACCCCTTCAAATCAAAACCATATCACCCCTTCAAATCAAAGCATAAAAACCCTTACCTTGTAAGGACATCATCTTCAGCTGAAAATGCATTTAATAATACAATTTCAATAGACACAGGATACTGTGAATTATTACACAAAAGTCAATTTAATACTCTCTTTTATTTAATAGCCATAATTAAGAATGGAGTTAACAAATTAATAAATTAGCTGAATTCTTATCGACGGAAAATATGACCTCGAAATAACGGTCATGAAGTCCTCGAGTGAGTGCAAGAAATATTATTTTAAATGAAAATGGTTACAATTTCTGAACAAGAAATAAATGCATTTAAAATGATAAATATATATACATAGGACAAGAGGGTTCCGGAGCAGAATTAATAAATATATAAATGTATAAGAAACATAGATGTTAAAAGTATAAAGTTGATTTTACAATTTACACACGAGATATTGACCCCACAAAAATATTTTCCATTATACATTACACAGTATACAACATTATACAACGTATATAGGGAAAATAAAAATAAACATACAACGAATGGTATGCAATAAAAATATAATATTCTCATCTCACCATAATAAATGAATATAATTTTCTTCCCACAAGCATTCGATACAAGCAAATATAAAACTAACTACACGTGTATATATTATTCAATGTAAATAGTGCTTTACCACTACATCCAATTTCTCCGAAATCACATTTGCAGTTTACGCTATCGATTTTGATAACTACTTGTGTTAAACTATTCAAACATTTATTTTCACAGATGCATTAACTGCAGTGGTGTAATTATTGACATGCGGTTGCAAAATAAATTTAATGTATTTTACTGGTACGAATATTTTTCTAAGTAATTGCATTATAGTTTTTGAATGATCATTTAAAAATTTAATCCTGTGGTCTTGTTACAATGATCATGGAGTTTCACATCTTTCAAATTTTAAATGATTTAGTAAGCCTTTATAATAAATTATTTTTAATAGTTAAAATATGACATATATGAGAGAGAGAGTGACTTTTGTGGTATATGATAATTAATCTTCACAGCATCGTAGAAATATAATTATAAGTATTACATATTTTCGTATTGATACAATATACTAGTCGATTACACTCACGCTTTGCTAAAGCAAAACGGCTAGCGGTCACAAAATGTGACACGCACACTCACATACAATCACACTTACACCCACACGAAATCCCATAAATCCATACACAAAAACATATAAACCCAAACACAAAAAACCCATAAACCCAAACACAAAAAACCCACAAAGACATACACAAGCACAACTCCATACACACATACACAATCCACCACACACATACATACACACATAAACACAAAAAACCCATTCACACACAAATAATACTCACAAACACACACACATACACCCCTCCCCCCCAAAAAAAAAACCCAACAAACACACACACAATCTTATTAAAATTTCTGAATATCAGAAAAAAAAAACCTCTCATATTCAAGCAATAACATGGCTCACACTTTATAGTTCTGCTAACAAAGAAATCGCGGAATGTTAAAAGAATGTTTTAATAACCGATCACCGTGTGTTGGCTTATATTCAAAGTGTTTAGAAATTTAATGGTAAAAATCAATTAATTATAGCATGAATGTTCAATAGTTTGATTTGAAGAATAGCCAACAAACGATCCGTATTTAAGGCACAACTCTGGTTGCCTGCAATTATAGGATCAACTACAAATAAATTTATTGATACAATTAAAAACAATGCACACGATAGCAATAAACAAGAGCGGTCGATTGTGCACCAATAGAGTAAATTTCCAACAACATTTTAAGCCCCTTCTGGTGACCCAACAGGCTGAATCTTTGCACATTTATAGTATCGACCAAACAATTGGAAAAAACTCAATGTAGGCAAAATTTCGATTTTTCCTACTCCAAGGGGACAGAAAAAATGATATTTATGTTTTTTAAGACCCTACAGAAGCTCTTTTTGTGACCTAGGAGTCTGAATCTTTACATACTTGAGTATCGACTACTTGAGTATAAACAGAACCAAACACAATTGGAATTTCGATCCATCCTGGAGCTGACATTATTGGTTTATATAGGTCTTCCCAGACCCTCAAATAAGAGGTCTGCACCAGCCTAATTTTACCCGGCCCGGTCCAAGAATATAAAGATTTGACCTGAGCACGAGAATGTTTTAAAGTAAAATACCCGAGCTCGACCGGGTTCGAAAACACTCAAAGTCCGGCCCGACGTAAATATATGTTTGAATACACTATATGATCAAAATTATCCGGACACTTTGGATGTTAGAATGTTTTTCGAATTTCTAAATAAATACTTGGCGAAGTGTTCTGTAACTTTGGCGATGCAAAGAACATGCTTGAACGCATTCTTTCCAGTAAAGTTTCGGTGACTTGTGAATTTAGGGGACCAACATGATATTAAAAAGGGGAAAAATATGTTTGATCATCCTGTATCACAAAAAGCTAGAAATAATTTGTAACTTTCACAAAATAGTTAACTAGCTTTGTTCAATGTATATAAGCATTTTCGCAAAACAAAGACGTATATTCATAAATATATAAACGTTTCTTTAAAAAAAAAACATATTTTGTTACATATTTGTTGCTTACAATATCCGTAGCTTTCAATTACATTTCACGAAACTTACAGAACGTTTGTCAACGTCCAAGAAAAATATTATACTTCAATTGAAAATTAAAACATTGGATATACGATGAGATATAAGCATTTGAAGAAACTACGATTTACTGCGCAGGCACGAAACATGGCAATAGTTTTCTTTCATGATTTTGTAGTGAATACTGAAGGACAACTTCTAAAAGAAATCCACTAGAATTTCGTGAAAGTTCACAAAAATATCGACGATAATGACCAATTTTTCCCTGACTCTCTGAAAGTACCTAGATGATAAGGGGTTTTCCACAAATTGACATTTTGCAAATTTATCGGACACCCCTGTTCTGAAAATGAACTAGTCCAATTTTATGCAAATAATGATCAAAAGTCTCCGGACACCACTGTACGCGATGATCATTATTTGCACAAAATTGGACTAGTAACTTTACTAGAAAGTGTGCGTTCACGCATGTTCTTCACATCGCCAAACTTATATTAACACTTCGCCAAGTATTTGTTTAGAAATTCGAAAAACATTCTAGCATCCAAAGTGTCCAGATACTGTTGATCATATAGTGTGTAATCGAAAGCTAACACACTGTTGTATCTTATATCATGATTATAATTCGCCAGTTGAGGAATTAAACACAATTTATATTATATATTTGTGGCGTATAAACATATTTAGTTTAGAGCTTGGCCATGAATTTAAAATGGTACAGTACCGAAATGATAACTCGCCAATTTATTCGTGTGAAGTTCGTTGTCATCTGAAATACAAATGGATTAATATACATGATAATCTTTACTTACACAATGAAGAGACATTATTGGTTAAATCATAATTTATTAAAATATTATTTATGTTAACTTGCTTAAGATTAAATCTATCATTACATATTATATTTACATAATAATCAGTCACCAATATTACTATTGCAGATTTCTTTGCTTAAAGACATAGATGCGATACAGCGGCAAATTTTACTGAATTAATAAAATAGCTGATGACTTATAGTCAGGCTTCAATTATTTTCCTCAAATATTGCATATAAAATGTTATCTGGTTCATCTTTGATGTACCTCATTGGGCATGGCCTCTTTGTCCAGACGTATTGGAACTCTCTACTAAGAAACTGCTCACAACACATTTTTAAGAGCACTTGCTTTCTCTACATTTTCAGGCGAACATCACAAGTCAACGTGACTGCCAAATTGAAGTCTTAAAAGAATTAGATAGTGAGGGACAACTTCCATAAGTGGAACAAGAAAGATCAAGCATGCATGAAACATTGATTATGAAACACTTTCCAACTGAAATGCAATTTTATTTTAACAACTTCAAAATGCGATACATTCAACACTGATATTTTTTAAATTATCACAGTACAACAATAATTTAAACGTAGAAAATTAAAACTTCATCAAACAAGGCAAATCGTCTGCTTATCTATGTTAAATCAATGAATATTTCATATCACTTATTTTTCGGACTTCAGAGTTAAATAATTTTTATAAAAAAAATTTAGCAATTCTTATACAACTCATCTTACAATCGATTGATTTGTTTACAATCTGCATGCTATAGAAATTAGCCTTCGTTGTAGGAATAATCAAAATTTAGTGATCATTTACAATACAAAATATTGTAATTGCGTTGGCTCATAATTTAGATACTCAGATAATATGAAAAAATAAAATGATTTTTTGACGGATACAACACTAAATATAGATTTAAAATATCTTCAAACATCACGATTTTTACGCAGGGTTAAAATAGACGCCATATTTTATTTTGAAATGAGTCACGTGATCTCTCCATATAATATATATGTAATTTTTATTTCATTTTTATTTAAAAAGCTAAACATATTTTGCTGAAATTTTTTTACCTATTTTACGTGATAATTTGAATATTTAATAAACTTTTCAATGCAATTTTTTAATTTTAACTCCGCTTAAAAAATGTTTGAAAAATTATGTCCCATAGGGTTCAATGTATTTCATTTTTTCAACCGGGGTGAAATCCGAAACTAATTGGGTAATATTATTCATTTCCATTCCCATATGTCCCACAGACCGTCTCTACAACATACTAAAATTTTATTTTGATAAAGTCATTTTTACGACAGTTATCGTGCAAACTGACAAACAGAGAGAATAAACACTTTACAACTGTGTTGGCAAGTGTTAAAAATTTGAAAATTTTTGGTATTTTATTTCAATACTCTTTGTTTTTATCTCTCTTCTTTCTAGAGCTCAAATAGTTTTATTTAAATTTTTGTCAGTCATTTGTAATGCAATAATATGTATATTCAAATGTGTTAAAATCGTATGAAAACTTTTTGTTACTTCAGCTTATATATGAAAAAAAAATAGTGAAATATTTAGAACAGCTCCTTTACACATCGTGTGCTATTCTCCGCGGTGAAGCGAACGTAATTAAAAAGTGAAGCCAGAGTTAAACGCATGCTCACGCGTTTGGCCCCGCCCTAGTTAGCATTTCGTACATGCTAGGGCCAATCGTCTTTGAAGCTTGGAAAAACATATTTATTTATATTTCCCTAGTAATGAATATTTTGTATAAAATCGTTTTCGTATCATAAGACCCAGTTTAATAATAATAAATAAATAAATTAATACATATAATTCGTATTAATAACAATAAAATACTTTTATATTTCACTAAAATTTTTGAAAAAAAATCTGGTTTTGTTCTGGGCGCCGCAAATGTCCCAGTCTACTTTGGGCCCCTATTTCTTGGGCCCTTAAGAGGCCCTTAACCGCATTTAAGTCGAATTTCGTCACTGGCATGTGTACCTGTATCATTCTTCACCGTGCTCTGTTAGACAATATCCCTTACCAAATTAATATATGTGATCCGATAAATGCTTTAATAAATAATTACCTCATAAATAATTTAATGCAGTTAAAATCGAATGCTGCAAGTTATGAAAAAATACATTGTATGAAATTAAATATACACTAATTGCATAAATATGCAGAGAAGATAAACATTAAAATATTCGTTATCTTTCAATAATACCTGGGTAATTCCACAAAAGAAATGTGCGATTTTCAATATATCAGTTTTTGACTTGCTCAATAGATGGCAGTACGTGTACCATAATTAAAATGAGTATATTTTGTGTGAGCGAATTTTACAACTCGATAAATAAATTCAGATAATTCGTAATAATAATTCATAATAACATTAATTCAAAAAAATTTTAAATAAAAGCGCAAATGTTACACTTTACTTCAGTTAAAAGATAAATAGTTATTTAAAAAAAAATGATGTTACTGTGGAAAAAATTGAAAAAAATATATTATTCCACACAGTTGATTACAGTTTTGAATTAGAAATATATTAAAAATTATACAGAAAATATAATATATTGAAAATTAGTATCCATAAAAAATTATATATCTCTGCTTTCGTAATTGGAAAAATATTTACGGGATTCATATAACCATACAAACTGGTTAATTTTGTAATTACATAACTCAGAAAATATTTGTAGATGTATTTGAAATGATTTTTTTAACACTTTCCAACATAGTTGAAAAGTGTGCATGACTTTGGTCATTCTGTCCCGTTTGCACAACTGTCTTAAAAATGACTTCATCAAAATGAAATTTTAGTATGTTGTTGAGAGAGACGGTCTGTGGGACATCTCGGGATTAAATTGAATAAAATCCCCCAATTAGTTTCGAATTTAGCTCGGGTTGAAAAAAGAAATACATTGAAACGTATGAAGCCTAATTTTTAAAAAAGTTTTTAAGCGCAATTAAAATTCGTGAATTGCTGTGAAAATTTTATGAAATATTAAAATTAATATAATTATAATATAATTATCACATAAATATATAAATATAATTATATATTTTATGTGGTAATTAATACATAAAATATATAATTATATAATTATAAACTTATAAATATATAATTAACATATATAATTATCACATAAAATGTGGATTTTTTTTTTCGCCAAAATAAGTTAAGTATTTTTTGTAAATAAAAAATGAAACAATAATTACACCAATGATATACGAAGAGATCACGTGACTCATTGCAAAATAAAATATAGCATCCATTTTTTTTCCCCTTGGGTAAAGATCGCGATATTTAAGAATATTTTAAATTCATATTTAGTGTTGCATCCGTCCTAAAACCGTTATATTTTCCCGTATTCTATGTGTATATTTTTCTGTATTATCTAAATTCCGTGCTCACGCAATTACACTATTTTTTATTTTAAATGATCACTAAACTTTGATTATATCTACACCGAAGCCTAATTTTTTTTTGCAGAATGTAAACAAATATAGCGATTGTAAGGTGAGTTGTATAAGGATTGCTGAATTTTTTTAACGCAAAATTATTAAGCTCTGAAGTCTGGAATATTATTGATATGAATGAAATATTCATTGATTTTACATAAAGAAGCAGGCGATTTATATTTCGATGAAGTTTTTAGTTTTCAAGTATAATAAATTACTGTAGTACTGTGATAATTTAATAAATATCACCGCTGAATGTATCACATTTTAGAGATGTTCAAATAAAATTTAATTTCAGTTGCAAAGTGTTTCAAAACCAATGCTTACGCATAACTGTTATTTCTTATTAGAATATAACATAAAATGATTACTCAATTGAGGATTAATTACCGGGAAGCCTGTTCAGAACTCTAAGTAGAATGTGTTAAATTTAAAACTCTTACGCTTTTGCTCATCAAATGTAACGTAGATGATCTAAATTAGCGTATATCAAAGATTATTCCGTGGAACCCCTGGATTCCGCGTCAGTATTCCAGGGATTCCGAGACTTGATTTTGAATGTCTCATTTGGACCATAACGGACATTTTCCTAATTTTTGAGGTCCAGTCTTCAAATTTAATTCACGGGGCAATTCAGGGTTCAAACGGCAACTCAAATGGTTTGGAAAACACTGGTCTGGATCAGTATTTCACAATTTTTTTAGTCTAAAGACTATATTTTCAACTACATATGGATCACGGATCACCAGCAACTTATATGTAATGCAGCAATGCCATAAAAGCCTAAATGTTGCCATAAAAGCTTAAATGTTTTTATCCAGTATATGTTTTGGCCGAAATTTAATAACAAATTATTAGTTGCTAGATGCCAAGGCAAGAGTTAGCTACAAAAATCCTGATGTATGCATCATGTGGCTTTCACTACAGACTCCAATTTAGTTTCTCTTACTTCCATTCATAATTTATTAAATTTGGTTTTATTGCACAAAATAACACAGATAATTATTTGAAATTACATTAAATTTGCAGTTTTTATTCAATTTTTGTTTTAATTTGATGGCTTGATATATTTTTAAATTCGATGTAGCAAAAATGCAAAATTTCTAAAATATCGGGTTTTGGGGTTGGACTTATTATTTTTTTGTCGCCAAACATTACATGTAAAATAAGCATCTAATTGATATATTTGAGAATATATAGTCTTTTATTTTAGATTTTGGCGATTTTTGCAGACCATTTTGCAAAAAATGACAGGTTTTTTACCCGAATTGTACCAAAGTGTCATCAACACCAGAGTTATCCCCCAAATTACTTACCTACCAGATTCCGGGAAAATTGGCCACTTTTAAGCAAAAGTGAATACATACATTGAACAGACAGACACACATACAGGCGCCACGTTAAAAATCGTTTTTTCGGATTCTATAGTGCTTGAAACGTGTCGATCCGTCGAAAACTCGAGTTCCGATGTTCGATACAATGCCAATACTTTCCCTATGCCGTACCATACAGTGCTGAGACAGTAAAAGCAGTTTCATATATAGATTAAGTGAAAAGGAAACATTATTTATAAGTTCTTTTTTACCTAGTACTATCTTCAGGAATTTAAATCCAGAAAGTTGTCGGGCTGATTCAGTTACTTTTCATTGCTTAAGTTACAGGTTAGAAGACGTAACCCTAAAAGTGATAGATTGTAGTTTGCATTGAATAAAAATGAGTCTAGAACCTACATATGTCTAAACTTACCATCAGAAATGACTCGAAAATAATTTTTAAAATTCTTTTGAAGAGATTCGATAAAAAGCTACGAGGCTCCGAAGCTCTTTTGAAGAGCAAAGCAATATCGCACCCAAGGACTACTTGATAATCTGCCGTATGCCACACCAGTGATGTCGCCAAGATCGGGATTTGAGGGTCATCCCACCTTAAACCCATTGAATTTCGCAGAAATAATATATGGAGAACAGGAAAACTAAATATTTGGTTAGCAAAATCCTCTCCAGAATTAATTCCCTGGCAACTCTACTAGGCTATTTCACAGAGGTGCATGGACAGCAGATTGGGAAACAATGACCTAGACCACTCAGAGCTTCAGTTTCTTTGACAGAACCATAAAAATCTCTTTGACAGTGCCATAAAAATCTCTTTTACAGAGCTATACAGATATCTTTGACAGAGCCATTAAAATATTTTTGACACAGCCATTAAAATATCTTTGATAGAGCCATAAAAATATATTTGACAGAGCCATAAAAATATCCTTGACAGAGGAATTAAAATCCCTTTGACGGAGCCATCAAAAGCTCTTTGACAGAGTCATGAAATCTCTTTGACAGAGCCATTAAAATATCTTTGACAATGCCATAAAAATCTCTTTTACAGAGCCATACAAATATCCTTGACAGAGCCATAAAAATATCTTTGACAGTGCCATAAAAATATCTTTTACAGAGCCATACAAATATCTTTGATAGAGCCATACAAATATATTTGACAGAGCCATTAAAATATCTTTGACAGAGCCATTAAAATATCTTTGATAGAGCCATAAAAATATATTTGACAGAGCCATAAAAATATCCTTGACAGAGGAATTAAAATCTCTTTGACAGAGCCATTAAAATCTCTTTGACAGAGTCATAAAAATCTCTTTGACAGAGCCATTAAAATCTCATTGACAGAGCTATTAAAATCTCATTGACAGGAAGAACAAAAAATTGCAGGTTTTGACTCGAAAATCGATGATAGTGATATGTATCATTCCTTTCTAACAATATAGAGAACCGAAAAATATCCACACTTGCCGCTAGTTATATACAGAGATGAAAATAACTCATAAACATTCTACTGTACGTCATGCAATAACTTTTAACACGAATGGAATTTTATCTCATACATTTGAGAAATTAAATATATTCGCATTTCACATCACTTTGAACATACAAGTAAAGCTGAATAAGTTAGGGGGGGGGAAGGGGGAAAAGAGACATGTGTCAGTTTAATTGTTGTGAGAGAGAAGAGAGAGATATTCGTGGTATTTTTATCTCGTGTTCCATAAATTAAGGGAATCAAACGAATTAATTTTAAATATTTCTATGTATGCTAAATTTCCATGGCTACAGTAGATTTATTTTACTGACTTATTTTTCGAGCAAAGTAATTCGGAAGATAGAAGTTCAACAATTACTTATTGCTATTAACTTATTGCTATTATTCGTGAAATTCAAACTCTTATATCTTAACCATCCTTTTAAGGGATTCGAACATGACTTGAAGAAGGGTTATGATTTTTCAATACGGTATAATGGACCTGAAATTACAACTTCGGTCCTGAAGGGACTTGGATTAATCCCCTTTGAGATTTCAATTTTTTTTAAATGCTTTGTTTCTTATACTTGGACTAGGATTTTCTACAAGTGATTTTATAAATGGTGTTTTTGTGAGATTTCAATACTATTTGTAGAAATATTTGTCACCATGTCTATGAAACAATTATGTAGCAGGCATTGCAAATTTTACATACCACTGAGCCCATTTATTCATGATCCTTCATATTATGAAATTCTAACTCAAATGTATCTTCAAGTTTTGAAAGAAGAGTATCTACCTCCCACTAGAACACACACCAAATAAGCCCTCATTGATTGAAATTGGTTTGGTATAGGTCGTAGGTTCGCCTAAACTGAAGTAAAAATTGCCGAAACTAAAGGCCAGAGCGGCAATGGCAACACAGTTTTTCAAATTTTCAAATTTTAAATTAAATTTTTCATCAAGTTTTTCTTAAAATAAATATGAACCTCCTATAATAACACATAAAATGAGCCATCATTCATTGAAATCGATTCAGTGTTTTAGATTGTAGGTTAGTCAACACTAGCGAAAGAAGGACGGAATGATGATCGTAAAAGTGTAATTTTCAATTTATCTGTTTTTCCTTCGGGTGGTAGTGGGGGTGGGATTGGGGGAGTGCTACCACAGCAATTTATTTTCATTTTATCCATTTTTTGTTTATTTGTTGAGCTTTAAAATGGCTTTACAGAGAAAAAAATAAAATTTTTAGCCTACTTGTGGGCTGAGACCCCTACAGACCCCTGGAAATCACGGTTTGTCACGTTAAGTACACTGTCTAACTTTGGAAAAGATAAATTGTTGTTGTTGTTGAGATCCAGACCGTCCGACCTACCAGAAAGGTGTAAAGTAACTGTTTGGACGGTCGGGAAGTGCCACCCAATTTGAACCGGAACCCAGTGGGGGAGGCATCCACTGGGACCGTACCCTCCTTCCCCTACCACCAACCTCTCGGAAGGACTTACGGACCCACATGTTTAACGTGATCGTACTCCGCGTGAACACGGCGGTAGTTTTTGGCAGTGGCTGGAATCGAACCCGGGCCTACCGAGTGCAACTCCAGCGGGCCAATGGGCTACCGCGCCCTCAGATAAATTGTTGTGAAGTGATGTTTCATAAATGTACAAGCATAAGATAGACAACTGCCTAAAACAGTCCTCTTCTACAGCAAATATTTTTTGAAAATATTGCTCTTTTATTTGAATTGTGGCAAATATTTAAGGAGTTTTAACTTACTTTTCTATGTGCCTACATAACCCCGTAAGAGGAAAATGGGAAATAGGTTGCAAATTCAACTGTGCAATTGTTTTTACTCACCCTACAATACGTGGCTCGAATCATGTCGAAAATTGCTTTTCGGGTTTTTGACGGATCCACACGTTTTTGGGATCTATGAAACACCAAAAACCATTTTTAAGCTTGACATCTGTGTGTCTGTGTGTCTGCCTAAGGAGTGTATATATCTTCTTTAACACAGAAACTCGTGGACCAAATTTCATAAAATTTTATAGCTAAGTCACTTATGTTTTCCTCTGGTGTTGATTAGATTTTTGTACAATTCGGAAAAAGAACATGTCTTTTTTTTTTTCTTTTTTTTTTTTTTTTTTCAAAATGACTCGCAAAAATGATTTAAATCTAAAATAAATGACTAAGTATTTCTTCAAATGTATCAATTAAATGCTTGTTTTATGTGTAAATTATTCCAGTTAATTACTGTCCAATACTCTAGAACTTGCCTTTCTCGACATATTTTAGTCTTTTCGCATTTTTGCTGCACCGGCTTTGAGAATACGCCCAGTAACCAAACGAAAACGCAAATTGATGTGAAAACGCAAATTCAGCGTTATTTCAAACAATTGTGCGTGTTATTCTGTGCAATCAAACTCAATTTAGTGAATTATTAAAGATTTAAGCATAAGATATATTTAGTATGTAGGGAAAATCATGTGCTGTCCACCTCAGATTTCTCTGTACTGGTAAAAATGAACACTTATTTGTACTGTTTGAATTTTATGAGAAAGAAGTTTCACTTTTATAGGGGTATGAGAACTATATCTACTACGACAGTTCATACAAATTAGAATGAAAAAATGCTTAGAATTAAGTAGTTACCAGAAAAACAATTATAGTTCTTATCTCTTGATATTTTTCACTCAAGTATAAACGTCTGCTTTCACCAGATGAATTTGCAAAATTCCGTCAAAATACGGATAACACAGCTAAATGTCATCAAGTTCCAAAGTGCTTTCGTTAGGAATGCACTTAAATTGCAATTTAAGCAATAGTGAAGTGTAAATTTGGAATGTTCTGTTTAAAATGAGAAATTTCTATGAGTTTAATTCTGAAAACAGCAGCCGAGACGAGTTAAATAAAGAGCTTTTAAAGCTTTAGTGAAATATGACAATACCGTGGTTATGGAAAATTGGATAACATTTGGAAATAAATCTTCTGTGGAAAACTTTTGTGCGATTGTATTCTGTATGATCTGCGCTAAATGTGCATTGGAGATTTTATGTAAACAAGAAAGCGATGGCTTGCTTATTTACACAAGGTTTTCCTTGCTTGTTTACACAAGGTTAGGTTTTCATTTCAGATGCTATTCGGGACAATAATTAAGTACCGTAGAATTATGTTTAAATCTTACTAGAAAGCAACCCCCCACCACACACATACACACACGTTTTGTCTCCTCCCTAAATATTGGACAAAATAAAAAAAATTGAAAGAACCTCGGTGCCCTAATCCAAGAGAAGAACCACAGATTTTCGCACAAGCCAATCGACCCTTTACCGTTGGACTACTGAGATGAAATTTCAAGCTTTTCATCGACTGGGAATCTGCATTTCCTGTCCCTCTAATGTCCGAGTGACATACCATTTGACAAACTGACTGACAGCTAACCAATTTTTACCTCCTGCTGCTATTCTTATCCTCCAGGATATCTTCCTGCGTAGACGTTGACCTCCATATTTGAAATCTGCGCTCAATATATCAGAGTCCACTGAATACATGCTAGCCGTACTGGGTTCACTTCACTTTCAGACCACTGACATCGTTTTCACTAAACTGCAGGGTTAATTTGTTCGGGCGCCATTACAAAGATCATTGCTGCCGCAACCGGGAATCGAACCACGAAACTTCGAACTGGCCAGTCGAAGCTCTACTGTTGAATTACTGGGACGGAATTATAAGTTCTTATTGTTGAAGTGGACTTCAGCAAATATTGTAATCGAATAAAATAAATTTGTTGATACACATATACTTTTTTAAACTGGAAATTCCGAGTACGCCTCCTCCTAACTATACACTTCCCATCGCATTCAAGGGGAGGATCGACAGAATTCCACTTGTTTCTTTAAGCAAAAATTTCCTAGATTACATTCCCCCTACAATTTTCGCGATTTTCAGTTTCATTTGAGGTGGTGAATCGACAGAATTCAACTTGTTTCTTTAAGCAAAAATTTCCCAGATTGCGGCCTCCCTACAATTTCCGAGATTTTCAGTTGCATTTGAGGTGGCGGATCGACGGAATTCTACGTTGAATGTATACGTGATCAATTGTTTCAAGTTTAGTGCCTTAAAATTAAAAAAAGAAAAGTTAAATCTTACTTTAAAATGAAATTTTGATTTTAAATTTGTGGTCAATGTAGCCACTTGCTTTTACTAGAAAATTCAAAACTGACACGTCTTTGAGAAATAATAGTCAGAAAAATTACATCCTTATGTACTTCATTTTGACCCCGTCTTTATTGATAGACTGTTAAAAAACAGCTCTTATAAATTAATTCATAAAATAAATAACTTTAACGGAAAAAAATGATACCATCTCTTTAATTTAAAAAAATGATTCAGCAAAAGTTAATTTACTAATTCGCTCCAATTTGCAAACCGGAAGAAATTTCGTCTCGAGATTCCTCATATTCTAATTCGGTTATTCTGCCGCAGTTCTATAAAGTATTTTCATTACATGTTACTTAATTTTCATATTTGTTAGTAAACGATACACGCACTTTTCTAGAAATTGTCTCTTGTATACACTGTAAAGAGCCCTGTTGTCCCAACCGGGAATAAAACATTGTTGTTCCAACCCGGAATCGAACCACGGAACTTTGCACTGGCTAGCCAATGCTCTACCCTTGAGCTACTGGGATGGAATTTTAAGCTTTTGTCATCGAAGTGGACTCTACATTCCCTACCCTCTAATCTCCGATTGATGTGGAAATGGCAATCTGACTGACCACCTCCTGCTAATCTAAACCCGGTTTAGCCTCATGATGCTATTTTTATCCTCCAGGTTAGTTTCCTACGTGGTTGTTGGCCTCCCCATATGAAATTGGCGCTCAATATACCAGAGTCCGCTAAATCCATACTAGTCGTAATAGGGTCACTTTCAGATCTCCGACATCTTTGCTTACATAGTTGATTTTTCCGAGCACCTTCCTGCCCGAACAGGGAATTGAATCACAGATCTTCGTACTGGTCAACCGTTGACTGGTAGTACGACGCCTTCGTACTGGTCAGCCGTTGGCACTACCACAGCGATTGAAAGGACCCAAAAGTTAAAAATTCATCATCAGACATTGCTTTAACATATTATGAGGAGCAAACTCTCAGAATCGACAATACAAGTTGATACTTTAGATAAGTAAGGACAAAGAAAAAAAAACTCAATACATAATCAGAAGATGGAATTTGACGTCTTATCAGGCTTATATCAGAATAATGTAAATTTTCTTCTCTCTTTTTAGTTTACTACTTTTACTTCGCTACATTATTTGAAGTGCTTGTTTTCGACTTTTCTTCTTATGAGATGTACAAGCATGAAGATTTGTAGTAGATTTTGAATGGGAGAAATTGATTAATGCTTGCTTTTAATGTATTATGCCATATGATAAGTAAAAAAAAATGAACTTGTAAATATTTCAGACTGTTTAATTCCAAATGTATTCTGGTTTTCAGTGTTGCAAACAGTTACCGAAACTTTTTCTAATGATTGATGAGACTCTATTGTAAAATTGAACAAATTGTTTTTACTAGAAACTACTTTTGGCATTTTTAAGAAAGTATGTCTATTGCACAAGTTATTACAGAATAGATTCTTTTAGAATTTGCAGGAGTTTGGAAATATAATTTGCAGGTAATTTAAAAAAAGTGTATGCTATACTTTATACAAATTTTACTATTCTTCTACAAATAGATTCACAGAAGAATATTTTGGGGATATCTTTGAACTATCCTTTCTCATATTAGTGTGCAATAACAATATTTCAATTACAAGAACAACCAGACTTACTATCCAAAGAACCCTTCTATATTTGAAAGGGAATTCTCGTTTTTCGTTCCATTGTGCTGTAAGGGCAATACACAAAAGACACTTTTGTGTTTGGCCAAGAAGGAATTGATTTCCCTCTACTCATTTTTCAGAGCTGTCAACTAATAACGATACACACACGTTTCTGGAAGTTTCTTTTGTATACACAATAGAACGGCCCCAGCGATTGAAAAGGACCCCGAATTTAAAATCCATTATCGCTGGCACTGCATTAAAGAACTCTAAGGGCAAGCACTCAGACTGGACAATACAAGTCGATACAGGGGAGAAGAGAGGACGAAAAGCAAAAACAAACGAATACATATTCAGAAGATAATTCACAGAAGATGGAAGTCGTACTCTTTTCAGTCTTCTTTCAGAATAATGGGTGTTCTTTTCTCCCCTGACCCCCCCCCCCCTCCTCTCTTTTGAATAAAATGTATTCCTCATAAGTTACAAAACATGATGTACTTCGTTTTGGCCTTTCTGGATGTAGGATGTACTGACATGGAGACGTTTTTATTTTCAAGAAACGAAGATGATTGATGCTTCCTTTTAATTCTCTGTGGCAAAGGACAATTATAAAAAGAAATTTAAACTTTAGTTGGAAACACTCTCGAATGTTTAGTTTCGAATTTATCGATGTTTCTAAGTGAAGAAGCTTTAGTTCAAGATTGATGGGAATCTGTAGTGGGAGATCAATTCTCTACAACCATTAAAAATCACTTTTGGAGAATTTATAGAAAGCATTCCCAGTGTATAATTTATTACAAGTAAATACTTTTTTTGGTGTTTTATTTTGTTCAACATTGAAGACTAAAAGGGGGAAATAAGAATAGGTTATATGTAGTAAATTGATATTCAACATAGATTTTATTATCGCTATACATATAGATGTACAAGGCAATAAAACTTTTAGATATAATCGTTGGCATTTAAATTATCTGTTAGAAATCCCATTTCAGATTATTTGATGTAGATGACGTTTTCTAATTATTTTATTAAATTCATCATGACCAATGACTGTCTGTCTGCCTGTCTGTTTCATTTTTTGATGACATTTTTAACATACTTTCTAAAAACATCCAAAAAGTCTGAAATTTGATACACAGCTGAGTCAAGTATAATATTTTACTAAGCTGTGTACTTACCTCTAATACTCTCCATTTTTCCTAATTCCACTAGGTGCCTGGTTAGGCCCCAGTTTCCTCCTTTCTGAAGACTTCGAGGAAGGCACGACTTCGGCTGTTACCCCTCTCCCCTCCTCCGAGCCCAACTTCGATGTAAATTATATCCCGATTATGAAACTCCTCGACTCTTATATTTTCCCCTTCGCTAAAAGTTTAAATGGGGAAATTTATCCCTTTCAGAGACATCTCTAAATCCGTCCTTGAGATCTTGGGATAACTCTTTATGAGCAATACCACGTGTTACAAATATTCTCATGATGTTATTAAAAAAAAATTATATATATATATATATATATATATATATATATATATATATATATATATATATATATATATATAATTGAAGATTCTTATTTTAACTTGTAATATATATATATATACATATATTCGAGATTTAACATTAATAGAAAAATGCTGTATATAAAAAAAGAGAAATGAGAATGGGCTGATGTGGTAACTAAAATACTATACAACAAGCTGTTGTATCTGAAAAACAATAAAAGTAATTATGATAATATCATATATTTTATAATATTTAAAAATACTCCTGTTATTATGTGCCATAAGTATCGTAAAGGTAAGGAGATAGACTGTAAAGAAGAGTGAATTAAAACTTGTATATGAGAGCATGTAAGAAAGTAATTTAACTCATATATAATTCAGTTACTTAAGGTACTAATCCCCTGGTTCCCTACATAAGCATACAAGGTTTAAATACTGATGCACAATTAGTTGATGTATAAGATGAAAAATTGCAAATCAGAAACGAAGTGTAGCTCGATGAGCTAGGCCTTTTCTAGCTCCCAAAAGTGTGGATATGGAATAAATGGAATAAAATGAATATTAATGGAATAAAATGAATATGAAAAGCATTTTTGAAACCATGTACGTTATCAAGGGCCATACATGTTTCATTAATGCTGATTCTACGTTTCTGTGTACACAACTGTAAAGTGTATTACAGAAATAATGCACATGGCCATGGATATATATATATATATATGTATATATATATATATATATATATATATATATATATATATATATATATATATATATATATATATATATATATATATATATATATATATATATATATATATATATATATATATATATATATATATATATATATATATATATATATTGAATAGATACTACGCCTTAAAAACGAGTCTGTTCAACATGAATTCATTTTTAGGCCTAGTGCTTTTCCACGTCGTTGGCTTTAAAACTTGGTCATTTTCTGTTTTTCAATTTTTAAATCCAACCATTGGTAATCGTAGATTATACATTGCTTGATGACTAGATATTTGCTTTTTATTCTTCCCTTGATTGATGAATCTCTATTTTTGCACATCTTTATACGTAGCTATCTTATACTTTAAGTTGTGATTATATGTGTTACAAATTATCTCTAATCTATCATTGGAATTTCATATAATATTATATATATATATATATATATATATATATATATATATATATATATATATATATATATATATATATATATATATATATATATATATATACATACATATATAATATCCAAATGGTAAGTTTCAAACCTGATAAAACACAAAAGTACCCAAGAAAGAAAAAGGTACCCAATAAAAGTATAATATCAGAAGATGGCCGAGGAGGGGTTGTAACTCTCTCACCCCAGTTGAGCATGCTTTACGCCATGGACACACTCCCGGAAGCCGCTACTTTTCTTTATCTAGTGCCCATTGTGCCTATAATTATATGGATAATTGAAACAAGACTATTTACCCTTTGGAACTAATCACAAGATGTTGGAAAAGTATAACTGTTAGTCATAATCTCTACTGAACCGTTAAAAGGTGAGTAGCCCATATACGATATACTGACATTATTTATAGTAATCCTCCATCACATCAACCAAGCCATTAATAAAGAGTTACTAGCGGTTGCAGTTATACCATAAAAGGTTGAAATTATCTAGTGCCCATTGTGCGCCTATAATTATATGCATAAATGAAACAAGAAGACCATTTACCCGTTGAAGCTAATCATAAGATGTTGGAAAAGTATATATATATATATATATATATATATATATATATATATAACTGTTAGTCATTATCTCTACTGAACCGTTGAAAAGTGAGTATCCCATATACGATTTACTGACATTATTTATAGTAATATTCCATCACATCAACCAAGCCATTAATCATGAGTTACTAACGGTTGCAGTTATACCATAAAAGGTTGAAATTATAGGGGAGAGTCGGTAAATGCAGTACACATTTTTTAAATGTCGTCTATCTTTGTTAATATTCCAGCAATAGTGGCTGTATTGATCTCATATACACCTCTGATTTGTGTCGAAGTAAATTATATTTGAAATTGGAGCAATGCCTTTTTTTTTAAATTAAAAAGTGAAAGTGGTGAGTGTACGGCATTATGCGACATGGTCGGAAAATACCGTACAGTAAAATATTCGCGAAATGAAAGGACGATAAGTCAGTATTGAACTAAAGAAAATGTTTATTCTTAAAAAAGCACAAATGGAAAATTATTTTTGGTAATTGTCGCACTCGTATAGTCCCTCTGATTTACCCAAGCCATCAGTGCATCCCCCGTGATACCATCTTCTGCATTTATGGCATTCAATCCAATCTTCTGATGGCGGCTCGACGTATGGCTCTCCACAAACTAAGCAACTGAAATCTTGATTTGGAAGATCTCTAGGTTTTTCTTTCTTTTTTTTAGTTCCTTTCTTCCCAGACGCAGAAGTGATTTTTCTTTTCTTTCCAGCTTTATCAACATTTAGCTTTCGTTTTGTGGTTGTTATTCTCATCTTTGTTTTCAGCTTATCCAAAAGCTTGTTCTTTATGGGCGTGGAAGTCAGAATTTCAGAGGATTGAGCAAGACTTTTCTGGTTTGTTAATGATGGCAACGCTCGAGGCAAGTTTAGTGGCGAAAGATCCAACTCTTTTATAAACTCATCTATGACTGGTCCTTCTCCTGGTGGTCGGGCACAATGGGCAGCTTCTCCTGATGGTTGGGCACTGTGGACAGCTTCTCCTGATGGTTGGGCACTGTGGTTAGCTTCTCCTGATTGTCCAGGTTGTGGGACTTCTATGGCTTTGGCAACGACAAAGTCCTCATCACTGAATATTTCAGGATCAAAGGGGTAAATTCCCGTGCATTGAAAACCCCTCGCAGCTTTCGCCATTGCAGCTGATTTTTCATAAGCAGTCTGAAATATGGCGGTAACATCGTATTCAGTAATTCGTCGGCGAAGATTGTTGATTATCCACTTGTCGCACTCGATGTAGTAGTTACTTTTTAGTGACTTGTAGAAAGTCCGATCGAGAGGTTGAAGCTTGTGGGAAGTATACGGAGTCATGCTGAGCATGTTTATATTCTTCTCTCGACAAAAAATCCAAGCTGGAATGGAGATATGACTACCATGGTTGTCTGATATGAGCAACACTGGGTCTTCGAGAGTTGGCTTAGCATATTTCGCAAAATGATGTAGCCATTTCAAGAATAATTGCCCGTTTATCCATTCACATTTAGAAGCATGTCCTACAGATTCGGGAGGGGCGCCATGAAGAAGGTGTGAACTCATGTTTTTCCTGGGAAAGATGAAGAACGGCGGGGTGTAAGTGCCGGTGGCATTGTAGCAGCACGACACGATAATGTTCACTCCTCTTTCTGCAGTCGTTATTTTACCGATCTGTTTAACGCCCTTTCTAGCCAGTATTTTAGGGGGGACGTGAACGGTGCTCATTCCTGTTTTATCTTGATTGTAGATTCGGGACGGGGAAAATTATACTTTTCTTGGACTTCCTTCAGATTGTCAAAGAAACGTTTGACAGCTTTCTTGTTAAATCCCATAGCTCGGTCAAGGCTCGTCGCTTCAGGTGTCCTTAACGTGATCCATGGTTTTTTTTTGCAGAAATCCATACAGCCAAGCTTTCCCAGCCAACTTACTTTCTCGATTAAAGGAATGCTTATTATTGTTCTTCTCCGCTATCTCAAATGCCAGACGACGTAATTTCAGTTGAGAAACACCACAAAAAATGTTCTGCATCTCCATAAGAAAAGACTCAAGTTCCACTTCACACATTTCGCTAAGAATTATTTTCCTTCCAAGACGAGGCGCTTTGACATTTTTAGTTTTAAACCTGTCGCTTAACGTCATTACGGGGATTCCATATTTCTTTGCTGCTCCTCTCATCGTCATCTCTTTATTATCAATTGCTTGTAGCGCTTCAGCAAGTTGATTCGAAGTCCACGACGCTTTATTCGTTCTTCTCCTATATTTTCCCATCTGATAGAAAAATTGTGGGAGAATAACCAGATTAGGCAAAATGTCTTAAAAAAATTAGGACAAATTGAATAAATGGTATATTATTTTATTTATTATATATATTATATAGGTATATTATATTACTTATTGGAAAAATCCTGAAAACAATGCAATTTAAGAATATCTAGCAGCCCCCAAACAGCTTTAAAACCTCAAACCAACTTTAAAGCCTTAAAACCATGTGACAAAAATCCCTATTTCAGGATAAAATCCTAAAACAAAATCCTGATATCACGATAAAATCCTAAAAAAATATCCTGATATCAGGATAAAATCCTAAAACAATATCCTGATATCAGAATAAAATCCTAAAACAATATCCTGATATCAGAATAAAATAAAATATAGCCTGAAAACTAATAACTGTTTGTTTAATAAAACTATTTTTGAAAAAGATAAAAATTAAATTTTGGAATGGTTCAGAAAGCTTAAATCTGAGATTTTCGAATATTATTATTAATATTATTATAACTGGCCACAATGGCCTGTGTTATGGCTACTACTTCCAGAGGAAATTCATCAGCCAACAATAATAAAGAATCGTATAGTCTCATTTTCGAATAAAATATACCCGAAGGCAAATACCGTACACCGGTGGGTAATGCCGTACACAATGTACACATTTAAATAAAGCAGGCATTGATTTCATCTATCACTTTATCGTTAAATTAATCATTTAAAATAATAAAAAAATTCCGAGGCAACAAATAAAATGGAACCGGGTGGTCTCTAGTAGCTAGCAAACATAATTAAAATAAAATTTCCGAAAGAGAACTTACCTTAAATCGCAAATATTTCGGCAGTTTTTCAGCGAAGGACTTCGTGACGAAAACAAAACATTTATGGTTCAGAAGAAGCTAGACGCGATAGATACCGTGCTGCCACCTATTGGCATTTTTCAGAAATGAGATTGTACGGCATTACCAGCCGTACAATCTTATTTACAAACTCTCCCCTACTGTTCAAAATTTTCCAAACGGATAACCTTTAGTCTTTGCCTCGGTCAAAAACCGTTTATCCTGTTCATATCTGTCTGAACAAATATATATATATATATATATATATATATATATAAGCGAAGCTGCATATTGGACTCCTTTTTAACTCCTTTCCAACAATGGGATTATATGTTTCTTAAAATGCTCTGTTGGACACAAAGTTATGTACCAAATTTCAGATCTTTCGGAAATAGAAAATTATTTCAGAAATTAATTTTCTTGAATCAATTTTCAATTTTACCAATTCTAACTGTGAATTTGAAGCTGCTTACGATATTTTAAACAAGCTTATCGGCAACTTCAATGCATGATATACTCCGGTTCCTTACGTTTTAAACTCTTGAGTGATGGTAAAACTTAATGTTATTTGCAAAAATCTTGTCATTTTATTATTTTTTATGTTTTTCTTGAAGTATTTATTTTTCAGAATCTGCTATTGATAGAGCTATGAGGATGACTGGTTACGATTTAGAATCAAATTCCGAAGGCGTCTGTGGGGTTCACTGTGCATCTCCACTTCCGGTCCTTTTTGCAATTTCTGGATTAGAAAGTTTTATGTCACATGAAACATCAATTTCTCAAACTTTGGCAAAGACTGTCGAGATTAGATGATAAACGATATGAATTCAGGATTACACTCTGGAGGAGATAGGGTGGTTCGCAAATAATTTTTACTTACTGTTTCTTTTCCATTTATTATTCAAAAATGTTTCTCGGAACATATTTCTCAAGATTATCTGTACATGCAGCCTAGATAATGGGTGATGGGGATTCAGCATGAAATGCCTGTGTGTTTGTGTGTGTGTGTGTGTGGGGGGGGGTAATTGGACTCACTGGGGATATCCATTTCCGGATCTGGAGATATCATTTCTGATTCAAAATTTACATTTCTCTTGATTCATCTGTTTCTTGGGATTTACTATAGATATAGCGTAGTAAGTGACTGATCTATATTGAACACCGAATTCCAGAGGGGTGTTAAGGATTCACTTAGAATTTCCTTTTCTAGTTCTTTTTCCACTTCCGCTCAAAAAAAATTCTCGAAACATACATTTCTCAGGAGTGGATATAGGTAGAACTCAGACGATGGACGTGTATGAACTCAGCATTGAACTCCGGGATAGGTAGGGATTTCCACTTCAGGTTCAGATTTTTTTAAACATCTATTTCTCAGTACTGGATATAAATAGGACTTAACTCATAACTCATGGATTGAGCATCAAATTTCAGAGATGTTGCAGAGTTCACTAAATATACCCATTTCCGGTTGTGGAAACGGCACTTCAAAAATTTGGAATACAAAATAAGTATGCAAAAAGAGAATATAAATACTTAACAGTTCCGTCAAAAATAAAGTATTTACACCGTTTGCTTATTAAAGGTTGGATCCTATATAAAATTATTGTTACTTTCCTTATATACATAATGTATAAGGAAAGTATTGTGACGGGGACGAAAATTCGAATTCTAGTTTTCGAAGGGAGAGCACGTTTCAAGCAACCCTGATCACGAATCAAACATTTTTGAAGCGATGTCTGTGTGTGTGAGTGTGTGTGTGTTTGTGTCAGTGAGTCTGTGGAGACGATAACTGCCGAACGAATTGAACGATTCGAACGAAATTTGGGACAAAAAATTCACAATCCGCAAACACTGGAAGCTTATTGTTTTTATACGCAATCGAATGTTCAGAATCCCACTAAATTTTCGACTGATTGAAAGAAATCTTCAAAAAATGAAAACCGCTAATAAAGTTACGCAAATAGACATTTTTTATGTAATTTGTCACTAGAAAAGGATTGCCATAAATTTCAGAACGCTAACCTAACCTGTTTTTGAGATATTGCACATTTTAAAAAAAAATATATTAAAAAGTTATATAAAATAAAAAAATATATTTCCTATTGAGAAACATGTTCACTTTTTATATGTAATGCAATGCGATAAATTTGGTGACATCATTCTCACTGATATAGCTCGTCTCATTCATGAAAAAAGATACTTTGAGTAATACTTTGTATTTGAACGCTAATAGTCATTTATCTCCTGTAAGAATAACTTATTTCTTCGTCCATAATGCTTGGCGCGATGGGAGACGGATTTGGTGGAATGCCTCCAACTTGGCGACTTTTTTAAATGTTGCTAAGTTAACGAAAAGCTCGCCAAATGTATAAAAATATCTCTAAATCAATGACGACTCATTGATGATGACGACATGGAAAATGACGACTCATTGACGAAAATTTAATATCTTCGAAAGAATATAAATAATTACTATAAAAATAATGTATTTTTTTTACTGTAAAAGTAGTAAATTCATTGCATTATATAAGGAAAGTCATTTGCTGTCCACATTAGATTTTTTTTTATTAGCTTTTAGTTATAAACTCATACATCTTCAACCACAACACAAACATTTTCAAATTTCTTTACGGAAACAAAATAAAATGCACTCTAGAATTCAAATAAATGAGTTATATAAGCACAGTAAAAATCCGATTATTCGAATCCCGTTTATTCGTAAATCGGCTTATCCGAAAGATATCTTATTTTATTAACATCTTAGGTTGAAATTGTCATCTCCAATGGTCAAATGGATTTTGCCTAAATGTCCTTATACTACGTTATTTGAATATTATAACTTAAACACAAATTTGCATAAAATGGCGGTATAAAAAGCATGGGTGGATATGATAAAACAGAAACTATCTGTGCTAGATTAGAAAGAATTAGACAGTGCAGTTAAGCAAACATCAAGTTGGAACTTAAGCTCATTGTAGAACTTCATGCTCCTTGAATCTCCTCCCTATAGCATACAATCATGATCAAAATCAGAATTTCACGATAATTTACGTTTGTTTCAGGAAGTATTTAACAGAATACAAGTGCCGATTATGGGTGGGACTTAATATCTTCCAAATCCCGCCCCTTGAATTAAGCCTTATTTTTAAATCAACTGCCTCAGGTACAACAATTGCAACAATTACAGTTGTTACTGTCGCCCAGGCGGTGAAGTGGATAGCGTCTTCAGCTGCTTTCTTATGGGCTCGGGTTCGAATCCCGAATAAGGCATGGATGTTTCTCGAGGATAAAGTCAGTTTTCCGCCTTCTGGGTCCTCGTCTAAATGGGAAGCTGCACCCTCTCCGACTTTCGTCAGTGATGCGTTCTTGCAATAAACTTTGTTCTCTCGTCTTGTGTCTCTCTACGTTCTTTCCTGCTTCCTGCGTAACTGGTCCTGAATCGCTCCGCCGGCACAGGAGGTCTTCAGTTACAACAACAACAACAACAACAGTTGTTACTAAAAAGCATACCAGGTGTTGCTCAGGATGTAAAATGCAATCTAAAAAATTGCAATCTGATAAGCACTACATCGGCACTCACAGGGGATTCCTGAGCGAATTTCTGACAGTCGTTAGTTCTCCCGTGTATTAGAGTGAACTCAGTGGGTAGAAAAGCTCCTTACACCGTATGCGCAAGGTCTGAGTAGGTGAAACGGCTCCAGAAAAGGTTGGATAGGAGAACATGTTCATTCAAAACATCAAAAACGGGATAAAATTGTAATGAATCAACGGATGGATTTATGAACTGTTTTTTGGAGTAGTTGGTAATATATTTAGAAGCTGTAGTTAAAAAATAAATATTGAATAGCACATTCATTTTTATATCATAATATAAAAATCGTACGAAAAATATATATTTAAAAAAAATCATTATTATTTGTTTATTAATCAAATGGAATCTGTTTAAAATTTGTTTAAAAGATAACTTTTATAACTTTCTGATGGCTTCAAGAAGAAAACTCTACGATAATATTTTAGGTCGCTAAGGAGTCGATATGTGTGAATATGGATCAAAATCGTTGTAAGCCGAGATAAAACATAAAATAAATATAAATATAATTCGAAATAGAAAAAATAACTCCGACATGCGCCTATTCGGGTTCTGAAGTACCTGTGTACTAATTTTTATGATCATATGATGCTTAGATTTCCTGCTACAGATTGCATAGACATGCATACACACATACGTGTTTCTTTATTAAATCCAATGTGGTTTTATAAATCCAGTGTAGTTTTACAAATCCAATGTGGATAATCCAATGTAGTTCTACAAAATTGGATACACCAATTTAGAACAATTGCAGTTCCATATAACTGCAATTCTCAAGAACGAACATATGTATGGTACGGTCCACTTCATCAAAAGAATATTATCGTTCCAGTAGCTTTATAGACAAAGTGCCATCTGGGAAATCGATGAATCATCATGGTTCGAATCCTCGTTTGGGGACGACTATTTTTACAGCCTCTTCAGTTCTATTTCGAAAATATAAATAGTCTTTCATGAGAACAAGCACAAAGTAATTAGCAACGAACTTGTAAAGCCACATTGAATTAGCTATGTCTGTATACATGTGTGTCTGTATAATCTGTAGCGGGAAATCTAAACGTCATACGACCTTGCAATTTTGTACACATGTACTTCAGAACCCGAATCATCGGAGTAATTTATTTCAATTTCGAATTAAATGTATAGTTATTTTTTGTTTTAGCCCGATTTACAACGATTTTGGATTTACCAATATTCACAAAAATCGACCCTTTAGCGACCTAAAATATTATCACAGAGTTTCCATCTTAACATCATCAAAAATATTAAATTTTTTTATTTTTCAAACAAATTTTAATTAGATGATAAATAAATAAATTTTAATGATTTTTAAATAAATATATTTTTTGTGCGTTTTATAATATGACATAAAATATTTATGTGAAATACAACGTTTATATTTTAACAGTAGCTCTTAAATGTGATTATAAGTAATCCAAAAATAATTTCATAAATGCATCCGTTGATTCATTATAATTTGTCTTAACCGCGCCATGTCTTTGTTTGTTTTATGAACGCGTTTTCTCACCCAACTTTTTCCGGAGCTGTTCAACCTACTCCGGGCATTAACACACACAAGAGAAGGAGCTGTTTGTTCTACACACCCCAATACACGGGAAAACTAACTGCTCTCAGAAATTGTCTCAGCAATTTTCTGTGAGTTCTTGTGTATTATTTATCAGTTTGCATTTTGAATCCAGATAATGTCGTTTATATTTTCTAATAGTGTTAAATAGCTATACATAATTGTACTAAAATATTTTAAGCCTGGTAAAAATAGACAAATTTTAAAAATAAAATAGTTCCGGAAAGTTTATAATAATTGTCTTAATATGAAGTTCAAATGTCAACAACGTCCTTGAAAATTGAGTCAATTGCATACATTCACATATACATCGTATAATTCATTCACTGATTAGTGGATATGAAATATTTACTAATTCACTAAAACATTTTTAAGCTTAATGAAATCCGAAGAACTTTAATAAAAAATAGTTTTGGAAAGTATATAATAATTGTCTTAATATAAAATCCTAATAACAACAACTTCCTTGAAAATCGCATCAATTGCATACTTTCTCATAAACATTATAATTCATCCTCTCATTAGTGGACATGAAATATTTACTAATGTACTAAAATATTTTTAGCCTAATGAAATCCGGAGAATTTTAAAAACAAAATTGTTTAGAAAAGTTTATAATAACTGTATTAATATGAAATCCTAATGTCAACAACGTCCTTGAAAATTGAGTCAATTGCATACTTTCTCATAAACACTATAATTCATTCACGCCGCCCAGGCGGTGAAGTGGATAACGTCTTCGGCTGCTGTCTTGTGGGCTCAGGTTCGAATCCCGAATAAAGCATGGATGTTTCTTGAGGATAAAGTCAGTCTTCCGCCTTCTGGGTCCTCATCAAATGTGAAGCTGCACCCCCCTCCGACCTTTGTCAGTGATGCTTTCTTGTAATATACTTTGTTCTCTGGTCTTGTGTCTTTCTTCGTTCTTTCCTGCATCACTGGTCCTGAATTGGCTCCGCCGAAACAGAAGGTTATTTAGTCAACAACAAATAATTCATTCACTGATTAATGCACATAAAATATTTACTAATGTACTAAACTATTTTTAAGCTTAATGAAATTTGGAAAATTTTAAAATCAAAATAGTCCAGGAAAAAGTTCATAATAATTGTGTTAATATGAAATCCTAATGTCAGCAACTTCCTTGAAAATTGCGTCAATTGCATACTTTCTTATAAACATCGTATAATTCATTCACTGATTAGTGGACATGAAAGGCTCTGGTGATGAAAGGAATTGGGGAGTATGCCTCATCACTCCGTGCATTTAAATGATAATGGAACGTTGTTTCTGAATTCGAACACTCAAATTATGCAAAACAACCCCTTTATGCTAGGAAAGATTTCTTTGAATAGGAAAGGGCATTTTCGTGCAATAAGTAGCTTACGCTGTGTCAAAATAGCGCTCCGGATTAATTCAAACATGAGGATAATTTGGGTGAATGAAAGTTGAGGATTCAATAGAAATAAATAATTATGAGAAAAGTTTTCGCTTAATACACATATTAATTTACGCTGCATTCCATTAATACAGTATTGCCCTACATGGTATAAATATATCTCTCTAAATAAAAAATAAGTAACTGGCGTCTCTGTCTGAGAAATTTCTCGTCCCTCGAGTTTCTTTGTTTCGTATCGCAAAAACTATAGCATATAAAAATATAAAATTTTCTATACTTGTACAGAAAGATTTGGGGAACATGCTGAGAGAGAGAGAGAAATAAACCGTTCATGGATTCAAATTATAGTTTAAGAAGCATTTAATATCAAGTTTGAAGACAAAATATTTGAGCTACGATTTCGCTTCCTGGACATACTACTAATAGTGAAACCATGACTATTTACAAGTACATATCTACATAGTTAATTGTTTGCAGGAAGATCATTTTTTTAAATTTCGATGTAGTTTTGGGGTTGCTCTAATTTTCTGCATTTCTGAAGCGAAAAATGCTCTTCCGCATTGGCGCGTTTCTATGTCTTGTGCCAAAAAACTATGGCATACAAAAATATGAAATAAGGTACATTTGTAAAGAAATAGTAGGCAACCACGGTGAAATAAACAGGTTTTAGATTTAAACATTAGTTCGGCTTTAAATAGATCGTAAATGGAGCTCTACTAGAGAAAGCGAATGTAAACGAATTGTGGGGATTGGCGAAGCGTGGCGAACAGGGGAAGGATAGCCCTAGTAGTGATAAAAAAATTATAACTTCAGGAAATATAAATTATATTAGGATCACACTCCCATTACAGATAATGGCACCCATTGATCGTTTTCGCGTTTATTATTCGCTTGTGGGCAGGACATGGAATGGTAGATATCGGCAAGAAAACATTTTACTGACAAAATAGGTGTACAACTTGCTATGGATGCGGGCATCACTAATGGCAGAGAAAGATACAGGTTAAGACTATATCACATTTCTATTAAAATGAGGCTTCAAATAAATCTTGAACATTACCAATCCTATCCAGAACGCCTTCACCTGCGGGTAACTTTCACACAATATTAAAATCACCGTAGGCTTTCGTTTCCCGAATCCAAACATAACCTAATAAATTACACACACTTATTTCACTTTTTTTTTGGGGGGGGAGGTAAACTTTTCAAGAGACTTCTCAAAGACCGACTGACATATCATTTACCCATAACGTATTTCTGTCACCCACAGCAGTATGGGTTTTAATTCAATATTTTAACAGAACATGTAATTAAGAACCTATTTACCATCCAAAGAATCCACCTCAAAAGAAACACCAGCGTATTACTGCTAATCATGAACGTCGAAAATATTTAACAGCATGTTAGGACAATAAGTGAAGCACCCATTCTGAATACTCCCAATCCCACCGATCATTACATTAGTCTTACTGCTATATTAGCATCTACATGCAATATAACATAATAGCCTAACAGCCAGTTCATAAAGAATATCACAAGGATCATGCTTAGGTCCAATGTTATGGTGCATCCTGGCTACCACAGGTCTTAAGATTTTCCGCCCTCCCCCACAGTATACACATATAAACACGCGTGATTGACTGAAGCGCAGGACCAACAAGGAAAAATCTTGAGAATCTTGTGAGATTAGCTCCCCAACACAGAAGGCTGAATTAACTCACCATCAATCCAACAAAAAAAATTAATGACAAATGGCAGCAAATACAGCAAAAGAAAACACATCTTCAAGCTTGACCATCAGGGACTAGTTTAGTCCACTGCTTAAGATGGAGGAATTACAGGCGACAGACCAGTGTTCGACGATGAACATGAGATCATAACATCACCAGCTCTCCTTAATCAAAACTTACCTCCTAAAGAAACGAACATTCAATGTATTATTGTACCACCATTGCCGAAAGCAAAATATCTTTACAAAAATAAAAAAATATCATTACTTGGTTTATTGCTAACATCGACACCATCGTTGCATAACCTCTCACCAACAAACATGCCAGCTGGAACATGAACTATTTTATCCGTCAGTCTCCCACCCCCTGCTATCTAAACACTAGTCCCAGCGACAGTTTTTCAAATGCGTACCTCCCACTACTGACAATTTAACCCCCAGTCAACTTTAAACTGAGTTATTTAAGAAGCTCAACTGTTATTTCAGAAACTCAACAAACTGAAAGTCATTAACATGGTCACGCTGTGTGAAATACTACAATGGTATGGTAAGGGAAATATAATAGGTACCTACAATGAGCTGTTGTACCAAGAAAGTCTAATTATTTTACGGTTTATCCACAAAATCGAATTTTTTTTAAAATGCAGGAAAAGTTATGTGTTAGATAAATAATATTTCGAAAATTACTTTAATTTGGGGGAATGCTTTTGTTTCTCACAAGTAATAACTTGCAACATTTTTCATGTAATCAAATTTTAAATTTGGCTTTGATTCGGAAGACCAAAAATTTCTAGAAAACTTAGTTTTCGGATGATACGACAAATTATTTTAATTTCTTGATGGTCCAAGGTTTGGAGGTCCGAAATGTATGGAGCTTTCCATTTTAAGATCTACTTGGTTTAATAGATAAACTGAAGCTTAGCGGATAAGAAGGGAATAACCGTGGACGCTTGCTTATTGAACGACCAATAATAAGGAAAATACAACAAGTTACGAAGGAGATCCGCTACATTATTCTAGAAGCAAAATAGCTTATGTTTCAATGATCAATATCTTAGATATATTTATTTAAAAATTTCATTTCGGTCGTTGAAATTTGAACTCTGTGGCACGCTATGATATCATTTAAAATAATTATTGAAAAAAAAAATTCAGAATTGATGAAAATAATATTTTTCATCATCTCAAAACAATTCATTCTTATGCATTTCTTAACAAATTACTAAGTGTACATAATAAATTAATATATTGTGCTTCGTAAGAGAGTTGCTCTTATCGGGAAAATTCAATTTTATGGTGGGAACATCATTTTCCACAATCGCAGTACTTAATTTCCAAGCATAGTGTAACATGGAGAAAAATGATGCGATCCAATATAGGATAATGCATCTTTTTCGGTCTCTTTATTTACGAAAAGGAAAGAAAAATTATCCTTTTTTTAATAAGTTATGTATTGCTAAAATGATTTATTGCTTCTTTTCTAGCTACAACATGAGATAAGGGAATAATTACACTGTGAGAATTCTCATTATATAGGCTCATGAACTATCGTGGGAAGAAAAATATCATTAAATAGTTAATCATTTTTTGTGATAATATATTAACAAGAATATTTACAATGTGTCAGTTATATTTGTAATATTTTCTTTATTGTGCGATGAAATCATGCTTACAATGATGTGAATTGTTAAAACACATTACATACGTCCAAACTGTTGATTTATTAACCTCAAAACGCACACCTCAGTACCACGACACGCATGTATACAACGGTGCGCACTTTTATAGTTGACAATTAAGTCCACCAAACTGCACAATAGCAAGATTTTGGAACACTTTTACAGCCGGATTTTTCAGCAATAAATCAGTGGCGAATTCTCCGATATGGCTAGTATGGCGTCAGACCATTAGAATTGGAGGAATGATTAAAATAAAATCTGCATTCAACAAAAAATTGTAACACTTTGCTCATGTGCATTTGTAAGATAAGGAAACAGTTTATAAACGCCTTCATTCATGCCTTTCAACCCCCAACAGCATTTTCAGGGAACCGGAAATTTCAATATTTTTAGGAGGGGACTGATTTCACGCTGAACCTGGGACCGAATTAGTGCACCTGGGCATGTGGTTCCATGACGAAGGTATCCGTAGTGCATTGCTTGGCAAGGTGCCAGGTTTTGCGACAGAATTTTCGCCCTACTTACCTTCGACCTACTCTTTTTAGCTAAAAATTTCGATGTGTTAGTCAGGAAAGACTGATGTTTCATTAGTAATCATTAAAGTAGTTAGAAATCATTAGTGTTAGTCAGGAAAGACTGATGTTTCATTAGTAATCATTAAAGTAGTTAGTAATCATTAAAGTTTAGTAATCATAACTTATGAAAAAAATGTTGGAAAAAATCTTATTACGATTATGTAATATATATATATATATATATATATATATATTTAAGCAAGTTTAATTATTTGATTTTAGAAAATATACACTTAAAATCGTTGTTACAATATAAAATAAGTAATTTTACTACACATATTTAGTGTATAAGATCTTTCATTTACTTACAAATGCTTTTATTGGCAATATCTCGTTACTATGTCCCAAAACAATTGGTAATCTTAAAATAACACGTCTAAAAATTTGTTTCTCACGGCTGTCGCTAAAAGGTGTTTATTCCGTCCGTATTGAAACAAGCTGAATTTGATAATCACGATTATTTTAAACAAGAAAGATCAATCAAGCATAAAGCATTATTTATGACGTACTTTCGAACTGAAATGCAATTTTATGTAAATATCTCTAAAATGCGATACATTCAGCTGTGATATTCTTTAGTTATCGCAGTACTGTCATAATTTATTGAACTTGGAAACTTAAAACTTCAATTAATGAATCAAATTTCAAATCAATGAATATTGCAATCATATCTCTTATATTCCAGACTCCAAATCTAAATAATTTTGAATGAAAAAAATTCAGCAATTATTTTACAATTCTTCTACAAGTTTACATTCTTCAAGCTATAGAAGTTAAGCTTCGCTGTGGGAATTACAAAAGTTTAGCAATCATTAAAAATGAAAAAAGTATTATAATTGCGTTGGCACGGAATGTAGATACATAGATAATATGCAAAAATAAAGCGATTTTATGATGGAATGCAACACTAAATATAAATTTAAAAGATCTTCAAACAACAAGATTTTTACAGGTTAAAAAAGGTGGATGCCATATTTTATTTTGAAATGAGTCATGTGTAATATGTGTGTCTTCATATAATATGGGTGTAATTAAAATTTCAAATTTTATTTAAAAAACTACTTAACATATTTTACCGACTTTTTTTTTACACATTTTACGTGATAATTTGAATATTTTCTAAAGTTCTCGAAGGAATTTGTGAATTTTAACTTCGCTTAAAAAATGTTTGAATAATTATATCGTATAGGGATCAATGTATTTCCTTTTTTCAATCCGGGTTCAATCCGAATCTAATTGGGTAATATTATTTATTTATTTTTTCATATATCCCTCAGATAGTTTCAACAACACACTAAAATTTCATGTTGATAAAGTCATTTTTACGACAGGTGTCATTCAAATGGTCGGACAGCAGAATGACAGCTGATGCTGAAATACAATGGCTGCTACATGGAAGAAGAATTTGAATAAACAATTTTAACCAAGAATTTTGGAAGTTTAATGAAACAGGAAAATATCTGGTATATATTTATAAATCAGTAAATTGATTTTACAGATTTTAAATATCACATAATAACAAAATTAGAACCACAACTTATTGCATTATTTTTGAGGCAGTTCACATAATTTTCTGTCTTGCAATAAAATGTTCGCGAAGAAAATTTTCATTTGAGGAGTTCATGAGTTTAAAAAGACAAACAACCACAACAACAACAACAGCAGCAAAAAAAAAAGCCAGTAACATATGTTAGGACTAGTTTTATTAGAAATATCCAAATTTTGTGGTTTTCCTTTTCCAACAACTCTACTGCATATCATTAGAGTATGAAGCAAATTGTGCCTTCTAAGTTCAGGAAATAAATACAATACAATAAAAGGGGGTCAGAACATTTACACAACTAAAAGCTTTAAAAATAAATTGTAATAAAAATTCATTAAATACTCAGTTTAAAACAAAAACTGTTATAAACAGTAAAGGCAAACTTATGACGAATGTGCTGTGCACAAGCTGATAAATGGTGAAAATAAGAGAATTTTCGGAAAAGGTTTAATTGTAAAATCACTTATATGTTATCCCATTTTATCAATACTATATACTCATTTTAATGAAACACCATATAAATAATTCAGTGGTTCAAAAAGAAGTATGTTCTAAAAGTGTTTTTCATCAATCAAGTCTATAATGGCACTTCAATTGGTTACTGGCGAATGCAAGCCCGAAGCACATCTAATTGTTGACCGCAGCTAATTCATCCAACTGTTTGCGGAAGGTGGCAATGTGTACAATCAGCGTGGTTCAGCTGGAATCCAGGAATTCAATAAAGGGGTGGGATCCTCTTGGAAAATCAATCTCTCCTCACTGACAATGGCTTCAGAATCATAATCGGTTTTTTGGGGACCCGCAACAATGGAAGATCAAACTCTACACAAATACTTGAAGTGGCTATTTCCTACCGACCATGTAATCGTCCCAAATGGCGAATATAAAAAAAAAAAGATTGAAATTGAATGTCGGTGATAACAGCACATGCCTCCCCCGAAATGAGTTGAAACTTAAAAAAAAAAAAAAAAAACGTCTACTACGGAAATTTCACTTTCGGGATCCAATGATGTCATTTTGGAGGGGGGAAGACCCTCATAAATCTTTCTTTTGTAATTCGGGGAAAAGGGGGTCCCCCTCAAAGTTGTGACTCAATGGGGGGTTCCTTTTCATAGATTTGTGTTAGGAGAGGTGGAAGAGGCCATTTATGGAGGATGAAAACACGCGGGGACACGTGAAAATAGATGTTTCTGGAGACCCATGGTGGTCATATGCAAATGAGGGACGGTGAGTAAGGTCCACATCAGTGATCCAGCGTGTCGACAACGCCCATAAATCTCGAGTCGAATAATTGCCATAGAACCTGGAAAGCTTGCGTCAAGTGAAAGTCGAATGAAGCTTATGTTGATAAATGCATTGGGAATGAAGGCTTGGATCTACTTAGTGTCAAGGGAATCGGGGAAGTTGAGACCGAAATACTGTCACTCCCCAATCTACGTGCTCTAATCTCTTCTAGGAGATCCATGTGTCTGTTTCCACGCATCGAAATGTTAAGCTACCGAAGGTAGGGTTGAACGGTTTTGAATAGGTTGGGATTCTTTTTCGTCTGATGTGTGCTTAATTTTCAATCAATCAATAAGAATTAGGGGTAATAAAATGACAATCTGTGAATGATTTAAAGACTGTCTGGTTAAGGATTTTATATGCAGGTGGTTAAAAACAAATGTGGGATATTTTTTTATTTGAATGGAAATGCAATAAATCTATTTAAAACGAGGAAACTATAGATGGGGAATCTGCCACAATGTCCTATCGACTTTGTGTATTGAATAATTGCTTGTTAGCAGATGACTTTCTAATACATGCACAGTAGAGGATGATGGCAAACATGTAATAAAGTAAATTTAGCGGTACATAATGTGATATATTTTAATCGCAAGCAGATCATTTTTAATATTTACATCAACAAGTTTAACTTATAATGTAAAACAATAATTATAACTTTTAAAACTGACATATTAATAGTTATGGACGAGCAAAGTCCATTCTTCATTACTGTAACGAAGCAAAATCAACATTTGCCTGAATTTTGTAATCCTTTTACGCGAAAATTACAATAGTCGGGAAGTTGAAATTCTGAATGCATACTTAAATTTGCACACAGATTTGCAGAATCAAAATTTCAATTATTTAAACGAACTGTATAAGGCGAAAAGCACTACGCTTTGTACACATAACAAGTAAACAATTTTTAAACAACTAATCAAATCGCGTGCACTTGCATGTATGGTGATTTAAACGTACCCTAGTATATTAAATATGTTTTTGCTATTTGCATGTTTTACTTTGATTTCACTGTTTCTTTGATTTCATTTTCATTTGTTTCATTTATTATTCAAATGCTTAAAAAGTATATGCTCTTTTGTATTAGGATTTTCTAATATTGAAATTCAATTTTTATTTTTCTAATTTCATTATTATTTGCTAAATCTGGTTTATCTCGAAATCTTTTATATCATGAATACTTCATGTGTGCCATTCAAAGAATCCATTCAAATCCGTTTTTGCTACTAATTCTAACTTATCCATGCGAACGAAGAAAGGACACTTCATCATTTCTAAATGCAGAACAAAATCATGTTATATGACAAACTGCAAAAGCTGTTTCTCTGCTCATGCTAATGTAATTTACTCTTTCTCGTTAAAGTCATGTCCTAGATTTCCGAAAACGTGACTCAAGCAACATAATCCTACCAATTTGCAAAACACGTACAATTATACCGAAAAGAACCTTTAATTAAATTTTGCAATTTATACAGCTATCTCTACCTGGTATATAAATTGAAATAATACGGCCAATTGGCTATTCTACATGACCTAAACATCTAAATCGACAATGTTTATATCAATGAATATGTACCACAAAAAATTTCTTAGGAAAATTGAATGTGTATTGAAAGCAACATGTCATCGAACTCTTTTTGAATAACTTTAATTCAGAAATGAGTTCAAATTACATACGGAATCATAAAAGCCAGAACACCTGTCATTTGCAAAATAATGGGGTAGGTCTGCACGGTTGAAAATGGCAGAACTGTATGCTCAAAACTCCTGACAAGACTGTAAGGATAAACACATGCTATTTCTAGTCTTTTATTTACAAGCTAATATGTTTTTTTTTTTTACTTTCCATGCAATACATGGTAATGTATAGGAAAAGTATTGGAATCATGTTAAAAATCGCAACTCGAGTTTTCGACGGATCTACACGTTTCGAGACCTCTAGAATACGAAAAAACCATTTTTAGCGTGACGTCTGTGTGTCTGTGCATATTTTGTATGCATTCTAACTGAAAAACTAATGTACCTAATTTCATAAAATTTGGTAGGTAAGTCACTTGTGGTCGATTCTGGGGCTGATTAGATTTGGGTACGATTCGGGATTAAAGAACATTTCGTTTTTTGCGAAATGGCCCGCAAAAGATTGTATCCCCTCTAGCTAAAAATCTAATGGACTGAATTTCACAAAATTAGGTAGAAAAGTTACTTGTAGTTCACCCTGCTGCTGATTAGATTTTGGTATGATTCGGAAAAATATAACCTGCTTTTTTTTACCAAATAGCCCGCAAAAATCGGAAAAATCTAAAATAAAACACTGGGTATGCTCAAATATATCCATTAAATGGTTGTTTAATACGTAATGTTTAACGAAGAAAAGAATAAGACTAACCCCACTACACAAGGACTAGCCATTCTCGAGATATTTTAGTTTTTCGTATTTTCTCTACGCCACCTTTGAAAATAACTCCAGTTATCAAATGAGAACGAAAATTGAATTAAAAGTGAAATAAATTTAATTAAAATAAAGAGAACGTGGATATAAGTCTACAGAGAAAGTCATGTGCTATCCACATCAGATTTTTTCATTGGATCTGAGACTGATCGAATGAAACCAAAACCGAGATTATCGCTTAAGAGAAAGTGTTTGATCATTTTGAAAAACATATTTTGAATTATTTAATAATTCTTTTCCGACGTCACTTATATTTAGGAATTTTTGAAATATTATTTTTTTTTGGCCTGGGATGTGAAACTGTTTGAATCAGACCAACACCAATATTCTAGCTAGAGTGGAAGTATTCGATAATAAAGCGATCTGATGTTTAGTTTTCCTTAAATATTAGTCAGTTACACAGTTAACAGCATGTTTACCACTTCCGTAGGCGTGGCTCCAGTACGTGGACATTTGCAATCGGGAAAGGGTTCCTCGGATAAAAATAATTAAGTATTTTAAGAGTTTGTTCGTTCAAAAAAATTATGATTATGAACGGATGGCTTGAAGAAATTGTTTTTTTTTGGAGCAGTGTATAATTTTAAAAGAAGCTGCTGTTAAATTATAAACTTCGGATTGCATCTCAATTTTTCATGGCTATATAAAAATCGGGTATGTTTTAAACACACAATAAGTATATATATATATATGTTTAAAATATCACAAAACATAGTCTGTTAATTGTATGGATTTCGTTACAGTTTATTTGAAAGAGAATTGCTCGATATTTTCGGTCGTGTCAACATAGGAACTCATTGGTAATAATTTTGATCGCTGTAAAAACCATTTGTGTGAATATTATTTGAAATTGGGCTAAAACCTGTTAAAACATAAGATAACTACTATATGTCGAAATGGAAACATAATGCCTTGGTGGACCCTTCTGGGTCTTGAAGTATATGTGTTCCAAATTTCATGGCCGTACGACGCTCAAATTTCGTGTTACAGACTTCATGCACGCACACACACATATACATATTCCTTTTTTTTATGTAAGACAGTATATTTCTCGTGAGATTTGGAGAAATATCACAATCCTCATAAGTAGTACGAGTGAGAGTAGAATTTGTAACTTGGCTAGAGTGAATTCTTTATATTTGAACTTGACAAGGTGTCGTGTTTTATTTTCTTATCAATCCTTACTTGTTATAAAGGTACCAGCCAATCCTTGCCTCTGTCTTGCAAAAAGAGACAGCAAGATTAATCATAATCGATAATTATCCAGTCACATCGAATATTATCTGTTTTAACTCAGGTCTTTAAGCAAATAATAATATTGTGCTACAAATGCAATCCAACAACTGGTTGATATATTTTCTTCCCAGCCACAAAATTGAGTGGTATAGTAATCGGGTTTGTTTGGATGTAGCAATTAAGCGCAAACTTTGCTTATGTTAGCTGTCCGTATACTAATTATGTTTTGTTAAGGATCGTTTAATAATTAATAATTGTGTGATCAAAGTGTGTGCGAATATTTCATGAACACTAGTACTGCTGATGGTATGAATTATGTTAAATGGAATATTTTATTTAATGCATCTTACATAATAAAGAAATATATGTGGGGGGGGGGCGAAATCTAAGCGTTGTACAATCATAACATTTGGTTCAAAAGTGCTTCTACAGTTGCACCTCGGTATTAATATTTTTTATTTCGACTTAGCTTTTAGTCATTTTATGTTTCAGTTCAATTGAGGTCGATATTTTCACAATTCCATTCCTTAGTGACCTAAAATTTTATCACATATGTTCCATCTGGACACCACCAAAAGGATTGAAAAACTACCAAACAAACTTTAAACGGAGTCCATATAATGAAAAAATAAATTGTAATTAATTAAAAAATATATATATATATGCTTTTCGTGTATTTCATAACTCTTCGATTTTTATTTTACCATAGATTAAAATTGACGTGCTATCTGACGTTCATTTTTTTCAGCAGCTGCTTAAAATATCACAGAATACTGCAGGAAAAATATAATTTCCTATCCGTTGATTAATTAAAATTTTTTTTCAGCGGTATGTCTTTGATTTTTTGAACGGATCTATCAAGCTGCGGATCGGAAGGTACGACGTAATGGCCCAAACTCATTTTCTTTAGGAAACTCAAAAGAAATATTTATGGACATTATTTTTTTTTCTTCGGACGTTTGCGGGAAACCTGATTTCGATTCAAACTGATTGTATCTGAAGAGCTGCATGCTTTTATTTTATATGAACAATTTTTATTGCTATTTCTTTAGATTAATAAATTCAATTTATCCCTCCTTTAACTCCCTTGCAACGCCCGGTTCGTTTTCTAGTATTTTATTCACTGAGATAATTAACATATTTTACTTTTCATTTTTAATACATATTGAATAAGTATACAGTGTTATTCTCTCATTAATAAGAAAAAGACTGTGGGCTATCGGTTAAGAAAGTTTGCAGCGCCTTTAGCGGTGATTTGGAGAAGTTATAATTTCTATCTCGAAAACGAAGCAAGATAGACGAAAATTTTCAATCAAAGTTGTAGAGTGCTATCCATTTATAGTGAAAAGTCGTATGATTTGTACAAAATATGTACATAGAACAATGATGTCAACAAAAAGTGATACTTTACTATACTCATGGAAAAATAATAATCAGGGTTAATAAGCCAATTTCAGTATAATTAGAATTATATTTTTCAGAAGGCAGCAATAACTGGTGTATAAACTTGCAAACAGTTGATACAGTACAATAATTATCCCTTTATATTGACCCCGCTTTTTGTCGTCTGTGTACATGTTATGTACAGACTGCACGTCATTCTATACTAAACAGTGAACACAATTTTGTAATTGGATATTTTCGACTACCGTGCTAGTAATTCTAGCGTCTTCAATTCGCGGCTAGAGGCGCTGCAAACTTTCTCAACCGCGAATAGTTATTTTCCAAGTAGTAGATCCTGCTTCTGCAAGTCTAGAACACTTCGATCGAAAGTTAAAAGGATTCATGAGGAATTAAATGGACCGCCCCATCGTCTATGTAAGTTCTCTGTCCAATTTCAAAGATTTATTAATTTCATACCTTTAATTCAAAATACTGTACCCCAGCTATATACCGGCAGAGCATCTGTACTCTAGTGTCTTTTGATGGCTGTATTTGTTGGTAAACTATTATCCAATGTCTGGAATTTTGATCTCCATTTGACTTTTTTAACATTAATATTCCTTAGTATTGAGTTATGTTTGTCGCACAATCATTATTGGAAAGAATATATAGTTGTTGCACTCCTAATATTCCCAGACAAACACACACGCGGATTAATTATTATACGACCTTCTAATGAAACATAAACCATATACTTTTTTTAAGCCTGGCAATTGATGTACCATCATTTGTCTATACATCAGCCAGACTTGTGAACCATTTATGCGTCACATGGAGTTGCTACGTCGCACCAGTGGGAGCGAAACACACTATGCCCAACAACACAACATCCATGCCCGCAGGTGAACTCGAACCCACAACCGGCCAGCCGAGAGAGCACCAGGAAAAGCTTGCCATGACCGCTCAACCACCGCGTATATTACATAAATTAACTTCGACAAAGTAAATTCGATAAAACCCATATATCTATTTTACTTAAATTAATTTCAGATAAAATAATATATAATTTGTAGTGCAACAAACCTTACAGTAGTTATGATAAAATCTTCCTCATAAAATATTCATAATAATGAAATAACTAGGTTGGGATTATTATATTTTTCATTGTTGAGCTAAAAGCTGAAGAAAACAATCAATAATTATTGATCAAAAGCCTAAAAAAAGTATTGGGGATATAACTTCTAATGAACAGTTAGCTTTGGCATGCATAGAGTGCGTGACTGTAGGTTTCATAAGTGAATTCGTGTTCTAGAGTGATTAACAATCAATACTGTTTTGGAGTAGATTACGTATAGACACTATATTTCAGTCGTGAGATCTCTTATATAAAGTATTGTTTAATCAGAAACAGTTACGAAGTAGCTTTTTCTACTTGACTTTGATTTCACAAAATCGTGAATCAATCATCGACGAAGGACGGTAAAACAAAATTGTTGCTTAATTGTTTCTGGAATCACAAATAAAAATACATTGTTTTTCTAATTTAAAAGTAAAATAAATTTTAAACTTTGTAAATGTTTTATAATTAAACTAAATTTCAGTAAAATGATTTACATTGTAAATGTTTTAAAATTAACTAAATTTCAGTAAAATGATTTACATTGAACTTTCTCGATAAAAGCCAAACTCCATATTTTAGGAAAGAAATAATCTCTCTCCGTTCGATTCAGTCTGTATTCATAGCACTATTGTTTTCTCATCTGTGATATTTTCATCTGTGGTGGGAATTTTGCTTGACTGTAGAGTCTTCGTTTATGCTAAAATGGATACCTTGATTCACTGGTCGTATTTGACTGCTGGCGCTGCGAAATGTCTACCTATCATATCACATCATCAGTTAAAATTATTGAAAAATTTTGATAATGCACATGATACCAGTAATGATAAAACAGTTTAAACCAAGGTCATTAAATAAGCGATTTTCTTTCGAAATTATGTAAATAATCTATATTTAAATACTTGATATCTGATTCACGTTTATGGTATAGTATCGCTCAGATAATTTCAATTTCAATACCTGGAATTAGACTTCATTAAAATATTGGATATAACCTTACTTAAAGATTCAATAGGCACCATGAGAAATACCATTCAAATGCGCACCATAAGCGTGCGCATCGATGTGGGTTTGACTTTCCCTACAAAGATTAGAATTTGAGAGATTAGAGAGACTATAGTCTTTATCATAATATGTAGGAAATGTAGGAAATAGTTTTGACTGGAATCGCGAAATATCGTGACGAAGGTGTAAACTGAGATAAATGTGCCTAATGTCCTCATTATATTGGATAAAAGTTAATTTAAAAAATACTACTTTTATAAGTTAAAAACTATGGAGCATACACAATAATTTTTTTTCTCTTGTGAAACAGGGGGACTTTGTTATATATTTTGAATAATTAAAAAAGAAACATAAAATATAAAGTAGTTTTCCCTCTCGCCAATCCATATGAAAGTGCACCGAATTCAATTTGCATCCCCGAAGTTTTAAAATATCTCATTTCATACCAGATGCACGGGTGATCGATACCATAATGACTGGAACAGCAAATATTAAAACACGTGATTGAAATAAGTTTCCCACAACTCGCATTAATCCAATAGGACGTTTTGAAAATTTATAATTACCCGAAAAGGTCACGAATCGATATTCAAACGACATTAACTGCTTAATAAAGGGAGATGAATTATCAAGAGTCCTCCCAAAGTTTCCGAGCTATCATTAATAACAGACCCATTGTTGAAGTGCAAAAGCGGATTTCGAGTCTGAATGAATTCATAAAGGCTTAACAGCAAGTTCAATAACATAATAAAGCGTTAGGGGCTTTAAAGTTTTATTGGTTTGATTTCCATTATTGTGTTCATTTAATAGAGAAGAGGGAAGCTCAATTCTGTTTTTGATGTGGAGCAAATTTACAAGATTCCTGCTAAATTTTAAAATTAAAAAAAATGATATAGAATATATTTTAATGAGTGAATTTCTCATACCCAGATGCCAAAAACTTCGCAAACGATTCTGCTCGTAGATTAATTAAACGTCACATAGATATTTTCTATACAACCTCATTTTTTATGAAACATTCCTGGCTTAAACACCTTTCTTCACATCCAATATTGACTGAAATAGTTATATTAAATTATCTACCACTTATTTTATTTCAAGGATAAAAGGCGTAATCTAAAGCGCAAATAAAAGCATTGTGACAGGTTAAAAATGTGAATTCGAGTTTTCGACGGAAGAGCACGTATCAAGCTATCCTGAACACGAATGGAACGTTTGCGAGGTGATGTCTGTGTATATGTTAATGTGTTTGTATGTTGGTCTGTGTATGTTAGTGCGTTTATGTTAGTGTTTATGTTAGTGTGTGTATGTTAGTGTGTGTATGTGAGTGTTTGTATATGTTAGTGTATATGTATATGTTAATGTACGTGTCCGTGAATCGGTGATATATAAGGAAGATATATATATATATATATATATATATATATATATATATAATTCAATTATATATATATATATACGAGTATATATATATATATATATATGGAAAAAATGGAGCGGTTTGAAAAAAAAATGGGTACGGCTATTACAATCAGTGAATACAGGAATCCTATTGATTTTAAAAGCGATCCAATGTTGGAAAGTCCTCCAAAATATTCGAATTAATTTTTGATATAAATCATTAAAAGAGCAGGAGTTACAAAATATTAAATGAATAATCATGCTTTACATAATTTGCCATTTGAAAACGAATAGTACCAACTTTAGAATGTTAACATTCTCGAGTAAACAAACATTTTCTGATAAATTTGTGGAACGCGTTACATAAAATCTAAATAAGTAGCAAGTACATTTAAGAGTTTGATCTTGACGATAATTTTTGCGAAATATCACCAACTTGATGTATTTTTTTTAAATGTCGTCAAAATGAAAAAAAATATCGCTTAATTAACAAAAATGATCCCGGAATGGATGAAAATTCAATATTTTCTAAGATTCAAATCATTTAATATAACATACTAACTACATATTGTTTAGTGGATGCTAGCAATATTTTTAATTGTCAACTTAAATTTGAACCGAAATAGAAATAGTTTTATACATTTTCATCCACAATTGCTCCAAATGTTAAACGATTAATCCATCGTTAAATACATTGTGCCATTGATCTTATACATCATTAGTTTAATGTGGAATAAGTTAAATCATTGCCTTATGTAGGGAAAATCATGTGTACGCATAACCACATCAGATGTTTATGCGTTATTTTTGCAATTTTTGAAAGAAAGTGCAAACAATTGGGGGTTTCTATATCTTGCTGATCTTTCGGAGGATGATGCGCTTTTATTATGTATCAATTGAAAATATATTTCACTTTTTGTGGACTAGCACAAATTGTTCGAGAAATGTGCTGACAGGCAAAGAAAAAGCAGACATACATTGAAAATTTTAATAAATCCATCACATAATTTCGCGACAAATGGTGCACACAGTCCACGGTGCAGCAGACACCTACGAATTGTTGGAACATACAATGGCACACTTGTTGCAGTGCTCCAACGCTCTGCCAACCATGGAGATGAAGATGTACGGTCCATGATTACCATGCGGATGAGGTGCCTATTATCCCATGCTAACGTAACATTTCGTCATCCACTGCGTGATTTGCAACTCGTCGGGTTCTCTTCAGTCCTCTGCTTCCACACTCGCATTACTGTTGTCGCATTGCTCTCCATACAAGCTGCTATTGCACGATAAGAAAAACCTCCACGAAGGCCGATCATTTGTCCCCGTTCATTTGTCCGATAATTTGTCCCCAATTTGTGCATACACTCCAATTCAAAATGTAAGTACAAATGAGAATTTTCAGATCAAGAGCGCATACGGGGATTCTACTGCGCAAAACTTTGTTTTAGTAAAATTTGCAAATATCGAAATATGCCTTGAAAAGTGATTAACTATGCTTCAAATGTAAAAATTATTCGGTTTGTTACTCACATATCAATAACGATACATTTTTGTCTAAAGTGTTCATTGAAACAAGAACAGTTTATTCTGAAAATTGAAACAGCCCGTAATATAGTCCAGGAAGTTCTTGTAGACGATTCATAACAGTGAGTGGCGTACTGTTAGGAGACTTGAGACTGGACAATCTATGACAGAGGTTTAGAATATCTTTTGTGTACCCCATTCTATCCTTTGTGGACACATTTCCCATCAAGTAAAACCTTCAGAAGGGAAGTTATATTATATCAACACTTTCTAATGACCGATACACAGATTTACTAGTAAGACGTAATCGCCGAACGACAGTGCCATTTTCACGAGTGGTTGATACTGCAGCCATAGGAAGGTCGATATCGACCAGTACTGAAAGGTAGATGCCGTATACGAGAAATAACTAAGCGCGGATTTTAGGCGTTTGTGTCCCATTGAGCTCCAGGACTAGAACAGCACGTTTACAGTAGTGTTACAAGGATGTGATTTGGATCCAAATACAATAGATGAAAGGGTCTTTTCACAGACAAATCATGATTCGCCTTGAAATCGGACAGAAGACGGACAGTAGACATGTGCTTGTCTGGAGAGAATAAAATATACGTAAACAATCCCGTAACATCGTTGAACACCATGATTTCCACCTTGGTAATGTAGTACAGTGGAATGGGTTTTCGTTGGGAGGACGGTGGTTCCGCAGGTGACACTGTGACCATGCAAAATGTATCGTAAGGAAAATCCTTGATCTCTTAGCCAGATTTTATGTAACGGCAATGGATCTGAATTGATACTTAATTGAAGACACACCTGCACACATAGTGAAAACCTAGTATAGGATTACATTCAGAGAAAATATATAAAATATAGAGAGTGACAAGCGTATTCTGAGAAATTTAATTCAATTGAAACTATTTGAGATGCCGACAGAAAAGCGGACTACCTCCTCCCTCCATGAACTATAAACTGTTCTTATACAGAAATGTTAATCACTGCCCTCTGTCATCCAGAATTATTTGATAGAGGAGATGAATCGTCAGTGCCAAATCTGTATCAAAATTCGAGAGGGCCATATTCCATATTAAACTGCCATATTGATCCCTATATTCATCATTCAGATTGTTTATCCTCTGTAATGATTATGGTGTAACAATTTAGGGACAAATGAAAATACTACCTGTTTTTCTTATTTGCCCTTAATTATTATCCCTACATGCTTTACATCATTTAAGTTTTCTTGAATTACTCAGAGTATTCCATATAAAATTTTGAGTTGATTGGCGCAGAACTGATTTATTGTTTAGTGACTCACTTTTGGAGAGTAAGTGTATACCATCAAATACTTGTTCTAATATTTTATATATGTTCTTATGCTTTCTTTTTTATTCTTAATTAAATTAACTGTTCTTAATTTTTAACTAATTTATCTGGTATTATTTACCTGTTCTTGTAGTTCTACCTTTCGCCGACCCCATTTCTGCCACTTTCAGCAGTCAGCCATCTAAGACAAGTATATCCATCATTTTGATATTTCAAGCTGATTCACACCCAGAAATTTGCATCGTGGAGTGTTCAAGCTGATCGACATATATTCACATTACTATAACTCATGGACATATTGCTATTTACTGAAGTTTAGATGAGTGTCGTTGACACAGGATCCCCCTAAAGGAATCGTCCTGACTTTGCTCAAATATTTGTAAATGAACATTGTAATTTACTTTATATAGGAGACAAGACAAGTGTTACGGCCGCCCTGCCTCCTATAAGAAATTAAACAAATACAAAATCTTGAAAATATGTTCGTTTATAGAAGATATGCATTATATAGAAAATGTCTACACATTTTAATTGTAAATATGCAGGCTATGGATCACTCGTTTAAATAGCCACGCCCACGTTTGTCCATTCTCATCCATAGCATTCGGAGTTTTGGAAGACATTGAAATATTATTTATATGCCAAACATATGAAAGATAAATTAATTTTCGATGTGTATTTTATATTTACACTAATTCTGCCACTTCAAAACTAAATTTAATTTTATTTTATTTACATTCCAGTAGGTCATAGGTAGATTTTTCCACGGTAGCCATTTGGACAGCCATTAGTAAAGCAAGCCCAATACGGGTAACATTATTCTGCCTTCCCACAGAATATGATATTGTGAGACATTAAAAGTAATATAATTATGCGCTCTTATGTGTCAGTAATATTGTAGACATAAATATTTTATAAAAAATTATTTCATCGAGTGCAAATGTTTACAATTTGTGTGATTAAAATCCTGAAAGTTGCGAAGTATTTAGCAGCACATGATTGAAAAAGTAAATAACACTGAACTACACTCTTCAGTATAATATCGGTTAATTACGAAAAAAATTAAGTAAATCACGTGACTTTTCGATCAATCAATAATAAACTGTTTTAAAACATAAAATGTAGCACAAATCAAGAGGGGCGTAAGCCCAGACTATTTGCACTAAAAAAATTTGCACTAAAAAGACTATTTGCACTAAAATTTCATTTTATTTTATTTACGTTCCAGTAGGTCATAGGTAGATTTTTCAACGGTTGCCATTTGAACAGCCATTAGTAAAGCCCAATACGGGTAACATTATTCTGCCTTCCCACAGAATATGATATTGTGAGACATTAAAAGTAATATAATTATGCGCTCTTATGTGTCAGTAATATTGTAGATATAAATATTTTATAAAAAATTATTTCATTGAAAGTATATTTTGTAAGCCCAGACTATTTGCACTAAAAGAGCAAATCCAATTAATTTCTGAAACTTACGTTTACTTATTGACTTAGCGCGGAATTTTACGTTGTAAACCAGTTTATTATTGCAAAGAAACTTGTTTAATAGCATGCAAATCCATTATGCAGGGTCTCTTAAAATTTCGCCAATGTTATTTTGGAACAGTGACGTTCTCGTGACTTCAGATATAGTTGAAGCATTGACGGAATTCCTCCTCCTCCTTGACTAAGAATAACAGCAAAACACATCACGCTAATGGCATAAGTGTTGTCAAATATTGTCTAAAATTATGTAAACGAGTCAGAAAATTTCTCCAAATAATAATAATAATAATAATAATAACTCATTCAGTCGACAACTTTTTGAAGCAGCGTTTATCCTGCTACAGCTGCATCATCACACGAGCCGTCACTGATTTAGAACTGTGGTTCCGAACTACCCCTACCCTCCCAAGTTCTTCCTGATCACTGACTATCAATCTATTTTAATTGTGCCCCCTGATTGACAAAATTTAATTATACTCTTAATTAACCTAACCATATTTGTTCATTGGATCCATTGAATATCTTTCAAAAGAACTCTCCTTGCAAGTTTATCCATAAATAAATATTAAAATTGTTATAAATTAGATTTTATACAAATGCATGCATTTTTCAAGTTTTAAAATTATTTCAAGAATTTTAGATATTTTTGGAAATAAAATATGTATTATACCCGAAATTTCTTAGATTAGTATTAAAAAAATACATAAGCATATGTATGCAAAAATGTAACATAAATAAAAAAAATACATTATTACAAATGACCTCAGAAAATGTTGGAAATAATATTCTGACTCGGTTTCTGGAGAGTAGTATGAAATACTGCTTTTGTCGGGAACAGTGAATAACTGACTATAGCCAAAGCAGCAAGCCTGAAAAACATTGAAGGTACATATACTTGTGAGATTCAGCAAAATTCGCCGTGGGATACTTGAAACCAAATAAGTAACAGAATATTGAATCGTTTGTAGTTGGTTTTTATATTTACAATTTGGATTTAGTATTATTTAAGAACTTTAAATTTAGTTTTTACCCCGCGGCATAAAAGAAAATATAATTCTGTCCAAAATGTCGGTTATTAATGAAATATTTCTGAGCATTCCAAATATAATTTTGCGTACTACACTGTTGCCTAAAACTTCACCAATGTTAATGTAGAAGCATATTGAATTGTTTGTATTTGGTTTTTATATTTATAATTTGGATTTAGTATTATAGAAGAACTTTAAATTTATGTTTTACCCCGCAGCATAGGAAAAACATCATTCAGTCCAAAATGTCAGCTATTACTGAAATATTTCTGCGCATTCCAAATATAATTTTGCGTACTACAATGTTGCATAAAACTTCGCCAATGTTAATTTAGAAATACTGCCCTATTTTACAAATACCTTTAAATATCATATATACTGCATATATTATATATCCATACTTTTGCAGGGCTGTCCAGATGCGTTCCCATCAGCAGACTGCAATCAGACTGGGTAATTATTTCGCAACCAGTAAACTCAGCACACTTTGAAATAAATCACTTTAATCAAAATTTAGTTATTTAAATTATTTTTGTGTATATCCTGAATGATATTTCTAACATACATTAAGAAGATTAAAAATATACTTTCACCTTCTAAAACATATTTCTCTTCTAAAACATATTTTAATATTTGTCAGGCAGCTAGTGCTTAATTTTTGTATCTGTCAATTTTTAAGGGTGATTCTTTTAGCAACCACTTTTTAGCAGTCCTATATGACGATAAGTACAACAGCTGCGCCGGGGCTAGAAATTCAAGAAATATAACTGTTGAACTAATTCACAAAAATGAAGATCGTATTCTCAATAGGGTCGTGTTTTGCAGTAGGCAAAGTAGATTATAGATCAATATATATTTTTAACCATTGGGCGATTGTCAATCTATAACAAAATCGCATCCAAGACAAACTGAAAAGACACTAGAATTCGATGAACACTAGAATTGTCTTGCACACGGATTGGTTAGAAATTAATTAAAAACGCACAATCAAATCTTCCATAGAGATAGCATTACGCAGACGATATTTTCCCACCAATTTATTTGAAAAAAATTATATCATATTGCTTAGCAACGGATTTAAATCCAATGTATTGATGTGGCAGACAATTTTTATTAAATTATTTCCGATTTAAATAATAAAGATAAGTATATAAAATAAATTTCATCAATATTGCATATTTGACTGGATTATATCAATTCCAGTCTTCAGGTTTGAACATTATTATTATGGATATTTTTAGGGATAATTGATTCGGGGATTATTGATATTTTCATTTTATCATGTCATTGTTGTATTTTAGCAAAAATTGTCGAAGCTCATATTGTACGTTGTACGGGTAATCTTCTGCAAATGCACGGATATATATTCTAATCTACGAGAATATAAGTAGCACAGGTATAATAGCATACATTTTGACATATATTGGCATATCTGTTATACGTCATCCATTTTATTTTTACAAATATTTTAGAAACTCTTATGCTGTAGTACGGGTGATCTTTACGGAGGTTATTGATATTTACAATTTATTACATCATTTGTTTTATTTTGGCAAATATTTTGAAACTCATATTGTAATACAGGTAATCTTCGGCTAGCACAAGGCCAATCTTCTACTAACACAAGGGCAAACTTCTACTAACACACGGAGATATCTACTAATCTACGGCCATCCAAATGGTTTCTCTAAGTCCTCGGACGAGACGGATGGTCTGGGCTTTCGACGTTCGACGGGTATATCTTCTAATATAAGCGAAAGTAAATAGTACGGGACCCATACAATTTTAGCGTTTTATTTTGCATATATTAATTCCATTTCATATTTTTGTAAATTTGTTTACAAGCGGGACTAGGATGTTTTATTCTTCAGATCTACCCGTGAAGAAAATTTTGTATAGCGAGAACAGAGACTCTTAAATTTCTTTTTAGGCGCATTAAATTAAATATTTTAATATAATATTTTGATTAACAAAGTCATTTTCTATAGGAATTTGCACATGATTGTGAATTTTAAGTTTCTTCATATTATATACAAAGTACGAAGAACGGGTATACTGCTAGTTTGATACATTCACGTCTCTAAAAGCGAAGTGCCAATATGTCACAGCACCAAATGCAACCCCTAAGAATATAAATCTATATACTATTTAAACCATGCTGAATGCAAATTTGCCATGCTGAACAGAAATTTGTTCTTAAATTAGCACATGGATTTGGAGAAATAGCTTCTCAAAGTTTGTTATTTTTTGCTATTTTTGTATGTGTAAACTTAGTCAGAAAGCTTTGCCGCAATATCATATAATTTCATGGCCATCATACTTTAAAGCCTGAAGAAAAAATCTGATGTGGGCAACACATGATTTTCCTTATATAATGCAATGAATTTACTACTTTTACAGCAAAAAGAAAATAGATTAATTTAATAGTGTATATTTATATTCTTTCCAAGATATTGAATTTTCGTCAAAGAGTCGTCATTTTCAATGATTTAGAGTCATTTTTATCCATTTGCCGAGTTTTTCGTTAATTTAGCAACATTTAAAAAAGTCGTCAAATTGACGACATTCCACTAAATTCGTGCTAAATTCGTCGATAAATGCTTATTGGCGTTCAAATACAAAAGTATTACTCAAAGTATATTTTTTTATGAATGGAACGAGCTAGATCCACCAGGATAATTTCACCAAATTTATCGCATGGTTTATTACATATGAAAAGTGAACAGGTTTCTAAAAAGGAAATATATATATTTTTTATTTTATATGACTTTTTGAGAATTTTTTTGAAAAATATGCAACATCTCGAGAACGGTTCAAGTCAGCGTTCTAAAATTTATGTCACTCGTTTTCTAATGAAAAATTACATAGGAAATGTTTATTTGCGTAACTTTATTAGCGGTTTTGATTTTTTGACGATTTTTTCAATATTTCACCCGAAAATTTAGAGGGGTTCTGTACATTCGATTGCCTATAAGAACAATAGGCTTCCCGTGTTTACGGATTTAGATATTTGTATTAAATTTTGTTTGAATCAATCCATTCGTTCGTCAGTTATCGTCTCCACAGACTCATTGACACACACAAACACACACACACACAAATAATATCACACACACATACTTTCACACACACCTACATACTTTTACACACACACACACACACAGAGACATCACTTCAAAAATGTTTGATTCGTGATCAAGGATGCTTGAAACGTGCTCTCCCGTCGAAAACTCGAATTCGAATTTTCGACCCCGTCACAGTACTTTCCTTATACATTATGTATATAAGAAAAGTAATAAGAGGAAGCTGTATTCAGATATTAGATTTAGAAATGATGCCACCTCTATGATTTAGATAATTAAGAAAGTTAATATTGAGACTTCATCACGATTTTAAAATTCAATATGTCAATATATAAACGAATCTAATTAGAGAGACTTACTTCCTGCTTTTTTCTTAAATTTACGTTTTAAACAATGCGATTAATACAGAATTTATTTATAGATAAATTGGTTGGACCTAAATCGTATGAACCATAAAGTTAGAGTGTTAGATATTTTATTTCATGGTATAATGAGAAATTGAAAACTTTAGAAAAAATCTGATGTGAGCAACACATGACTTTCCTTATATAATGCAATGATTTTACTACTTTTACAGTAAAAAAGTAGGTTTTTCTTATAGTAGATACTTATATTCTTTCCAAGATATTGAATTTTCGATAATTAGTCGTCATTTTTATTGATTTAGAGTTATTTTTATCCATTTGGCGAGATTTTCGTTAATTTGGAAACATTTCAAAAAGTCGCCAAGTTGACGACATTCCGCCAAATTCGTCGCTAAAATCTCGGCAAGGACACCTTATGGACGGAAGAATGTGTTATTCTTATAGCAGATAAATGAGTATTGGCGTTCAAATACAAAATTATTACTCAAAGTATCTTTTCTCATGAATGGAACGAGCTAGATTCACGAGAATGCTGTCACCCAATTTATCGCATGATATTATATATGAAAAGTGAGCATATTTCTCAACAGTTAATATTTTTTTTTATTTATGGCATTTTTTGATAAATTTATTTGAAAAATGTGCAATATCTCTAGAACGGCTCATGCTAGCGTTCTAAAGTTTATGTTAATGGTTTTCTAAGAAAAAATTACATAAGAAATGTCTATTTGCGTAACTTTATTAAAGGTTTTTATTTTTTGATGATTTTTTCAAAATTTCACTCGAAAATTTAAAGGGGTTCTGAACATTCGATTACGTCTAAAAATAACAGGCTTCCAGTATTCACGGATTGTGATCTTTGTATTAAATTTCATTCGAATCGCTCCATTCGTTCGTGAGATATCGCCTACACAGACTCACTGACACACACACACACACACACATACTTTCACACACACACACACACACACACACACACACACACACACACACACACACACACACATACACACACATACATCACCTAAAAATTGTTTGATTCGTGATCAGGGATGCTTGAAACGTGCTCTCCCGTGGAAAACTCGAATTCGAATTTTCGACCCCGTCACAATACTTTCCTTATACATTATGTATATAAGGAAAGTAAATATGTTATAGAACAAGTTATGATATCCATAGTTCTGCCAAGTATTATACTTGATACATTGGTTTGTTACAGGGTCTAAGGGAGCTTTCATCAATTGCGTTATGTTAGAGGATGGTATACTTGAACGGGCCCAAGAAGCGCGTGGGCTTTCCTGTTTCTTTATATAGCTGTTATATATTATTTTTGTAATATCCAAGCAAATATTTCGTTTAAATAGATAATTTTATTTCAAAGACAATATTGTCTACACACTCACTTGCCCAAATACATTGTCTCAGAAACATTTGATTTGTGATCAAGCGCTCCCAAAGCATGCTTGATTATTAAAATCTTAAATTGCAACTTTTGACTTGGTAATAACATATCTTCTATACATATATTACAAATGTATATGGGGTTAAAATATTTAATGTTTCACTGAAGGCTTTCTTTTGGTATGATTCTCCTAATAATATCTTTCTGATAAACCAGTGGTAATTCCCATCATATTTTATACGACGACTACCCAGGTAATGGCGCTATAGCCCAGTGGTTAGCGAGCGGGAATTGCACTCGGTAGGTCCGGGTTCGATTCCAGCCACTGCCAAAACTGCCGCCGTGTTCACGCGGAGTACGATCACGTTAAACATGTGGGTCCGTAAGTCCTTCCGAGAGGTTGGTAATAGGGGAAAGAGGGCACGGTCCCTGAGGATGCCCCCCCCCCACTGGGTTCCGGTCTAAATTGGGTGGCATTTCCCGGCCGTCCAAACAGTTACCTTACACCTTTCTGGTAGGTCGGACGGTCTGGATTTCAACAACAAAAACAGGTGAACAACATATTCTCACCTTACCCTCGGATATTGTTGCAGTTTCATCAAGAATATACGAATTTTAAATACTAAACTTTAAATACCGAATTTTAAATTCATTTCATTTTGCATAATTTATACTGATATTATTAAAGTTGTTGAACTTATCATCTATCCTAATTTAAATATTGCAGAGACTTTGACTTAGTCTTAAGGTAAATTCTCCAAAGTAACTCAACTTCAGTTGCGATTCTGAAGTCGTGAATAATCAAACGCTAATAGCCAAGGAATGCACATACATAAGAGTCTAAAAAATTACGTTCGTTAATTGAATTACAACAGTATCAGATTAAATGAAAAGCTGTATTTCTTGTACCTTAAACGAACTCGCAAATACACATAAATGGACGTAATGTGGCAATATCCGTCTAGATATCCTACCACAATACGCACGTCAACCATAAGAAAAATATGATAATACCTGATCATGAACGATGACATTTTAGACGATGTCTTTTTCAAATTACTCGAGATTACTGTAGTCGATTCCTTAGTCTAAGCATCTACATCTACTTCAAATGATTAGAACTTCGTAACGTAAAATCCGGTGCGACTGAGACGCATGTTATAACAGAAAAGTTGATCTACTAAAACGTTAATTCCACCCCAGCCGTAGAATCTGCAAACTGCTCTGGGGCAGCTCCAGATTGGTTCAATGAACCGGAGCGTTAACAGACTGTTAGTCAACAGGAAATTAATACTTCAATGAATATTAATTATATTATAATGGATAGGTTATCAGAATCTCACTGGATAATGTTTCAAAATCCGGTACAGTTAATTTTACGACTTATCAGGAAAGTAGATACTGAAATAAAATGAAAATTTTAGAATGTTTTCTAAAATGTTGTTTTGAGTGCTGTCGAGCTTCATTTTACTAGCATCTGAAGAGCACTAAATTCTGAGTTGTACTAGCAACACCTTTGGTCTGCGAGCAACATCACAAATCTGTGGTCTAAACTATTGTTTTATCAATATTTCGCCTATTACATGCGAATATTACTTATAATATTTGTCTTTATATATAAGTTTAATCGCTTGAATATTAAAACAATACTTGTGTACTAAAAGTATATCATCCTTAGACACATTACCAAACTAGCCATAACTCTGCAACTTCTGGTATTTTGGACACGTAATTTTTTGCATAAAAGCATATTTATACTGGCACTTAAAAATGCAATAATTTCAATTTTGCTCTTTGAGAGGCATTTTAGGAAGGTTCTTATTGAATCTTACTAATTGCTGAACATAGGTTTCTAGCTGCCAACCAAGCCGTTTCGACACAGTGAGATTGCAGTAATATAGGCAGGAGAGTTCTGCACTGTATCACTTAGTGTTCCGGCACTTCTGGGTGTTGAGGATATTTTCTTTCCTCTTACGAGCAACAGCAAAAAAATGTCTGATTAAAAATAGCTATTGAACAATTTAACGCAAATAAATAATATTAATTTGATTGCAATGGTTTATTTTTGTTAGTAGCAATGGACGATTTAAAAGAAACGCGCTAACACGCGTGAAATGCTTTTCTTGTGATTCAACCGGCAGAGTATACCGGACCAGAGCGAAGCACACAGGTTTAGGTTATCACTTTAGACTTTATTTGCATTGAACTTTGTATAAGCATTGAAAATCATTTATTTTTCGATATATTGCTGCTTTCAACTGAAAATAAATCTTTAAAAATTGTTCATTTCAATATTCGAATCGCGAATTGATAATGCCTTACTTTCACTCAATGCGAGACTCCATGCAGGACTCAATACCTGGTATGTGACTGACATACGCACCTTAATCCGCATTTCTCTTGCATTTCCCATAACACGTGATCAGAGAATAAATAGCGGAATGGAATTTTCTTATCTCGTGCCAAGCAGCACTCTTATTCATTTCATTTGGAGGGCAGACGATCCTGTCGTGATTTGCATTGATGTACACGTATGTAAATATCTCGTCGTGTGCAAATCATGTCTTTTGCTACAGTTTTACAAAGTTATACATTCTACAAAAACAATAGCATCGATGTGATATATCTTACACTTTGATTATGTTTTTGAATCAGTTTGGAAATAATTAGTTTTGGGGCTATCACACATTTTATTAACCGTATCAAATTTGATATTGCTTTTTTTCTTCGATCGTATAATGCAGGCCTTTACTACACATGGGCGCATAACTCAACTAGCATTTGATTGCTCTCTAAATTGTGTTTCAAATGTCGATAATGGTTCAACGTCCGTTCTGTTTCTCTAACACGAAACAGATTTTATTTGTTTAAAATGTTTTATTTTGAATTGCTTCGTAAATTTTAGAAAATATTCAAACTATCACATAAAATGTGTAAAAAATCTGATGTGAGCAACACATGAATTTCCTTATATAATGCAATGAATTTACTACTTTTACAATAAAAAAAAATAGGTATTCCTTATAATGTATACTTATATCCATTTCAAGATATTGGATTTCCAACAATTAGTCGTCATTTTCATTCATTTAGCGATATTTTTTATCAATTTAGCGAGATTTTCGTTAATTTGGCAACATTTTAAAAAGTCGCCAAGTTGGCGACATTCCACCAAATTCGTCTCCAAAATCTCGCCAAGCGTTATGTAAAGAGAAATAAATTATTCTTATAGCAGATAAATGACTATTGGCGTTTTAATACAAAAGTATTACTCAAAGTATTACTCATATTTTCTCATGAATGGAACGAGCTAGATCCACGAGAATGATGTCACCTAATTTCTCGCATGATATTACATATGAAAAATGAACATGTATCTCCACAGTTAATATTTTTTTTTAATTAATGGGATTTTTTGATAAATTTATTTCAAAAATACACAATATCTCGAGAACGGTTCATGCTAGCGTTCTAAAGTTTATGTCAATCGTTTTCTAACGAAAAATTACATAAGACATGTCTATTTTCGTAACTTTATTAAAGGTTTTCATTTTTTGATGATTTTTTCAAAATTTCACTCGAAAATTTAGGGGGTTCTGAACATTCGATTACGTTTAAAATCAATACGCTTCCAGTATTCACGGATTGTGGTTATTGTACCAAATTTCATTCGAATCGCTCCTTTCGTTCGTCAGATATCATCTCCAAAGGTTCACTGACACGCACACACACACACACAGGCGTCACCTCAATAATGTTCGATTAATGATCACGGATGCTTGAAAAGTGCTCTTTCGTCGAAAACTTGATTTTAATTTTCGACCCTGTCACAATACTTTCATTATATATATAGAAGGGAAGTAAAAAAAAATCAGCAAAACTATCTGATGTGGGCAGCATACGGCTTTCCTTATATAATGCAATGAATTTACCACTTTTACAGCAAAAAATCGGTTATTCTTAAAGTACATACTCATATTCTTTCCAAGATATTGAATTTTCGTCAATGAGTCGTCATTTCCATTGATTTAGCGCCATTTTTATCCAGTTGGCAAGATTTTCATTAATTTGGCAACATTTCAAAAGTCGCCAAGTTGGCGACATTCCGCCAAATTCGTCGCTAAAATCTTACCATGCGTTATGGACGGAGAAATGAAATTCTTCCAGCAGAAAAATGACTATTGGCGATCAAATACAAAAGTATTACTCAAAGTATATTTTCTAATGAACGGAACGAGCTAGATCCACGAGAATGATGTCACCAAATTTAACGCATGATATTACATATGAAAAGTGAACATGTGTCTCAATAGGAAATATTATTTTTTTATATTATATATTTTTTTGATAATTTTTTTGAACAATATGCAATATCTCAAGAACGGTTCACGCTAGCGTTCCAAAATTTATGTCAATCATTTTCTAAAGAAAAATTACATAAGAAATGTCTATTTGCGTAACTTTATTAAAGGTTTTGATTTTTGATGATTTTTTTAAATTTCACTCGAAGATTTATAGGGTTTCTGGACATTCGATTCCGTTTAGAAACAATAAGCTTCCAGTATTCACGGATTGTCATTTTTGTTCCAAATTTCATTCGACTCGCTCTATTCGTTCGCGAGAAATCGTTTCCGTACACACACAAATACACATACTTTCACACACACACACAGAGACATCACCTCAAAATTGTTTGATTCGTGATCAGAGATGCTTGAAAAGTGTTCTTGCGTCGAAACTCGAATTCGAATTTTCGACCCCGTCACAATACTTTCGTTATACATTATGTATATAAGGAAAGTAATATGTTGAGTAGTTTTAAATAAAAATTGAAATAATTATTATACGCAGAATATATGAAGAGATCACGTGACTCATTGCAAAATAAAGTATGGCATCCATTTTTTCCCGTTGTGTAAAGATCGTGATGTTTAAAGATCGTTTAAATCTGCATTTCGTGTTACATCCTTCATAAAACCGCTTTAATTTTACGTTTTGCCTATGTACGAGTATCTACATTCTGTGTCAACGCCATTATAATATTTTTTATATTAAATAATCACTAAACTTTGAGTATTTCTACAACGAAGCCTAATTTTAATTCATGCAGAATATAAACAAATGAAACGATTGTAAGACGAGTTGTATAAGAATTGCTGAATTTGTTTCAAGTAAATTTATTTAGCTCTGGAGTCAGGAATATAAATGTTATGAATGAAATATTCATAGATTGTACATATAGAGGCAAATAAATTATATTCGTCTGACGTCATTTGAATAAAGTTCATTTTGTGTAACGAGCAACTTCTTTTTCGGTGAAGTTTTAAGTTTTTCAATCTAATAAATTAATGTAGATATTTACTGTGATATTAAACAAGAAAGATCAATCACGCTTCAAGCATTGATTACGAAACACTTTCCAACTTCAATGCAATTTTATTTAAACAAGTCTAAAATGCAATACATTCCTCGGTAATATATTAAAACGTATCACAATACTATATTAGTTTATTATATTTGAAAACTTAAACCTTCATTGAAAAAAATGCACTTCATTCAAATGACGGCATTGAAATATAAATTGCCTGGTTTAAACATCTCTAAAATGCGATACATTCTTCAGTAATATTTTTAAATTATCATAATTCTACGATAATTTATTATATTTGAAAACTTCATCGAAAACAATTGAAATTCATTCAAATGACGTCATAGAAAAAATAACACGCCTGGCTCTCTCTATAAAAGCAGCATTTCATTCATATATAATTTCCCATTCATGTCATTCATCACAATACTATAATAATTGAATTTATTTAAAAATTAATACCATGGAGCATCAAGTAATTAAACTCTATGCGTAAAACTTCATCGAAAAAAATCGTCCTTCTCTTTGTAAAATCAATTAATATTTCATTCATATCAGGTATGCAGACTTTATGAACTAATTGATTTTGTGTTAAAGAAATACAGAAATTCTAATACAAATCATTCTACTTATTTTGCTGAGTACATTTTACAAAGGTGAAAAATAGACTTCGTTGTAGAAATAATCAAATTTGGATGAGCATTTAAACTCAAATATATTGTAATTGCGTTGTTTCAGTATGTAGATGCGCAGAATTTATGCAAAAATAAAGTGGTTTCAGGACGGATACAACACTCAATATGAATTAAAAAGAACTTTAAAAATCACGATTTTGAGACAAGATGGATGCCATATATCATTTTTAAGTGAATCACGTGATTTTTTCATATCATGGTTACATGATGGCTTCATATAAGAGGTGTTATTATTATTTTACTTTTTATTTAAATGCTACTGAATATATTTCGCTGATTTTTTTTTTATATATTTTTTGGAACAATTTGAATATCACTTAAAATTTTCGAAGCAATTTGTGAATTTAAAATCCGCTTAAAAATGTTTAAAAAATTAGGTCCCACAGGGCTCAATGTATTTCATTTTTTCAACCCGGGTTCAATCCAAAACTAATTGGGTGATATTATTCATTTATATTTCCATAGGTCCTACAGACCGTCTGAACAACATACTAAAATTTCATTTTGATTAAGTCCTTTTTAAGGCAGTTATCGTGCTAACGGACAAACAGACAGACAGACAGAATGAACAAAGTCATAAACACTTTTCAACTTTTTTGTAAATTGTTAAACAAATATCAGCTCTGAATGTATCACATTTTAGAGATGTTTAAATAAAATTGCATTTCGGTTTGGAAGTATTTCATATTCAATGCTTTATGCATGATTGATCTTTCTTGTTTAATTATTGTTTAAGCCTATCAGAAAGACAGTTTTATACCTGTAGTTCACTTTTAATTTAGAACACCTATAATAAGATTCGGTTTGGGGCACAGAATATATAGTACTCACATGAATCCGATTGTATATATCGGATAAAATGCAATTTACTGGCATGTGTACAATATACAATTGTATTTACAAACTTCAGTTTCTTCCATTTATCCGAGAAATAGGCATTCTTTCCTTTGTAAATGCTACGTTTGATACAAGTAAAATAGCATTATTAGATTTCATTCAGAACGTCAAGATGGGTAAGCCAGGATGGCATTTGTGAAAAGTCAATAGGGAGATTAAAAGGGTAGAGGCTCACCATAAACCTTATTTTCTAGATCTAGCGATCATCTCATATTTCACTAGCGTTGCATCGATTAAAGGTACTTTTCACATCTTAGGCTTTGCAGACTTGTGTTCATCGTTTGGACAACTGAGTGCATAGTCAAACACACATGGCAAAATTATGCAAGTGAAGTTGAATAAGATTCTTTGTCCCATGTCTGAGAGCGGGGTGATTTTGCAATGTGACCTCTAGCAGTGTGACCTCTAGCAGTGTGACCCTCTGATATATTGATTACACACTTTTCCCCATTGGCAAGTTCCAGTTACGACTTTTCTGAATGGTTGTAGTTAGTTCTACCTCTGTCGCAGAGAAACAGTCGGGATGGGAAGTCCTTGCAGCCCCTGTGGCAGTAATAAATCTGGTCAGAAAAGTTCTTTCTTAAAGAGATCTCGAATTGTCTCTCCTTTAGAAACACTGTCGCAAAAAAGTCAGGATTTGTAGCCCCTATGCCAGTAATAAATTTAGTCAAAAAAGTTATTTGTGGAATATGTCTTGAATTGTCTCTACTTTAGAAACAATATAGAAAAATTTCTACGGACAATGGAACCTCATCTAGCATTATTATTCATTCCTTTTCTATTTTAGATATTGCACAAATTCAATTTTTGATATATATACAGGGCGTCCATAATTAAAGTAGAGGTGTTTAGAGCCCGATCGTGGGAAAACTGGTGTACCAAACTCAACCAAATTTGCAGTAAATACTATTTAAACCATGGTGTTTTGATTTAAAAAAATCTGATATGGGCAACACATAACTTTCCTTATATAATGTAATGAATTTCTACTTTTACAGTAAAAAAATAGGTTTTTCTTATAGTAGATACTAATATTCTTTCGAAGATATTGAAGTTTCGACAATTAGTCGTCCTTTTCACTGATTTAGCGTCACTTTTTATCCATTTGGCGAGATTTTCGTTCATTTGGCAACATTTCAGAAAGTAGCCAAGTTGGCGACATTCCGCCAAATTCGTCGCCAAAATCTTGCCAAGCGTTATGGACGAAGAAATAAGTTATTCTTACAGCAGATAAATGACTATTGACGTTTAAATACAGAAGTATTACTTGAAGTATATTTTTTCATGAATGGAACGAGCTAGATCCACGAGAATGATGTCACCCAATTTATCGCATGGTATTACATATGAAAAGTGAACATGTTTCTCAATAGGAAATATTTTTTTTATTTTATATGACTTTTCGATAATTTTTTTGAAAAATGTACAATATTTCGAGAACGGTTCATGTTAGCGTTCTAAAATTTATGTCAATCGTTTTCTAATGAAAAATTACATAAGAAATGTCTATTTGCGTAACTTTATTAGAAGTTTTGATTTTTTGATGATCATTTCAAAATTTCATTCGAAAATATAGGGAGGTTCTGAACATTCGATTGCGTATAAAAACAATAGACTTCCAGTGTTTACGGATTGTGATTTTTGTACCAAATTTTGTTCGAATCGGTCCATTCGTTCGTCAGTTATCGTCTCCACAGTCTCACTGACACACACACACACACACACACACACACAGACATCACTTCAAAAATGTTTGATTCTTGATCAGGGATGCTTGAAACGTGCTCCCCCGTCGAAAACTCGAATTCGAATTTTCGACCCCGTCACAATACTTTCCTTATACATTATGTATATAAGGAAAGTAATAAAATAGATTGGATGTTTGCCACCGCGGTCCTTAGTGGCGCTGTAAGGTCCTTTTTTGGAGTAAAATAGGCATAGGAAGTACAGAAAGTTAACATTTGATATGCATTTTTAAAATGACATCACATTTGCATTTTTTACGTATTTTGTACATTTTATATTTACATTTGCATATTACGTTTACATATGTATGACATTAACGTATGCAGAATATAAACAAATCAAGCAGGTGTAAGATGAGTTGTATAAGAATTGCTGGATTTTTTCAATGCAAAATTATTTAGCTCTGGAGTCTGGAAGATAAGTGATATGAATTAAATGTTCTCTGATTTTACATAGAGAAGCAGACGATTTTATAACATTGTCTTTTTTGATGAAGTTCTAAGTTTCCAAATAAAACAAATTATTGTAGTACTGTGATAATTTAAAAAATAGTGCCGCTGAATGTATCGCATTTCAGAGATTATTAAGTAAAATTGTATTTATTTTGGAAAGTGTTTTACAATCAAAGCTTTATGCATTATTAATATTTTTTGTTTATTAAGCTATTTTTTTTTGGAAATTCCTTCTTATAACGCGTTAACATCACTACCAGAATGTGATAAAATTACATATTTTAATTTTGAAACATGCATAGATGGATGAAAAATTAACGATGATGTAGAATTTTCTGTTTGTATTTTTAAAAATGATGATTTGGAAAAAGGCTTATGTTACAAGTTGAATTCTAGTAATACAGTTTTCCAGTCTCAGATACCAGCAGTAAAATTTTTAACTGAAAGGGCTTACCAAAATTTAACACATATCAATATATGTACTGATAATTTATCTTTAATTTCGGCTTTGAATTCAGTAAACAATAAATGAAATTACGTTAAATGCATAAAACATAGAATATTTAACACTAGAATGACGAACCATATAACTACTCTGAGAAACAATTCCTCCAAAACGACTAATCCCAGCCCAGTTAAATTTTATGACTTTTCTTACGCTCTCAAGAACGCTTATTTCAAAAAATGTGTCGAAGAAACATCCTAAATGCTGTAACTATGATGCTTTGGTTTTGAATAAAAAGTATGTTGTATTTTTTTTTATGGCGGCTAAATTGACCGTTGCCCGCCGTTCTAGGTAGTTCAAAATATCCGTCGTTCTAGTGTTAAATATAGAGATTTTATAATACAGGTATGTAGTTGGGTGAAGCACGTGATGGACATCAACGAAATAAGCGATCAAATGCAGAAATTGCCTCAAAAAATGGTGAACCTATTATAGTTGCAAAGACCACTTCTATAATAAGAGCTTGTAATTTCGCCCCAGTAGCTCAACAGTTGAGCGTCGGTTGGTCAGTTTGAAGATCCAGGTTTTGATTCCACTTTGAAGCAGCAAGCTTCTCTATAATGGCGCCTGAACAAATCAACCATGTAGGTTAGGGCAAAGATGTCGGAGGTCTGAAAGTGACCCTCGAACGACTAGCATGGATTCAGTGGACTCTGATGTATTAAGCGCCGATTTCAAATCGAGAGGATAACGACTACGCAGGAACCTGGAGATAAAAACAGCATCAGAGTTCGCTTATACAATAAGAGCTTGAAATTTCATCCCGGTAGCTCAACGGTAGATCGTTGGCTGGCCAATTCAAAGATCCAGCGTTCTACAAGGTTCTTTACACAGTGGCATATCCCTATAGTTATATTTTGAAATTTTGCAAGAAATCAAAAATATATATTTGGCAAATAACTATATATTCTAGATAACATAATTTCCATTCGAATTAATAAACCTACTATAGTTAAATCGTATTTACCTGAGGTCAATTTTGATTTCCGAATTTGCAATAAATATTTAATCCACTTTGTTATCGGACACAGATCGTTTACAAAATATTTAAGCAATTTCAATGTCACGTCAACCCAAATTGACCATTCCATTCTCGAATATCCACATACTAAAAAAATTCATCTAACTAAACCAATTGCATAAAGTCAACATGTTGGTTTTTCTAACGTCTGCAAAAATAAAAATAAAAATTCTATCGATAGAATTAACAACTGTATTTTATTGCCAAGAACATAGCATACAGGAAATTCCTAAGAATTGCATTGTTGCTTTTAATTCTGATCTGGTAAATATTATCGTGATTTGCTCATTCAACTGTTTCAATTTCTTTCTGTAAATATTTAAATTTTATTTTGCTATTTTATATTTTATGTATAATTTAATTTTAAAATTCATTATTTTCCAATATACGTATTGGGTGAAAATGTCCTTTTGTGTTGTGGCTACATAGAAAGTGATTGAGTATTGTCTTTTATTATAGTAAGATATCCCATGAATAATACCATTTTTTAAATTAATTACGACCAGACTGCCCGATGACCTCACAAATACGTTTTAATTTAATTCAAAAATATTACAGAATATAAAGTCAGTTTAAACAATTCCACAGGAATTATTTCACAGTTACCTTACACCTTTCTGGTAGGTCGGACGGTCTGGGTTTCAACAACAACAACAGGAATTATTTTATTTTAAGTTAGCAAATAGAAGGGCCACTTTTTATAACACATTTCCTTCAAAATAATTGCTTTAGGTATTTAAGAAATGTTTCCAATGGACATGAAGCTGTTGTAAGTATGGGTAGTAGGTCATTATAAAAACAGTATTTGGAATTTTAAAATACAGGTTATGCCAAGCATGTACTCTACACTGCTTTACCATCAAAGGATTTAGGAAATTATCGTATGGTTCAAAGTGCCGAAGGTCACAACTTAAACCAATGGATAATTTGACCCTGCATTGAAAAAACCGTTCTTATATCAATATGTATAAATTGAGACTCTATAATAACGTAGTTCCATTGTACCTATTTCTGAAATACAGCTAACCTATTTTGATCCGTATTTTCTCGGTGCCTTTCTTTCCCGATGAACGTGACCAGAAAAACAGACGAGCTAAATCCCCTTTCAAGCTTAGACGGAGGAAAGAGCACAGATCGAAACATTTCTCTCAATATCTCAATAAAGATTCTAGTCAAAAAATTTTAATCTGTTGAAAGGAAGTGAACATGAACAAAAATAAAACTTCGAAGAAATTATATTTGTAAAGATGCAGATATAGTAATTTAATGACGGTCTTTGTCTGATTATAAAGACTGCGGCTCGTTTCGAGGAAGTCTGATTGTTAGAAATTTGGTATAATACTGTGACTTGGTGAACACTGTACGTTACCACATTATAGCTTGTGTAGGTGTGAGACCAGGAATTGAGTTTACACAAGATTTAGGTGAGACAGTTTTATGTTCAATATTTATGGTTTTCTGCAATAGCAAACAAAGCATCAGACTTGGGGACGTAAATTTTATGGCATCCTGATACGAAGGTCAAGCGAAGGATACGAAAGGTCAAAGTAGGCAATAAACCAAGGAGGCTAAAGTAAAGACACGAGAGACCACAAGAGTGGTCAAAATGTAACCAATATACTAAATGTCTGGGCGCATTGTCCAAAGTCGGCGAATCAGAGCCAAATAGGCGTATCCTCAGGCAAAAAGAGGAGGCAGCCAAGATATAATATTACACAACTGCTACGAGACAGAAGTAAGATATGAAAGTAATTATGAAGGGAGTTATGCAGTTAGTATGTGAGAGATTACGCAGAGATTCCAGAGAGAACAGCAAGAGATGAGAGATAATTCCAGAGAGTAAGACGTTAACGAACAGAGCGACTACCGTAATGATTCCATAATATTGTGTGAGACAGATTAGTCCGGAGATAGTCCACAAAATGTGACCTAAACGGCAGTCAGAGTCCAAAGAGATTTCAACAAAATTAGCACAACCAGAACGAGTAGCAGTACCATACTTCGAGTTGGTACCAGTACAATGTACAGTGATGCCAGCGTTGTGGGCAGGTATGTGCTTATTAAATATTGTAGCAGGTCTTAGAGTATGTTGATAATAGTAACTGGTCTGACATTTGCTCTCTCCGCCGCAATTAATATGAATAATTGTTGTAATAAATAATTTAATAAGTAATCTACGTTGTTAATAAATGATTATATTTCAAAATTAAGTATGGTGCCAATAATTGAGTAGCATTATGTTAATTAATATTCTTTTACAGAACTCGCACTGAAGATAAATAAAGTGAGTTAACATTGTATTTCATGTCACAATGCAATATGTAACAATGTTCCACGATGTACGATCATTACGGCCATGTGCTAAGATTAATTAAATAAATGCTTTGCTTATCTTCGTTTTTGTGCCCCACAGTAGGGTACAGATGAAAATAGAAGGTATACTATCAACTAATACGACTGGTGGTGGAGAGCCGTGATTCGAATTCTAGATGGAAAATTAGTACTTTACAATAGCATCTGATATATTTCACCCTGCATGTAATGATGGATATGTGAAGACTGAAATATACCCAATTTCGAATTTTTGACGGACCTGTGTATGAATTATAGCGACAATTTTTAATTCTCGAGTGTAACGACGAATCTGCAGTAGGCTCTAGATTTAACTGCAGTAACGCAATCGTCTGAACTGAATGGATAGATGACATTTTCGATATATTTTCATACTATATCTTCTTCAACATCTGTTTATACTAATTGCCAAGTGTCCGTCTGTCTGTCTGTCTGTCTGTTCGTCTGTCTGTCCGTCTGTATGTCCGTCTGTCTGAACCTCTGCCTGTCCGTCTGCCTGTCCGTGTCCTTGTCCGTGTGCCTGTCCTTCTGTCTGTCACACTTTTTTAGGCACTTCCCGAATAGATAGAGTCTTGCAATTTGTTACACGGCTCGATCGTTCGAAAAAATAAATCCCCTGGAAAAATCGATTTTTTCGAAAACGTTCTCTAGACGGGGTGCTCCACACCAAAACGTTCGAAAAGTGAAATGATAGGAAAGCATAATTTGCCATAAGATAGAGACTTCAAATTGGGTGTATGGGTAAATAGTTCGAAAGGAAGAAAGTGTGCAATTTCGGATTTCCAATATTGTCTACTTAAGGGGGTGCCGAATACCAAAATGTTCGATTTACCGAACAAATGAGAAACGGATACTTTAAAATTGGATAGAGGCTTGAAATTTTGTATATGGAATAATCATTTGATAAAAACACCCAAGACGATTATAGTTTTCCAAAAACGTTCGTTTAAGGGGGTGCTCTAGAGGAAAACGTTCGAAATGTGAATTGATAAGAAAACATTCTTCGGGATGAGATATAGATTTGAAATTTGGTGCACGGGTAGATAGTTTGGAAGGAAGAAAGTGTACAATTTCAGTGTTCCAATATTTTCTACTTTAGGGGGTGTTGCATACAAAAATGTTCGATTTTGGGGTTGAAGTAGAAACACTCCTTTTAGAGCGTGATAGAGGCTTGGTATTTGCTATATGGGCAAATCATTTAATAAAAAACCCAAGAAGAATGTAGTTCTTCAAAATGTATAAATAAGGGGGGTGAGTACTCCACAAAAATACATTCGAAAGGTGAAATGATAGAAAAAACATACTTTGGGATGAAATAGAGACTTCAAATTTAGTATATGTGTAGATAGTTAAAAAGGAAGAAAGTGTGCAATTTCAGTTTTCCAACATTTGCTATTGTAGGGGGTGCCGCACATTAAAATATTCGATTTGACCAACATATGAAAAACGCCTCCTTTACAATGTGATAGAGGCTTGAAATTAAGTATACGGGGTAATCATTTGATATAAAAATCCTACGTTTATTGCAGTTTTTCAAAAATGATCACTTAAGTAGGTGCAACACAGAAAAACGTTCGGAATTTGAAGGGATAGAAAAGATGATTCACGATAGGATACAGACATCAAATTTGGTGTGCTGGTAGATAGTTTGAAAGGACAGAAAGTGTGCAATTCGAAATTTCCAATATTTGCAACTTTAGGGGTGCCGAACACCAATATGTTCCATTTTGGGAATAAATGAGACACTACTCCTTTTAATGTGATAGAGACTTGATATTTGGCATATGGGCCAATCTTCTGATAAAAAACCCAACAGGAAAAGAGTTTTTCAAAAATGTTCAGTTATGTGTGTGATCTAAAGGAAAACGTTCGAAACAGGTTATAACAAAATAGTATGCTTCGGGATGAGATAGAGACTTTAATTTGGTGTACTGTTATATAGTTCGTAAGGATGACGTGAGCTATTTAAAATTTACAATATTTTCTTCTTTTGGGGGTTCCACACACTAAAATATGCGATTTGCCGAATAAATGTGAAACGCGAATTATTAAAAAATTGACAATATTCAGTGGTTGCGAGATCGTTGATTTTCAACGGGTATTCGGCTAGTTCTAAACAGTTTGCGTAAGATATAAGGAGGAGCAATGTAGATTGAAGTCATTCTCAATAAGTCATAATTAATATTTGGTGCATTTGCTGTCGATGCTAGTGAATATCATTACGATTGCTAACAAGTAAAGATTTTCTTTCTGGTATTGCAGTGTTCTTAATTGGAGAGTAAGTAAACAACTATGGCAACAGAAAAGTAATAACCGATAATTTTTAATTTAAATGTTTAAATATATAAGTTTTTAATAGTAATAATAATGAAATGGTTGGGAATATTTAATTCAAACTGTAATTAAAATAGTTATTATTGTTTAAGAGTGTTTCGAATTAATTAAAATTTCTTAATAAAATAAAAACCTGTTACAGACTCACAAAGTAATCTCAATCACTATTTGTAATTACTGTTCTATCTTTAAAAATAAGATTCAATCATAATTACTACACCATATCTACTCAAAATCCACACTCCGATGGGACTATCAGCCAAACATAGTCCGTAAATATTCCCTTCCTCTAAAACAAAATGGAGAAAATAAATATGCAAAATCCCGACAGCTGCCTCTTGTAAAAAATGATAGAAGAATTATTTATGTCTCAGAAAACCTCAGTTCACAATATATTATAGGAATTTCGAATTCCCCTCAGAATATTTTCTATAAATTCAAAATGTCTTTGGTAAAAGACGCATGAATCCTTTTTATATGGATATGCCCAATCTGATCACGATATATTTATTGGGACCGAATGAAATTTTCGTTTTGCTTTATCAATTCCAGAAATACAACTAAACTCTTTGAACCGCATTTTCTCGGTCACTCCCGTCGAACGTGACTAGAAAAACAGACGATCCAAATCCTTTCTCGAGATTAGATAGAAAAGAGCTTGCACCTCAGGACAGATCTCTCTCATTTTCCCAATAACGTATTTAGTCCAGGAATTTTAATCTGTTGAAAGGAAACAGACTTGAATAGAAACTAAACTTTAATAAAATCCGATTTGAAAAGATGTAGCTGTAGAAACTTTAAATAGAAATAGAGAAGGCAGTTCTAATATTATATAGATCGTTAAAGTTTTATGTTAAAGTGACATTTATTTATCTATTTTTCTATTGTTACTAATATTTAAGAAATATACATTTAAATTCCTTATCAGAATAACAACATTTTGGTTTCAGTAGTATCAGAACTCTCAAACCTGAAAAAAATTCAATATTTAATTTAAAATATAATAAATTTTAACCAATTCTTGACATTTTGGTGCAATTTGCATAAGGAAATTCCTATTCAAACAAAAGTTAGAGCAAATTTAAAAAATCATGTTTTGGGAGTTAAAAGAACAATTTGGAATTTATAGGAATAATTTGAAATTAATAGTGACCGCATGTAGCATTTCGTTTGTTTACATCGTAAAACTTTTTTTAATTTGATCGATTTGGTAATATGTAGTAAGTAAGAACGTGAAGAAGATTAGTAAGCAGCTTATCTTCAATTTAACAGTTCAAAACCAAAGTTTTGTTTATGAAATCGGCATATTTATCCAGCTCTGTTGCGACTGAATGTGTATATTTCACGTGCTCAACTCTAATCACTTCAGATATGTTATAATCATACATTATTTCACAGAATTTACTAGTTTTATTTAAATAATAATATTATACACCGGTCTGGTAAAAAATTGCGAAATTCGTAATTTCAATGAAATAAATATGTAAACTCAATTGGAAACAGAAGGCATTTGCTGAGCATATACTAACTAATGCCTAAGAGGAAGTTAAGATTGTAGCGACTGGCGTCCATGGACGCCAATGTCTGCAAAGGAGGATCGAACTGTTTGGGATAGTGTATGTCAAATAACTATCTTTCTGAAATATTCTTCGTTTGGGATTGAGACTGTCCCACCCGTAAGAGAAAGGTTAGTATCCGGAAAATTCCATGTGTCAGCCACGTGGAAATTTGTTGAAAGTATTTGGGTCTTTCTTAGGAAAAGTAAAAACATATCTTAACAAGAAAGATCAATCATGCTTAAAGCATTGATTATGAAACACTTTCCAACTTCAATGCTATTTTATTTAAACATGTCTAAAATGCACTACATTCCTGGGTAATATTTTAAAACTTCTCACAATAATACATTGATTTATTATATTTGAAAACTTAAACTTTCATCGAAAATATTGAAATTCATTCAAATGACGGCATTGAAATATAAATTGCCTGGTTTAAACATCTCTAAAATGTGATATATTACTCGGTAATAATTTCAGAATTATCATAATACCACGATAATTTATATATTTATAAACTTTATCTAAAACAACTGAAATTCATTCAAATGACGTCATAGAAAAAATAACACGCCTGGGTCTCTCTAAAAAAGCAGCATTTCATTCATAAATAATTTCCCATTCATCACAATACTATAATATTTCCATCATCACAATACTATAATATTTCCATCATCACAATACTATAATATTTCCATCATCACAATACTATAATAATTTATTTTATTTAAAAATTAAGACCATGGAGCTACAAGTAATTTAACTCTATGCTTAAAACTTCATCGCAAAAATCGTCCTTCTCTCTGGAAAGTCAATGAATATTTCTTTCATATCAGCTATGCAGACTCCATGAACTAAATTCTTTTGCGTTAAAAAAGTACAGCATTTCCTATCCAACTGATCCTACATATTTTTCTGTTTACATTTTACATAAGTGAAAAATAGGCTTCGTTGTAGAAATAATCAAATTTGGATGAGCATTTAAACTCAAATATATTGTAATTGCGTTGTTTTAGTATGTAATTGCACAGAATATAAACCAAATTAATGTGGTTTTAGGACGGATACACCACTCAATAGGAATTGAAAAGAACTTAAAAAACCACGATTTTGAGACAAGATGGATGCCATATATCATTTTGAAGTGGATCACGTGATACTTTCATATCATGGTCAGGTGATCGTTTCATATAAGAGGTGTTATTATAATTTTAATTCTTATTTAAAAAACTACTGAATATATTTCGCTGAATTTTTTTTATATATTTTATGGAACAATTTGAATATTACCTAAAAATTTCGAAGCAATTTATGAATTTTAAATCCGCTTAAAAAATGTTTGAATAAATAGGTCCCAAAGGGCTCAATGTATTTCATTTTTTCAACCCGGGTTCAATACAAAACTAATTGGGTGATATTATTCATTTATATTGCCATAGGTCCTACAGACCGTCGGAACAACATACTAAAATTTCATTTTGATTAAGTCATTTTTACGGCAGTTATCGTGCTAACGGACAGACAGACAGACAGAATGAACAAAGTCATTAACACTTTTCAACTTTGTTGTAAAGTGTTAAAAACAAAGTTACTGGATGGTAATACAATTGATTTAAAAGTCGACTGTTTGTTTTAAAGAACTTATACCTCAAATCTAAAAATTTTGCTTGGATTTTTGGAAAGTTCTGAATATTTTTTATATTGTTGTCTGGCTTACTTAACGCTAAAAAATAGTTTCCTTGAGGGCTCCTAGGTCTCTGCTATATGCTTTTTCTTATATAGTTTCTTTTATGAAATATCTTTATAAAGGTATGTTGTACATTTTGCAATAGTATAATGGGAGATAATATCTTTATTTGACATTTTAAAGATATTTATTTAAATGTGATTTACTCAATTTTTCGTATATTGCACTTTTTCGAGCATTTTTCAAGAAGTAATTTCATTTCATAAAACTTTTTATAATTGTTCGGTTTGTGTTATTTTACAGGACGTATACCTAAAATTGAACAATTTTTTTTTGAATTTTTGGAAAGTTCTTAATATTTATATGGTAGCCTGGCTTAAGTAACGTTAAAACGTTGTAAGGTTAATAGCTTCCGTGAGGGGGTTCTGGGCCTCTCCTATGTACTCTTTTTCATACTATTTTTTATGAAATAACTTTATAAAGATGAGGTGCGCATTTTGTAATAGTATATAATAGGAGATTAGTTCTTTATTATATCTTTTACAGTCATTTTTTACTTTATATGTGATTTTGTCAGTTTCGCATATTTGATATTTGCGCACAACTTTTCTCAAAAAGTAATTAAACAACAAACATGAAATTTTCTAGAATCGTTCAGTTTGTTGTTCTAAAGAACTTGCACTCAAATTCAAGAATGAATTTTGTTTGAAATGTTTTTCGTTATAATTTTATTTAGATAAAACTGTGTTATTTTAAAATTTGAATTTTAAATTTAATTTTTAAAATCTTTAATTATGAAAATGTTTTCATTCTGAGGTATAACTTCTTGAAAGGATATTTTTGCATCATAATAAACAATATTTTTGCTTTTGGAAGGGCGAATTTACTTGGACGGATGTAGCTCACGAAGGGCTCTGGCTTTAGGGGTTTAAGATATTTTTGACTATTAGTTCGTTTTATCTGTTTCTGAAGAATTTAATGTTAAATCAAAGGAAGTTTTTCATAATAAAACATACCCCTCTTCATAATGGTATTTTTATTGGTTGTGAATAACAGTATATTTTTACTCCATTAATTCTTAGAGTACAAATTCTTCTGATACGCATTTCTAGGTCAATACTGTAGAACGTGACTGGGCAGACAGACGAGGTAAATCCTCTTAGAAGAGAGCTTTCTCATCAAGGAAATACTTAACTCATTTTATCTATAAAGATTTTATTTCAGGAATTTTAATCTTTTGAATGGAAATACATTTGATCGAGACATTCACTTCGCTGTATTTCTATTTGCAAGTACTAATTTGATTACTTTAGCTTAGGAGCAGAAAATAGTGTAGTTTTGAAATAAATTATACACGTATTCGCATTATGATATTGTCATCTTTACGATACGATTTGGTTTATTTTAACAAATTAAGAAATCGACCAATCAAAATTATCAATTTAAATGCAATTGAAAATGTGTTTGTATGTATGTTTGATTGTGTGTGTTTTCTCATCATCACGAAAGAACAAACAGCTGCACTAAATATCATAAAATGTTGTGGGTAGCCGTGAAATAGCCCCATGTAAATAAAATTTAGTCAATGTGTTGAGTTTCGTTATCGAAATATTAATGGAAAACGAAACTCCAATACACAGACGATTATACAGACGATTATTTATCGCTATATGTTTTTTTAGCACTTTACAACAAAGTTGAAAAGTGTTTATCACTTTGTTCATTCTGTCTGTCTGTCTGTCCGTTAGCATGATAACTGCCGTAAAAATGACTTTATCAAAATGAGATTTTAGTATGTTATTCAGACGGTCTGTGGGACCTATGGGAATATAAATGAATAATATCATCCAATTAGCTTTAGATTGAAACCGGGTAGAAAAAGTTATATACATTGAACCTTAAGGGACCTAATTTTTCAAACATTTTTTAAGCGGATTTGAAATTCACAAATTGCTTCGAAAATTTTAGGTAATATTCAAATTATTCCATAAAATATATAAAAAAAATCAGCAAAATATATTCAGTAGTTTTTTAAATAAAAATTAAAATAAACACCTCTTATATGGAGCGATCACGTGACCATGCTATGAAAAGATCACGTGATCCACTTCAAAATAAAATATAGTATCCATCTTGTGTCAAAATCGCGATTTTTAAAATTATTTTTAATTTGCATTTAGTGTAGTATCCGTCCTAAATCCGCTTTATTTTTGCCTAATTTCTGTGCATCTGTATTCTGAAACAGCGGAATTATAACATATTTTAATTTAAATGATTATTGTCATCCATCGTGTGTCAAAATTGGGATTTTTAAAGTACTTTTTAATTTATATTTAGTGTTGTATCCGTCCTAAAACCGCTTTATTTTTTCTTAATTTATGTGCATCAGTATTCTGAAAGAACACAATTACAATATATTTGAGTTTAAATGATCATCCAACTTTGATTATTTCTACAACGAAGCCTAATTTTCCTTTATAGAGAATGCAAACAGATTAGGCTATAAGATGAGTTGTATCCGTCTTAAAACCCCGTTATTTTTGCATAAATTCTGTGCATTTACATACTGAAACAACGTAATTACAATATATTTGAGTTTAAATGATCATCCAAATTTGATTATTTCTACAACGAAGCATATTTTTCACTTATGTAAATTGTAAACTGCAAAATATGTAGGATGAGTTGTATAAAAATTGCTGTATTTCTTTAACGTAAAATTAGTTAGTTCATGGAGTCAGCATAGCTGATATGAATGAAATATTCATTGATTTTACAGAGAGAAAGACGATATTTTTCGTTGAAGTTTTAAGCTTAGAGTTTAATTACTTGTAGCTCCATGGTCTTAAATTTGTAAATAAAATAAATTATTTTTGTACAGTGATGAATGAAATGAATGGAAGAATGTTATGAATGAAATGCTGCTTTTATAGAAAGACCCAGGCGTGTTATTTTTTCTATGACGTCATTTGAATGAATTTCAGTCGTTTTCGATGAAGTTTTCAAATATAATAAATTATCGTAGTATTATGATAATTCTAAAATTATTACCGAGGAATGCATAACATTTTAGAGATGTTTAAACCAGGCAATTTCTATTTCAATGCCGTCATTTGAATGAAGTTCATTTTTTTCGATGAAGGTTTAAGTTTTCAAATACAATAAATTAATGTTGTATTGTGATAAATTTTAAAATATTACCGAGGAATGCTTTGCATTTTAGAGATGTTTAAATAAATTTGCATTGGAGTTGGAAAGTGTTTCATAATCGATGCTTTAAGCATGATTAATCTTTCTTGTTTTATTTTTATTGTTTTATTTACCTTTCGTCACTATAGATTGTAAATAGTTATTTCTCAAACATTGCATCAGATTTCGAGGCGATCAACAATTATTTGTGAGTGATATTCCATTGCCTACCTCATCCTTAATCTCGAATGTAAATAATTAAGTGTTGTTTTATTTACTTTCTGTGAATTTACATGCAGACTGAACGAACATTGACTTAGCTAAATTCAGACATTTTTACTTTCCTTATATACAGTAATGTATAAGGAAAGTATTGTGACGGGGTGGAAAATTCGAATTCGAGTTTGCGACAGGAGAGCAAGATTCAAACATACCTGGTCACGAATCGAACAATTTCGAAGTGATACCTGTGTGTGTGTGAAAGTATGTGTATGTGTGTGAGGGGGACACTCGCCAAATGGATAAAAATGACTCTAAATCAATTATGACTAATTGTTGATGACGATATGGAAAATGACAACTCATTGACAAAAATTCAATATCTTGGAAAGAATATAAAAAATCTGATGTGGGCAGCCCATGACTTTCCTTATATAATGCAATGAAATTACTACTTTTACAGTAAAAAAAAATAGATTATTTTTATAGTAGTTATTTATATTCTTTCAAGATATTGAATTTTCGTCAATGAGTCGTCATTTTCCTTGTCATCACCATCAATGAGTCGTCATTGATTTATCCTCATTTTTATCCATTTGGCAAGTTTTTCGCTAATTTAGCAACATTTAAAAAAGTCGCAAAGTTGGCGACATTCCACCAAATCCGTCGCCAAAATCTCTCCAAGCGTTATGGACGAAGAAATAAGTTATTCTTACAGCAGATAATTGACGATTGGCATTCAAATACAAAAGTATTACTCAAACCATCTTTTTTCATGAATGGAACGAGCTAGATCCACGAAAATGATGTCACCAAAATTATCGCATGGTATTACATATGAAAAGTGAGCATGTTTCTCAATAGGAAATATTGTTTTCTTATTTTATATGACATTTTTATAATTTGAATAAAATGTGCAATATCTCGAGAACGGTTCATATTACGTTCTAAAATTTATGTCAATCGTTTTCTAATGAAAAATTACATAAGAAGCGGCTATTTGCGTAACTTTATTAGCGGTTTTGATGTTTTGACGTTTTTTCAAAATTTCACTTGAAAATTTAGGGAGGTTCTGCACATTCGATTGCGCATAAAAACAATAGACTTCCAGAGTTTACGGATTGTGATTTTTGTACTAAATTTCGTTCAAATCGGTCCATTTGTTCGTCCGTTATCGTCTCCACACAAGTAATACCAACTATAAAAATAATCTATTCCAACTTTTCTTATATACATAATGTATAAGGAAAGTATTGTGAAGGGGTCGAAAATTCGAAATCGAGTTTTCGACGGGAGAGCACGTTTCAAGCATCAATGATCACGAATCAAACATTTTTGAAGTTATGTTTGTGTGTGCGTGTGTGTGTGTCAGTGAGTTTGTGGAGACTATAATTGACGAACGAATGAACCGATTCGAACGAAATTTGGTACAAAAATCACAATCTGTAAACAATGGAAGCTTATTGTTTTTATTCGCAATTGAATGTTCAGAACCCTCCAAAATATTCGAGTGAAAATTTGAAAAAATCGTAAAAAATCAAAACCGCTAATAAAGTTACGCAGATAGACATTTCTTACGTAATTTTTCATTAGAAAACGATTGACTTAAATTTTAGAACGCTAACATGAACCGTTCTCGAGATACTGTACATTTTTCAAAAAAATTATCAAAATGTTATATAAAATTAAAAAAAAATATTTCCTATTGAGAAACATGTTCACTTTTCATATGTAATACCATGCGATAAATTGGGTGACATCATTCTCGTGGATCTAGCTCGTTCTATTCATGAAAAAATATACTTTGAGTAATACTATTGTATTTGAACGCCAATAGTCATTTATCGGCTGTAAGAATAATTTATATCTCCGTCCATAACGCTTGGCGAGATTTTGGCGATGAATTTGGCGGAATATCGCCATCTTGGCGATATTTTTAATTGTTACCAAATTAACAAAAATCTCGCCAAATTGATAAAAATGACGCTAAATTAATGAAAATGACGACTAATTGAAGAAAATTCAATACCTTGGAAAGAATATAAGTATCTACTATAAGAATAACCCTTTTTTTAACTTAAAAGTAGTAAATTCACTGCATTATATAAGGAAAGTCATGTGTTGCCCACATGAGATGTTTTTTTACTGTAAAAGTAGTAAATTCGTTGCATTATATAAGAAAAGTCATGTGCTGTCCACATCAGATTTTTGTAATTGCCGGAATAAATAGACGTGACTTAAACTTGATAGAAAAAAAACGCAATATAAATACAGCATTTCTACTATCCAGAGATGCGCAGAATGCTAAAACTTATTTTTCTTAATCAGCAATCTTGATTTCCATTTTGTTTAATTAAAAAAACAATAAAAACACAAAACTAAAAATATATAAAATGTCGCACATTACTTACACAACAGAATTCGTATTTGAAACGAATTTTTCATGTTGAACTATTATTTGAAAGTCCATTGAAATACGAATGCGTCTTTTAGATCTGAACTCGCATTTGAAATATATATTTCATACGTATTTGGCTGTAGTTTCAGTTGCTCCAGCTGCTGAGTTTCAGATACTTGTATTTCAGTATATGATACTAAAAACAAACAAAATCCTAGAATATAGATTTATGTTATCACTCCCATCATGATGCTTTCCTTTTATACTAAATGTATTGTTGAATTCGCAAAAGGATCAAAACTATTTTTTGGGATGTCGATTATTTTTTTATACTTATACCCAATGATCAGAAAATTTCAAAGAGTATTCACGGTGATGTTGCTTTTTCCAACTCAAATCGGATTAGACAATGGCTAAATCAGATCCTTAGACAATCGTACCGCTCGGGTTCGTAAGACTTAAACTGTGGATGGCTGAAAAAAAACTGTCCAGCCCAACACAAGAAAGTATATGAAGTGGTGTTGTCTCAGCGTTGTAACGCTTCGTGCAAGCAAGAACTGTCTTGTTTCAATCACAAACATGAGCCTCAGGTGGACATTTCTTAAACTGGCACAAACTATCTGATACCATCTATCTGATACCATCATCTGATATCATAATAGTCAACGGATGTCTCCGGTTTGCAACTCATGTACCAGTTATGAGAAGCAGGCATTCTCCACATTCTGTTTTCTCACATTTTGTTGCAAGAAAAATCAGTCTAGTAGAAAACAATTAAATATCGTTCCTTACTACCCCCCCCCCTTGCCAAACCATCTGTCATCTCATTGCAGAATATTCTAACATTCGATGGAATCCAATGGATGTGAGTTTCTCGATGTTGAGACAAATGCTGTAATTTAATAATCTATCACATTGTTTCAGTATTTCAAAAGCTGTATGGAACAATTACTATCTGACAAGATCCAAATGCTGTACGGAAAGCTGAATTATTTGATATAGTTATGGATTCATCTGCAGCCATCGATACAGATCGGGGGACTGATCTGAGACCAGGATTTGTTCTATTAAATTTAAGAGCAATGTCCCTACAGCTGATTTAAATACCGCCACCCGTTTTCCCCTCTTCATTCTTATTTCCGTCAGTATAGATCTCTAGGACATCTCCAGGAATACAAACACCAAACCACCACAACCACATGCAAAACCATCTGCGTCAAATAATCAGGAATATGACATTGTTTATTAGCCCGCAAGGAAAATTCAGTGCAAAAGTAAATATTAGAGAGATCAGAAATGGTGCCAGACAGTGATCTAGGAAGAATTGCTCAACATTCAGGTCCATAAATCCCCTTTTCTCACCACAAGATGACTGTATTTTTTATTCTTTGTTTGCTAATCCATTGACTACTGAATTGGAAGGTACGATGTGGCTGCCAAAGCTTCTGATCTCGAACATATATTTAACCAACTTAAAATATCTTCTACGACAAAGAGTTACAGATCGGCATCATAAGAGTTCAAAGCAGTTGGGCAGCTGTTTTGAAGACCAGTGACATATCTTGTTGCACTAATTTGTATCCTTTCATGCTTTTTAAAATTAGTGAAATTTGCAACTTGTTAGATTTGATAGCCATGTTCTAAAATAGGTCTAACAATGGTAGTCCTACTTAAGGTTTTAGCATCAACACCCCAGTAACTTCCTGAAATATATTTGATAATAAGAGGCGGACGAATTGCAGTTTATGTTGGTTCCGAAACCAGATGCACCAGGGTCGAAGATTCACTAAACTTCAAAGTTGTATGCTATCATTTAGCTAGGCATATTGTAATGCCTTACATGTCAATAGTGTTCAAATAACAAGGCTCGCCGTACTCGCCTATTCTGCCAAGTGCACTGTGAGGCAGCGTAACAGAACTTGGGTAAATGTTCATGGTAAAAGTTACCTTAATGTGCTTCATCGATCTCTGAAACAAAATATTTTCAAAATAGTATTTTGTCAGAGAAGATCATATTACAATAAATCTAGTAATTTCGAAACATTCACTTGAACTTACAAGGAGAAAAAAAAAATGATTTGTAATAAAAGCAAGATTTGAATGTATCATTTCTCGTAGTAATATATATTTATTTGGACGGAATGATAATACTGTTTCATTTTATCAATTTTTTGGGTATATCTAAATTCCTTGATCCGCATTTTCTCGGTCACTCCGGTCGAGCGTGACTAGAAAGACAGACGAACCAGATCCATCCTCAAGCTCAGATAAAAGAGCTTTCTGCTAAAGGCAGTTTTTTGTCATTTTATCCCTAAGGATTTTATTTAAGAATTTTTAATCCGTTAAAAGGAAATGGACATGGACAAAAATGAAATTCCAATGAAATTCCATTTGCAAAAATGTAAACGTAGTGATTTGATAACTGTGGTTTAGAAATGGAGAGTAGGGAATTTAGGAATAGTAAGTTTGCCAATAGGAATTCTGATTGTTAAATATTTGGACTGATACTGTGAGTTTATATACTTGGCATATAACATAAATATAGTTCAAGTCAGCCAAAGGGTATTTGCATAGATTGAGTCAAATGTTGCTTACGAGAGTTGTTTAATTAAGTCACCGCTGATATATATATATATATATATATATATATTTCAATTTAGATAACTATCGTTAAATTTCCTACAGGATAATTTTAGAATGATTATAATATAATTCAAGGGGTTGGTCGTACCGGTAATGACTGACTTAAATTATTCTTACCTGGCTCAGAGCGTATGATGCATGATGATTAGAAACGCGCGTATTGTATTCTCGGTCTCTCAAGATGAACAGAACTTTTCAAATGCGACTGCCATCTTACCCCACCAACGTCATTAAATTTCATTGGACGTCACTGGATTCTGTGTGCACAGCACAATTCAAAATATCTGCGCAAGGTGTTTACGTCTGGATATTGTCACTTCAAAATTAACAAGCAATTTTTAACTGCAGTAAAGCGAAAACTGTTTGTTTTTTAGCAATTCCTTTCAAAGCTTACTCTGGACCATTACATCCCGAATGCGGAAATCTAACTATCAAACTGAAAATTTTCTGATTCGTTTCTGAACTGAAAGCCCAAACTTATGTTAAAGAATTCATAAACTGCCTTATAGAACATAAACAGAAAATACAGGGTGTCCCAAAAAGATTGAAACGAGCTTTAATTCTTTACCTGTTGGAAATAACTGGGCAATATAAATTACAAAAATGTTGAAAGTAAGATTGGAAATAAGACTACGTTAATGAAACAGTCATCCTATTAATTTTCAAAAAAGTTACACTTTTTAAATTTTTATACGACCCCCTTCGACAATTTTGGTCAATCATAATCTTTTTATTTTTAATGCAACAAGATCATTAAAAAACCTGCATATGTGTATCTTTAAAATTGAGCGAGTTATATTTATTTGAAAATTGAACATTGTGAATGGGAACATTGGAATTGTATATTGTGAATTCATATATTAACTTAGAAATGCAAATTTGCGACATATCACAAACAAGATAAAACTGGATAATAATACATCGGATACCCAACCGCGTAGTGAGTACCACTGCTTTAGATGATCTCTGCCTGTGTAACGCTTTATTTAGATGCATTTATGATAAAAAATATTGACACATATTAACGTATTTTTGATCGAAACAATTCCCATTGTCAAGTCGTTTATGATCCCCATTTTCACTGCTGAAACAGCTTTTCAAATGGTACGGAAAATTGGCATAAGTCAGATTTTTCCTTTATCATAATTCAGTTGATTTTAAAGATACAGATATGCGAATTTTTTTAATGATCTTGTTGCATTAAAAATAAAAATTTTCTGATTGACCAAATTTGTCTAAGGGGGTCGTATAAAAATTTAAAAAGTGTTACCTTTTTGAAAATTAATAGGCCTATTTCATTAACGTAGTCTTATTTCCTACTCTATTTTCAACATTTTTGCAATTTACATTGTTCCCTTATCTCCAGCAGGTAAAGAATTAAAGCGCGTTTCAATCTTTTTGGGACACCCTGTATATTAGTTCAGTCATTAGTATATTACAGTCATGGCAAAATCCTAGCTGTTAAATTTTTATAAGATATTTTTATTATTAAGCGTTAACCTAGGCGGAATTTTTGTTACTTGAAAATTATATCAACATGCACAATATCTATAATACTAAAAGAAGATGCATGCCTGTTTGTGTCGCCTGTAACAGAAAATCTATAACGGACATGAAATTCTATACAAGTGTACTTTGGCTCCAGTGAGGAACCATCTCATCAAGTTCTTTTAAAATTGATATTATTTCTATAGTATTAAATTCTGAAGCTTCATTTTGAATGATTTATGCACAAATCGTTTTTTCAGTCATGAAAAAAAATAATAATCAAATATCCAGGCACTTGATGCGATCAAAAACATCATGGCATAGTTTCCATCTTAATACCATCGTAAATATTAAAAAAAATTATCTTTCAAAGACGCTATAGACTGAATACGTACTATGGACAGATACGTTAGAGAGAACGCAGTGAATCCTTTGCAGCGGACGGCTACACCACTTCAGAAGTTGAATGAATGAATACAATTATTCTCTGCATTAATTGCAGATAACGCCGAGTATGTATTGTATACTATAGCCAAAACATGTGATAATTTCCAATTATCATGTATTGCCCTTCTTTGTCTCCGAGCAGTCTTCATCAAGTTTTATTGGTATACGACGTAATAATTTGCTGATTCATGAGCATTCGCTCATATAAAAATTAAATAAATAAATAAAACATTTCAAAATTCAAATAATTTAAAAGTAAACAGCATCAATTGAAAATGAAAATATTAAAATTTAAAAAGCACGCAAACGGTCTTTGAAATCCAAATTATGAATACTCAACTAAAGTTTTTAACACTTAAATTATTGAAAGTAAAGAGATTATTTAAAATTATAAGCATTGAAATTATTGAAAAGTAAACTGAAGAGATTTGAGAAGTATCAGATTGGATGTATAAAAGTATGTATTACATTTTCATTTCATTCAGATCTGTATATTCACCAGTAAGTATTTTGTTAATATTTATGCTGTATTTAGTCACACATTCATGTCATTCATTGACTTCCGAATCGGAAGAAAAATTGGATGCAGAACAGGCAATTGTTTATAAAGCGCATCAAAAAGTATGTACTTGCATATCAAAAAGTAAGTACTTACATTTTAATAAAGTTTTTACTTACACGAAAATATCGATTGCATACCCAGTTCCAAAAGCTTGCTATACATTCAATATAAGAATAATGCATTTTTTCATCCTTCCGTAACGCTTGAGGATAAATTTGGCAATGCAATTGACTGGCTATTGGCGTCATTCTTTTTAATGCTACCAAATTAACGAAGATATTCCCAAATTGATGAACATTATGCTACATCACTGAAAACAATTGTGTTTTCTTAGGGGATAGTATTGTAATGGTGTTTCGGTAGGAGGGTGATTTTCAAAATGACCGCCAGTTTCATGTCCCAATCTTTGAAGCCATATTCCATGATAATAAAATTATTTTTTTATACTTTTAGAACATATATTGATACCATTAGTTTACAATTTAAAATGTGTATTCATTATAATGTTCATGTTTTAAAAATATTAGCTATTTTTTTTATTATTTTTCGTTTTCAAGTAATAAATTTGGATGTCCCAACTCAAAAAACAGCACTTAAGGAAGTATATTTTCATGCTTTCAAACTAGATTAGCTTTTGTATATAAATTAAAGAATATGGTTTTACATTTTAATTAACGAAAGTGCAAGTGAGTCATTTAAAATATATTTATTAATATTTCAAAATTTTAATTTAATATGTGTCCCCTGTACATCTCATGAGTGTTACCTCAGGAGTGTTACTACTATTATTTTAAATATGTTTTGATTTCTGCAGTTGGTAACAAAGCCAATGGAAGCCATATTGTTCCTTCGTATCTACTATAAAAATATTACAAAAATTAATAACAGAATATAATTTTATTTAGAATCTAAATCACATTTTTATGTGATGTAAAGCTAAAAAAGGCAATTCATTTGAAAATCACCCAGGATCTGTCTGCCAGTCTGACCATCCTACATTGCGACAAATTTAGCAAGTTTCTAAATTAAGCGCAATTGATCAAAATATCGCCAAATAAACGAAAATGTCGTTAAATTAATTGAATTATACTGTTCTGACGAAAATCATTATTTTCCAAAATCAAGCTCAATTTAAATTAGCCAATTTATACGATCATCTGTCTTTATCTCTTGGTGAAAATTTTGGCGAGATATTTGTAAATATTGCCAATTTGATGAAAATGTCGCTAAATTGATAAAAATAATGCTAAATCAATGGAATTATTTGTATTTAGTTAGGGTATAATTTTATAATGATGTTTCGGTATGACCTGTCTATTTGTCGGATTTCGCGACTTTTCAAAATGTGGCTAAATTGTTGAAAAAATATCGCCAAATTAACAAAAATCCCACCAAATTGATAAAATCACGCTTAATTAATGGAAATGACGTCTAATTGACGAAAATTCAATATTTTGCAAATTTCAGTACATTTTCCTTGAAAATGAGTGTCGCTTTGTGCAAATTATTAATATAATATTCTTCACATTTAATTGAGTTCCTCTGGACAGATACGTTCATTGGTGGTTCCGTAGAACAAAAATGTTTTGTTAGTGGGTTTTGAAGAAACTGCGTTTTGCTAGAGGATGATACAGTATGTATGTTTCGATATAGGGAATGTTGTATAGGGAATTATAACATTAATTGAGAGAGGTGCATGGTTCCCATGTGTCCGAAGATAGTAAGAACATAAGTGGTTGGGAGGCAATGTTTTGCAAATTCATGAATTCCGTCAAAGGGCGGATATACCTTCTACTATGTTAACAATATAAATAAATAATTCATGAAAAGTTCAAAGTAAATTTCAAACTAATATAATAAGGGATATTTTCATTTCTATGCATAAGGATAAAATTATTAATAATTTCTACACATGATGTTTGAAATTTGTTTTATTAATGATACAAGATTATTTAAGAGCCCCATCGTTTTAGAATAAAGAAATTAAAACAAGAAAGATCAATCACGAGTAAAGCATTGATTATGGAACACTTTCCAACTGAAATGCAATTTTATTTTAACATCTATAAAATGCGATACATTCAGCACTTATATTATTTTAATTGTCACAGTACTGCAATAGTTTATTACATTTGAAAAGTTAAAACTTCATCATAAAAGGCAAATCTATAAATCGTCTGATTCTCTATGTAAAATCAATTCATTTATCTATATTCCAGACTAAATGCCGGACTATATGCCGGAGCTAAATAATTTTGGCGTGAAAAAAATTCCGCAATTATTACACAACTGCTTCTAATCATTTGTTTCTCCATGTAATATCCATGACTATTTCCTTCATATCACTTATATTACAGACAACAGAACTAAATAATTTTACTTGAAAATAATTTTCAGCAGTTCTTATATAACTCACCTTTCAATCTCTTGATTTGTTTACATTCTGCATGCTATAATTTAGCGTTAAATTTATGTTCGTTGTAGGAAGTTTGAGTAACAAGTTTGATGATCATTTAAAATTAAATATATTGTAATTGAGTTGGCACAGAATATAGATAAACAGATAATACGGAAAAATAAAGCGGTTTTATGACGGATGCAACACTAAATATAAATTTAAAAAATCTTCAAACATCAAGATTTATACAGAGAAAAAATGGATGTCATATTTTATTTTGAAATGATTGATGTGATCCCTTATTATAATGTGGGTGTAATTAATAATTCAATTTTTATTTAAAAACTAGCTAACATATTTTACTGACGTTTTTTACACATTTTACGTGATAATTTGAATACATTCAAAAATTTTCGAAGCAATACGGGAATTTTAACTCCTCTTAATGTTTGAAAATTATGTCCCATAGTGTTTAATATGTTTCCATTTTTCGACCCGAGTTAAATGTGAAACTAATTGGGTGATATTATTAATTTTCATTTCCATATATTCCACAGACAGTCTCAACAACATACCAAATTTCATTTTGATAAAGTCATTTTAACAGCTGATCATTTTCACGACACATAGAATGAAAGAAGTCATAAACAATTTGCAATTATGTTTTAACGTGTTGAAAATTCTGATGTGGGCAGCACATGACTTTCTTTATATAATGCAATTAATTTACTGCTTTTACAATAAAAGAAAATAGATTACTCTTATAGTAGATAAATATTTTCCAAAATATTGAATTTTCGTCCATTAGTCGCCATTTCATTGATTTAGATTCATTTTTTTCCCTTTGGCGAGATTTTCATTAATTTGGCAACATTTAAAAAATTCACCAAATTGGCGAAATTCCGCCAAATTCGTCGTCAAAATCACCAAGTGTTATGGACGGAGAAATAAGTTATTCTTATAGCAGACAAATGATTATTAGAGTTCAAATACAAAAGTATTACTCAATGTATCTATTCTCATGAATGGCACGAGCTAGATCCACGAGAATGATGTCCCCAAATTTATCGCACGATATTACATATGACAAGCGAACATGTTTCTCAACAGTTAATATTTTTTTTAATTTATGGGATCTTTTGATAAATTTATTTGAAAAGTTTGCAGTATCTCGAGAACGGTTCTTGCTAGCGTTCTAAAATTTATGTGGATAGTTTTATAAGGAAAAATTGCATAAGAAATGTATATTTGCGTAACTTTATTAAAGGTTTTAATTGTTTGATGATTTTTTCAAAATTTCACTTGAAAATTTAGGGGTTCCGAACATTCGATTGCGTTTAAAAACAATAGACTTCCAGTATTTACGGTTTGTAATTTTTGTACAAAATTTCAATTGGATTGGTTCATTCGTTCGTCAGTTACCGTCTCCACAGACTCACTGATACCCACATATACACACAAACATATACACACATACTTTCACACACACACACACACACACACACACACACACACAAACACACAGACATCACCTCAAAAACGTCTGATTCGTGTTCAGGGATGCTTGAAAAGTGCTCTCCCAGAACCCGAATCCGAATTATCGATCCCGTCAAAATACTTTCCTTATACATTATATGTATAAAAGGAAAGTAAAAATGGAGGCAAATATAAAATTATATTTCTGAATAAATATTACTTTTGTTCTTTGTAACTACTTATACATAACATTTATTCCTCTGAAACGTTTGCCTCATATAGCTTACATTTTAATATAAAATCAAATAGAAAACATCATTTTTTAAAATCATAGTTTCTCATTTTTGAGAAGAAACTTTAGTAAATATATAACAGAAAATGCAAAAATTTGCTCTGAAAATTGTCAAAATATTCTCTATATTTACACTTTTAGCCAGCACGCAATAAGAAACTCCTAAGAAAACCTCCTCTTTTCTCGTTAGCATCGATCTTCCTTGGAAGTTCCGTCCGCGTGGAAAACAATTTCCAAAGAGGAAATTCATTTCCGTTCTGTGTTTTCTCCAATCACAGTTTCAATTAAAAAATACGGAAAATCTAAATATATTTTGATTAAAAACTAAACTGTGAATTTTGCTTCATTTAAATTGCGGCCAAAAAACTGAAGTTGTTAGACGGTGCAGCATGAAGTTCGAAAGTAGGAGGTAAAACTCCTGTGGATGAAACGTTTTAAAATACCAAAATGCTTTGAGAATTATATCTAGGTGTCGCTAGGGTTAGTAAAGTAGCTGCTATTGTTAGTTGACACAAGAGAAAGGCGTAGTATTCAGTATATGTAAGTTTGGATATTTTTGAATTGAGAGATCCTAATGAGTATAATTAACCAGTATTTTTGTCATAGTTTTAGGGTAGAGTACAGAATATATCGCGTTAAACATAAATTGAAAGGTAAAATAATTTTGAATATGTAGGAATATTCTTTGCTGTGTCACTTCTATTTTGCAATTCCCTAATAATTTATTTTTACAAAATCTGCTCTTTAAATAAATATTTTAGGCCTTATGCCATAAAAATGCATACAAAGCAGGGCTACTTATCTTACGGCAGCAATAGATGAATTATTGTCTCAAACGATATTAGCTTTTTCTTTATGAAGTTTAAACGCATTTTACCATGATGTTTAGTTTGCAAATAGCATTGAAAATAGTTTTTCGTATTGAATGCTCGGAACATGTAGATACTTTGAAAACCTGAGTTTCGATTTTTGACACGATATACTTCTCCTATACATTACAATGTATTGTCGGGCAAGTAAAATAAAAATTGAATCAAGGACTATAGCATCTCCTTTTTTTACTAAACTATACTATTTTTGTGCCAAAATTTAATATTTCTGCTGTTTTATTAGAATACTCATTTAATTTTCAGGGCGGTTTTTAGCACATACCCTTTAGTATATATGATTTTTAATAGAATATAATAATATTAAATATAAATTATTATTACATAAGGCGCGGAATATAGAAATAATAGTATTCAAATATAATATATCCAGTATCTAAAATTAAAAACATAATTATAATATAATTTGTATCATCGATTATTTATTATACATGTTCGTAATTTAATTTAAGTGTAAATTCTGAAATAAAGTATATAATTATATTAAATTTATATACTGGAATTTATTTATTAAATGTATCCTATTGATATACGCATTATAAGGATTCACAAGGCAATGTATTGTTATACATAATTGTACAGATTGTATACAAATATTTTTCAAGTGTTGCATACATATATATTAAATTATCTCTCCAATTCTGATAATTTCAAAAAATATTAGGTTGTGTATTTTCAGAAATAAGATTATAGTAAATTAATGATATTTATGGACGAGTGAAACGAAGTTCATTCTCTATTGCTAACGAAGCGAAATCAACATTTTCCTGAAATTTAATCGCTCTTACTCGAAAACTACAATTGGCAGGGAGATGAAAAATTGCATATCCACATAAAAATGTACACACATGTGTAAAATTTCAATTTAAATCATTAAAACGAACTGTAACAGGGTGAATCGCCCATTTTTAAACCGCACATGCTCACCACATTTCGTACAAATTATAAGAAAAAAATAACTTTTGAACAGCTAAAGAATGCGTGTGCACTTGCTTACATTGTAATTTAAACATGAACTTGTCCGTTAAGTACATGTCTTAGATTTAAATGTGATACTTTGATTTTTTCCTGTATTCTAAATTGTTTAATTTAATATTTAAATTCTAAAATCTTATTTACTTTTTATATTAGAATTCTGAAATAATGAAATTACATTTATACTTATAATTTCATAACTATGTGTTAGCTTAAGTCTTAACTTGAAAATTTTCAAAATTTATATATTTCATATACTCCATTCACAGACTGGCATTTTGCTAAATTATAAACAGATGAGTAAAAATTGATAGAGTTTTTCGGTGACGTCGGAAAATCAGGGTGTTTTTGTCTACCCATTTTTGTGAAAAATTACATTAATTCTCCAAATGTTTTATATTAAAACAGCAAAATCGAGTACTGTATCCTTCCATTCAGTCATAACCCTATTATGCTAGAAACAGGCAGTCTAGTTTACAGGCCATACGATAAATTTCCCAAGCATTAGACAATCAACAATGCCCCAGTGGAATAAAAAGCAAGCTGCAACTGCAACCAAACAAGCTGGAACTGAAATCCAAAATACGTTGAACAGTTTTATGGTGGAAGTCTTATTTTGGACAAGTTGAGTTACCCCAAAATCCACAGAAGCGATGAATATCAACAGCAGCGAAAATAATGCAATGCTGTCCAGCGAACGGAATGCAACGCTGTCTAGCGAACAGGCTGCAACACTGCCCTGGGAACAGAATGCAACACTGCCCAGAGAACAGTTCTGGATTACCAAATAGGCGTACTAAGAAAGTGCTTAGGACACCAGCAAATTAGGGGGCGCCAATAAGAATACGAAGTATTTTTTCCTATATTTTTCTTATTACTTATCTCATAATTGAGAGCAGTGCATTTTTTAACATTAACTCCATTAAACTTCTGGGGCCCGAGCGACCCTTAAAATTTTTCTATTTTCCAGAGTTATACAGTGGTCGCCTCATTCAATGGTGGATTTATTATACTCCATCAATATTAATATAATAAATTGGTCAGTATCATAATAAGCTGTAACATAATCAGTCCGTAAAAAAATGCTCTGGGGAGGGGTAGAGCAGCTCTGAACCTCGAAATTTCAAAGGTCTGATTAATGCCAACCTAGCGGTTGTAGGTCCTCAACATTCTAGAGTGTATTTTTTAATTTGAAGTTCATTATAGCTGACTAACATTTAAAAAAAGCTAGTTATGCTGCATTGAGAGTTAAGATCACAGCAACCCATAAATAAGACGACTCTGTTCGAGTCGCGTTATTCATTGGGCTTATGTGGTCCTTCAGCTGGAGACCCCCAAATGCTGGAGGCCAGCAAAAAATTTAAATAAAATATGTCAGTTTCAGGATGTAAAATGATGTTATTAAAACTCTAATTTATAAAAAAAAAATGAGATGAAAACACGTGTATTACAAATTTATTTAAATCTCTGATATCACTGAAAGTGCAATACTGAAAATTATTTTCATCAGATAATAGAAGAAATTTATTACGGAGTGCAAAGTAATATTTCTTTAAATAATTAGCTCTTTATATTTGATTATATAATTATTACTTTACTTTCTACAATTTTGTTATTTTCAAAGAACCCCAGGGAAATGCAATAAAAATGATTTTTAATGAATTTAATAAAATGCAAAATTGTAATAAATAAACAAATAAATAAAGCAATTTTAATGCTTTATTTATTTACTTATTAAATTTTTGTTAGCAATGTCGTGCTTCTTTAGAATATTTTGGTGGCATGTGAATTTGCTAATTTAAATTATTGAATTATTTATTTATGTCATAAACAAAATGGGTCCCAACTATTAAAAGTTCGAGGTCATCATATTTCTTCTCCTCTACTGAGCTATTTTGTTAGTTCAGTTTTCTATTTTTCTGTCGTAAAAAGAGTGGCGATTGAAATTTCAACAAAGGAAATGGAAGCATGGTATATTTTCATCACTCTTTTATTTTCCTTTCCAATATATAATTTATATATGATATAAATATTTTAATGAGATCTAAATTCTAATCCCCTAGTTTATCATAGATCTGCAAGTTAATAACACCATGGAATAGGATATGAAAATGGGAGTTAATTGATTGACTGATATAACAATCAATGACTGAATAGCAGTAACAGCAAATACTATAGATGGGTGTTGCTGTAACGGCTGCTGGTTTGAGTTCTTTGCATGCCCAAACGCTTCTTTTTGGCCAAAAATGTTCCGTTGTTATCAAATATTTTAAAAAAGCGCCAGCTAGGATCGAAGAATGTTTAAGATACCCATAAAAATTCGAATTTTCTGACTATACAGAGATTATTGTTTCCTTCTTACTAATCCCGACTCTTGAAGGATGAGCAATAATAATTGAGATAGTTGGTGATAAGACTTCTTACGGTTGAATTTCTCTAAATCTTATGCAATATTTATCAGGGACCAAAATTGGATATTTGGCATTTTTCCATTTTAAATGCTATTTTAAGAACCCAGCAACGTTTCATACCGCCAAGTTTCGAATCCGTAATTAAAAAGTGTATATTACACTCGAAAAACCCCGATTTCTAGGAGATTGTAACTCAGTCACCAAGAAATCTGAATACTTGATACTCTTTCCTTTGTAAATCCGTCTCAAAACAATACATAAAAAATTGTGCGGTAAGACCACACCTGAGAAAATACATCTTTAAAGTGGCACTTTTTACGATGGTCGTTCCGACCTTTTATTCTTCAGTGTTGGCGGATCTAGAGCCTTTACTACTGAATGATTTTTATGAATGATGGCTCATTTTGTGTGTTATGGTAGGCAAAACGTACTTTTCTTTTAAAACAAAAAGATACATTCTACAAAGTAAAATATAATTTGCAAAAAGATAAAGTATAATTTGCAGAGCCATTTTTTTGTTACATAATCATTTTATTTCTGGCATGCGACGAAAAAAGTAAAAAAGGGTAATAGATGGGACACATTATTAAGAAATCTTTCAAAAATAGTTTTCTACCGTGGATAGAGGTTAAATATTCATGTGCAGTGAGAAATATTTGTGTTTTTTTAATTTATTGTAAAGTCTCGAACCAGATTTCCAGAAAAGCAAATAATAAATTAATCTTAAAATTTTCTTAAAATGCCGCCTGTTATAAGATCTCATTTTCATTTCAGTAGTCATCGTAATAACTAGTTTCAAATTATGATATCGGGGTGTGAAAGACAGCTTTTAACTGCTATACGTTTATTTTCCGATCATAATTTCTATTTACCCCTATCTTTTGACGGGCTATGTATCCAGAACCGTTTTTTACCATACACGAAACAGGCAAATTCTGGGAATAGGAATTATTCAAGGATCCATTTCCTTTATACCATCATCATTTCATATAATTATTTACAATAGCTTTTATCACTCCCTTCTGTCACTTTTAGTCTAATCTTATCCTTCTAAGCAGAAAAGCATATAGCAATTTAAATGAGTTTTGGAATATTTTGAGGGCGATACAATCCTATCAGAAATTAAAATTGTAGATACTGATAATTAAGTTTAATTATAATGAAAATCATTAGTTAAAATATATCGACAAAATTTTATTGTAGAAAGACGTGCCGATGTGTAGCATTAATATATTTAGCCTCGCCCATTTTTTTCAATCAGTGTTCTCTTTAGGAAATAGTGCTTATTTTCTTATTTTTAATAAATAAAGGTCAGAGTGTGAAAAGTTTTAATTAGATGATTTCAGTCCGAATCACTATATCAGCAAGTAAAAAAGTGGCCAGGGATAATTTCAAAACTTTTTATAACTGTTCGGTGAGGATTTCGTGTAGACATTTCTACCATGTCAAATTTAAATTTTCATTTTACTTTATTTATGACCGAGGGGGTCATTAATAATTTATTTTAAAGGCAATTATCTGGACAGTCATATATTAAGCCCTAAATAAATAACAGTTCCACACATTATGATTTTGCTAAAAGTTTAAAATAAAATATTTATGGCAATTATTAATACATACCAATAATATTTTAATGGTATATTATATATATATATACATTAATATTTTCGTTTAATCAAAGTGTCCCTATTTATTTTAATTGCATGCTTTCAAGAACACTGTACTAAATAGAGTGCAGTTAAAATTAGCAGAAAAATCATATTTAAATTTGAATATAAATTTTAATAAGACAATTAATCATAAATAAATAAGCCAACTATTTCGAGGAAGCATTTGTCATAATGAGTTCATATTTTAAACTCAGCACAACACTCTTTAAATTTGTATCTAAATCATATTTTTCGCTATGCGGAGAACTTCTCTAATTTGCAGCTGATCTTTTGAAAAATATGTTTCCCGCACTCCGGTTAGAGGTACAATAAACACTCGACCCCTATTCCATTTTGTATTCCCAGCCTATGGTCCTATAGCTATACGGCGCAAAGAACATTCTCAGAATTCAAAGATCTCACACATATTATTTTCAATTAATTATATCTTTACGATTGCAACACCATTTTCTACGTCAGAGTAGCAGTTTCTCCGTCTTTATGAATCTTAATTTTCCAAAAATTGTTCGACGGGTTTGAGTAAATGTGTGTGCAACTATAAATGTGTGGGCAGGTAACAGCCTAGGAGAGGGGCGGCAAATAGGGGGCGCGGTCGAGCCCGCAAATTTTTCCTCGTCATCTATGGACGACTTCTCCTTTTCTTATCGACTGTCCACTGGTCACTTTTCTCACGCTATGCAGCTTCAAAAGAGCCGACCTTCACAGTGAAGCTTCTCTCTTCCGGCTGGAACGAATACTTTTCAACTTGAAAAGATTGGTGTGGTGTTATCCTTTTCACTTGAAAATTTCAAGTGTCCGATTAAATTTATGTGTAGTTAGTGCATGCTCATCCATTCCTTCTGCTAGAAATGCATTTAAGCAGCTCAATGCATTATATTCTTCCAAAGAAACATCCTATAAAAGACATGCTATTTTATAAAAGATTCATTCATCAACAAATACTTTTTTTTCTGGAGGCTCTTCAATTCTACTGTCACTAAGTGATGCGAGGTGGTCTTCCAGAGTTAAAGCTATAAAAGCACTACTTGATAATTTTAAAGTGGTGATTTTAACATTGGAAGCTTCAAAAATTCATCTGAAAACGATTCTCTCAATGGTTGAAGAGCCGAAGCACTTTTAACTTGCATGACATCATTCGAATATTTGTTCACTTTGTACTGCCCAGTGTTTTTGATCAATGCAATACTCTCTCAAAGCATCTTAGTCATCTGATCTTAATTTTCAGACTGTGCAAGCCTTGGCTAAAGCTACTATTGAAACTATTAGTTCTTTTCGCGCTGATGCATATTTCAATCAAGTGTGGAGTTTTATGACAGGACTTTGCGAAAAAAATTCTTATTCTGGACCAAAACTGAAAAAGCGGAAAAAAATTCCAAGCGAATTCGAAGGCGGTGAAAAAATCCCCATGATGATGTTAAAATGTTAAATAATATCACAAAATCAATATTCAATATGAAATTATAGATTCAGTATCTAATGACATTGAGGCAAGATTTAATGAGAACAATATATCTGTTTTATTTGCCCTTAGTTCTGTATTATCCGGATCAGATGTCGAAAAAGAAAATGTTTCAACCATATGCAAAGTATATAACTTCCAGGAAGAAGAATTGTTATGTGAATTGCGACTGTTTTATTTAATGGTGAAAAATGAAAAGATAGACCATACCAATGTGTTTCTTGTCATAACATTATTAGTTAAATTATTTTTGACTGTGCCAATCAGCTCAGAAAGTTGTGAAAGTTCCTTTTCGTATCTCAGGAGTCAGAAAAATTATTTTCGCAGTACAATGGGACAAGAAAGACTTTCATCTTTAGCTATTTTAACCATAGAACAAGATACACCACTGGATTATGATGATATTGTAACAAAATGTTCTCTTCTTCCAGACTCTAAGAACCGGAGTTTAAAACTTCAATAAAAGGGAAATAAATATAGAATTTTATATTTAGAAAAATTATGTTAACACAATTATGTACAAAAATTATGTTAACAACAATTATTTTTCTCAACATTAATCCAATTTTGTGATCCCTCCCCCCCCCCCCGTTAACAAACAGTTTATTTATTTCATATTGTGGATTTTCATACATACAAATCTCGAACCCCCAAATGAAATGTTGAAATGCCGCCCCTGGCCTAGGATGTGTTAGAATTTTGATTCCGTAATGAATGGGGCATGTGATAATTTCTTTAAAAAAATTAATGTAAAACCGGATTTGCAACCATTTTTTATGACATCTTTAAGTAAGGTGTGTGTGTCTTATAATCTCCAATAAAACAGTGATCGGCATGGCTTTATGAACCAGTGAGGCACAACGTATTGTTACAAACGTATTGCACTCCGAATACAAGAATGAGTCCGAATTTCTGGATAACTAAACACGTTTATTCACAAGCATAGATCCGACTAGAATTTCTCCAGAAGAGTAAAAGTACTCCCTAACTTGATTTGAAGGTGTAGTTTTTTTTTCAGGGGAGTAATTTTAAAGAAATATACAATTACCCTCAAATTTCCAGGTATTTATTAAATTCGTAAAATTGTATTTTGTATAAAAATAGAAATTTACTATACTCGCTTTATTTGTGTTAATAAACAAATTACATTGTATATCTGATAACACAATTAATATACCTTATATGCATTATGAAATGAGTTTTAAAAGGTTTATTTGCGATTGTAAGAAATATATATATTTTTTCTTTCTGATTACTAAATCAGTGCGTAAATTTATGCATTACTTGATGCATTACGTATTTGCTTATTTTATAGAGTGAAATACGAGTATAGAGGAGTTATCTCGATCTCTGTTCAAGAGCACAAAGTAAACAGGAACAAAATACTAACAAATAGCACTTAAATGTTCCACTAATTTCACAAAATAAGCGATATTAATCTCAAAATATTGACGAAAATATTTTCATAAAACAGATGCTAGCTACTATTCTTAAAATATTGATAAAAGTCACAGTTCACTGTATCTCGTATCTTAGCAATTCGTCAACTGGATTCTAACGGAGTGATGAGTCCTTTTATAGTCTCACTATAGAAATTTCTGGTAAGGTCTCCATATCTCCTAGCCTAATCAGTATTTCGCGGAGTTTCTAGAAGTTTCGGGAAGTCGACAAATGTCTCTAAATTGACGACAAATCGCCTATTCTAGCATCCATTCGTTAAACTGTGGGGAATTATGGCAACCCTTGGCACACGTCTTGCTTACATCATTACCACGTCATTGTTACATCATACATGTGGACTGTGTTTGCACTGTCTGATCTGCGAAACGCGACGAAAGAAAAGGCGGTGAGAAAATATTACGCGCTGACAACAGGATAAAGACGTTAATGTTGTCTTGTGATAAAGAACGATGCCAGTGTAACGATGTCTATTTTGACTCTCTCTCTCTCTTAGTATCAATTTTTATTATCTTTTATGAGATTTTGAGTATGAAATGTGATTATTATTATCTATGGTGAGGCTTTTTTACTTTCCCTGCAATACATAGTAATGTATAGGGAAATTATCACAATCATACCGAAAACCGCAACTCGTGTTTTTGACGGATCTACACTTTTTGACATTTCTAGAATACGATGAAACCAGTTTTAGCGTGACGTCTGTGTGTGTGTGTCTGCCTGTCTGTTTGTGCAGATTTTGTATCCAATCTAACTAAAAACTAATTGACTGACTTTCATAAAATTTGGAAAGTCACCTGTTGGCGACTCTGGTGCTGATTAGTTTTGGGTACAATTCGGGATAAAAAAATCAGATTTTTTTTACGAAATGTCCAGGAAAAATTACCTGTATCCACCCTAGCTGAAAAACGAATAGAACGGATTTCACAAAAATCGGTTTATAAGTTGCTTGTATATTATCCTGGTGCTGATTATCTTTTGGTACGATTTGGAAAAAAATAACCTGCCTTTTTTGCGAAATGGCCGGCAAAAATCGTCAAAATCTAAACTAAAAAACTACGCAAACTCAAATATATCCATTAAATGCCTGTTTTATACGTAATTTTTAACGAAGAAAAGAATAAAACCAATCCCATTACTCCAGGTCTAGCCGTTCTCGAGATATTTTAGTATTTTCGTATTTTCTCTACGCCATCTTTGAACATAAGTCCAGTTAACGAACCAGTCCAGATCATAAGTCCAGTTAACGATCCATAAGTCTAGAACGAAATTTGAATCAAAAGTGAATTTTATTTAATTAAAATATAGAGAACGTTGATATAAGTCTGGAGAGAAAGTCATGTGCTGCCCACATCAGATTTTTAATATATAAACTAAAACATTGTAATCATACCGAAAATCTCGAGTTTTCAACGGATTTTAACTCGAGTTTTCAATGGATTTACCCGCTTCGGGACCTCTAGAACAGGAAAACTCTATTTTTAGCGTGACGTATGTGTGTGTGTCTGTGTTTGTGTGTGTATGTCTATCTGTGCGATGTATGTATCCACTCTAACTCAAAGTCTAATAGACCGAAATTCATAAAATTTGGTAGGTAGGTCACTTGTGTGTGGTCCTGGTGCTGAATAGTTTTTGGTACGATTCGGTAACTAACATAAACACTTTAAAAAACATAGTTGAAAAGTGTTTATAACTTTGTTTATTCTGTCTGTCTGTCTGTCATTTAGCACGAAAACTGCCGTAAAAATGACATTATCAAAATGAAAGTTTAATATGTTTTTCAGAGGGTCTGTCGGACCTATGGGGAAATAAATGAATAATATCACCTAAATAGTTTTGTATTGAACCCGGGTTGCAAAAAATGAAATATATTGAACCCTAAGGGACCTAATTTTTCAAACATGTATTAAGCAAATTTAAAATTCACAAATTGCTTGAATGTTTTTGGAAATATTCAAATTATCCCATAAAATATATAAAAAAAGTCAGCAAAATATATTCAGTAGTTTTTTAAATACAAATTAAAATAATAATTGCACCCTTTATATGAAGAGATCACGTGACAATTACATGAAGACCTACTATAAAATAACATATCGCATCCATCTTGTGTCAAAATCATGATTTTTAAAATCATTTTTAATTTTTATTTAGTGTTGTATCCGTCCTAACACCTCTTTATTTTCCAATATACGTACTTTTCCAATATACGTATTGGCTGAACATGTCCTTTTGTGTTGTGGCTACATAGAAAGTGATTGAGTATTGTCTTTTATTATAGTAAGATATCCCATGAATAATACCACTTTTTAAATTAATTTAGACCAGACTGCCCTATGACCTCACAAATATGATTTAATTTAATTCAAAAATATTACAAAATATAAAGCGAGTTTAAACAATTCCAGAAATTATTTTATTTCGAGTTAGCCAATAGAAGGGCCGCATTTTATAACACAGTTCCTTCAAAATAATTATTTTAGGTAGTTAAGAAACTTTTCCAATGGACATAAAACGGTTGTAAAAATGGGTAGTAGGTCATTATAAAAACATTTTCTGCAATTTTATAATACATGTTATTCCAAGCATGTATTCCACACTACTTTGCCATCAAAGGATTTATGAAATTATCGCGTGGTTTAAAGTGCCGAAGGTCCTCAAGTACAGCAACTTGAACCAATGGATAATTTGTCCCTCCTTACAAACAACCGTTCTTATATCAATATGCCTAAATTGAGACTCTATAATAACGTTGTTCCATTGTACCTATTCCTGAAATATAACTAACCTATTTCGATTCGTATTTTTTCGGTGCCTTTCTTTCCCGATGAACGTGACCAGAAAGACAGACGAGCTAAATCGCCTCTCAAGATTAGACGGAGGAAAGAGCACAGCTCGAGACAGTTCTGTCAATATCTCAATAAAGATTCTATTCGAAAAATTTTAATCTGTTGAAAGGATATGAATATGAACAAAAATAAATCTTCGAAGAAATCATATTTGTAAAGATGAAGATATGGTAATTTAATGACGGTTTTTGTCTGATTATAAAGACTGCGGTTCGTTTCAAGGAACTCTGATTGTTAGAAATTTGGTATAATACTGTGACTTGGTGAACTCTGTACGTTGCGACATTAGAGCTTGTGTCGTTGTGAGACTAGAAATTGAGTTCACACCAGATTTAGGTGAGATAGTTTTATGTTCAACATTTTTGGTTTTCTGCAATAGCTAACAAAGCATCAGACTTGGGGACGTCAGTTTTATGGCACCCTGATCCGAAAGGTCAAAATAGGCAATAAACCGTGGAGACTAAGGTGAAGCCACTAGAGACCACAAGAGTGGTAAAAAATGTAACCAATATGCAAAATTCTGGGTGCATTGCCCAAAGTCGACCAATCAGAGCCAAAGAGGCGTGTTAGACCTCAGGCCAAAATAGGCGGCAACCAAGATATGATATTATACAACTGCTGCGAGAAAGAAAAAGTTATGTAAGTAGTTATAAAAGTAAGTAGTTATGAAAGGAGTTATGTAGTTAGTCAGTTAGTAGAGTTTACGCAGAGATTCCGGAGAGAACAGCAAGAGATGAGAGAGAATTCCAGAAAATAAGACGTCAACGAACAAAGACACTGTCGTGATGATTCCATAAGAGTGTGTGCCACGATTAGTCCGGAGATAGTCCACGAAAAATGGTAGTCAGAGTGATAGTCAGACCAAAAGTGATAGTCAGATCTAAGCGATAGTCAGAGTCTAAAGAGGCTTCAACAAAATGAGCACAACCAGTACGAGTCGCAGTACCATACTTCGAGTTGGTACCAGTACAATGTACGATGATGCATGCGTTGTGGTCCGGTATGTGATTATTAAATGTTGTAGCAAGTCTTAGAGTATGTTGATAATAGTAACCGGCCTCACATTTGCTCTCTCCGCCGCAATTAATATGAAAAATTGATGTAATTAAGTTAATAAATAATCTACGTTGATAACAAATTATTTTAATTTAAAGTTAGCAATGGTGCCAATAATTGAGTAGCATTATGTTAATTAATATTATTTTACAGAACTCGCGCTGAAGATAAATTAGGTGGGTTAACAAGGTAATTCATGTCACAACGTAATATGTAATAATGTTCCACGGTGTACGATCATTACGGCCATGTGCCAAGATCAATTAAATAAATGCTTTGTCTACCTTCGTCTTTGTGTCCCACAGAAGGGTACAGATGAAAATAGAAGCCATACTATCAACTAATTTGACTGGTGGTAGAGAGCCGTGATTCGAATTCTGAATGGGAAATTAGTTCTTTACAATAACAACTGATATATTTAACCCTGCATGGAATGATGGATATGTGAAGACTGAAATATACCCAATATCGAATTTTCGACGGACCTGTGTATGAATTATAGCGGCAATTTTTACTCTCCCTGCAATACATGGTAATGTATAGGGAAAGTATTGGAATCATGTCGAAAATCGCAACTCGAGTTTTCGACAGATCTACACGTTTCAAGACCTCTGGAATACGAAAAAACCATTTTTAGCGTGACGTCTGTGTGTCTGTCTGTCTGTCTGTGTGTGTGTGTCTGTCTGTCTGTGTTGAAAACCCAGACCGTCCGACTCGTCCAGAGGACTAAGAGCAACTATTTGGACGGCCGGCTGTCTGTCTGTGTGTATGTCTGGTGTGTCTGTCTGTCTGTGTGTCTGTCTGTCTGTGCAGATTTTGTATCCACTCTAACTAAAAAACTAATGAACCAAATTTCACAAAATTTGGTAGGTAAGTCACTTGTGAGCGAGTCTGGTGCTGATTAGTTCTGGGTACGATTTGGTATAAAAAAAACCCGCCTTTTTTAGCGAAATGACCCGCAAAAGTTTATATCCACGTTAACTGAAAAACTACTGGATCGAATTTCACAAAATTCGGTAGAAGAGTCACTTGTTGGTTACTCTGCTGCTGATTAGATTTTGGTACGATTCGGAAAAAAATAACCTGCCTTTTTTTTTGCAAAATGGCCCTCAAAAATCGTCAAAATCTAAACTAAAGAACAAGGTATACTCAAATATATCCATCAAATCCTCGTTTAATACGTAATTTTTAACGACGAAAATAATAAGACCAACTCCATTACACTAGGACTAGCCGTTCTCGAGATATTTTTGTTTTCCGTATTTTCTCTACGCCACCTTTGAAAATAAGTCCGGTTACCGAATGAGAACGAAAATTGAATTAAAAGTGAAATAAATTTAATTAAAATATAGAGTTCGTTTAATAAGTCTGCAGGGAAAGTCATGTGCTGCCCACATCAGATTTTAAATTCTCGAGTGTAACGTCGAATCTACCATAGGGTCTAGATTTAACTGCAGAAACGCAATCGTCTGAGCTCAATGGATAGATGACATCTTCTATATATTTTTATACTATATCTTCTTTAACATTCTAAACAGTTTGCGTAAGATATAAGGAGGAGCAATGTAGATTGAAGTCATGCTCAATAAGTCATAATTAATATTTGGTGCATTTGATGTCGATGCTAGTGAATATCATTACGATTGCTAACAAGTATCGATAAAGTTTTCATTCTGGTATTGCAGTGTTCTTAATTGGAGAGTAAGTAAACAACTGTGGTAACAGAAAAGTAATAACCGATAATTTTTTAATTTAAATGTTTAAATATATTTTTAATCGTATTAATAATTAAATGGTTGAAAATATTTAATTCATACTGTAATTAAAAGAGTTATTATTGTTTAAAAGTGTTTCGAATTAATTAAAGTTTTTTAATAAAATTAAAAAGTGTTAACAGACTCACAAATTACTCTCAATCACTATTTATAATTACTGTTCTATCTCTAAAAATAATATTCAGTCATAATTACTATACGATATCCACACAAAATCCACGCTTTGATGGGAATATCAGCCAAACAGAGATCGTAAATATTCCCTTTCTCTGAAACTAAAGGGAGAAAGTAAATATGCAAAATCCCGACATCTGCCTCTTGTAAAAAATGATAGAAGAATTATTTATGGCTCAAAAAACCTCAGTTCAAAATATATTATAGGAATTTTCGAATTCCCCTCAGAATATTGTCTGTAAACTCAAAATGTATTTGGTAAAAGACGCATGAATCCTCTTTATATGAATATACCCAATCTTATCACGATATATTTATTGGGACCGAATGAAATTTTCGTTTTCTTTATCAATTCCAGGAATACAACTAAACTCTTTGAACCGCATTTTCTCGGTCACTCTCGTCGAACGTGACTAGAAAGACAGACGATCCAAATCCTTTTTCAAGATTAGATAGAAAAGAGGTTGCACCTCAGGACAGATCTTTTCTCATTTTCCCAATAACATATTTAGTTCGATTGGAAATAGACTTGAATAAAAACTAAAGTTTAATAAGATCCGATTTGAAAAAATGTAGCTGTAGAAACTTTAAATAGAAATAGAGAACGGAGTTCTAAAATTATATAGATCGTTAAAGTGTTATGTTAAAGTGACATTTATTTATCTATTTTTCTATTGCTGCTTTTATTTAAGAAATATACATGTAAATTCCTTATCAGAATAACAACATTTTGGGTTAAGTAGTCTCAGAACTCTCAAACCTTAAGAAAACTCTATATTTAATTTATAATATGTTAAATTGTAACTAAATCTGGACATTTTGGAATAATTTGCGTAAAGAAATTCCTATTCGAACAAAAGTTAGAGCAAAATTAAAAAATCATGTTTTGGGAGTTAAAAGAACAATTCGGAATTTATAGGAATAATTTGAAATGTATAGTGACCGCACGCGACACATTCTGTTTGTTCACATCGTTAAACTTTTTGATCGATTTGGCAACTTGTAGTAAGTAAGAAAGTGAAGAAGATGAATAAGTAGCTTATCTCCAATTTCACAGTTCAAAACCAAGGTTGTGTTTATGAAATCAGCACATTTATCCAGCTCTGTTGCAACTGAATGTGTATATTTCACGTGCTCAACTCTGATCACTTCAGATATGTTATAATCATACATTATTTCACAGAATTTACTAGTTTTATTTAAATAATAATATTGTGCACCAGTCTGGTAAAAAATCGCGAAATTCGTAATTTCAATGAAATAAACATGTTAACTCAGTTGGAAACAGAAGGCATTTGCTGAGCGTATGTTAACAAATGCCTATAAGGTAAAAAATAAACTTTTCTGCATTCGACTATTATTAATATCTAAGACTTACCGAATTGTAAATATTCCAATCTTATTTAATAACATGGAAAATAATCGTCTGTGCTATTTGCATATTAGTATAAAATTAACTGAGAAATATGTATATGGTCAGAACTCTACATTTCAGATTGATTGCAAAAAATGGAAATTGAACATTTCAAATGTAGCACGCTTGCTGGATCCCTAAAAATGAATATAAACAGGCGCATGATATTTACCATGCGGTGTATATATCATAAGATATAAGACGTGTCATCGCTCAAAACATTCTGTTCAATCATGTGTTTACCTATCCTTATTACACAAAAATCATATGCTGCTATCCATAACAAGATTAGAATTGCTTCTTCTTTTACTGCAGACACCTCTATAAAAGCTGTTGTTTAACAAGAAGTTGAAGCGAATGATTGTGCTACTGATATTACCGTAAGGGATGATGAAATTTACTGTAAGGGGCGATGGCAGACACAGAGTCATTCTTTGTTAGTTAGTCTGTGCGTTGTAATTGGACGCGATACAGGTAAAGTGATGGACACGCATGCCATGTCGTCATTTTGTAAAGCTTGTGAATCCTATATAGTAAATATGGAAAACGATGCGTGAAGTGGCAACGCAAACGATACATAAAGGCAGCATGCCAAAGTATGTCGGAAAGATCAAAATGGTTCAGAAGGAAAACTAAAATTGACGGTGCAATGAATATATTTTAGATCTGAGGAAACATGGGGTGTTCCTTTCGAAAGATATATAGTGTGTCTCAAAACTGATGAAACGAGCTTCTATGAGTGATAGAACACATCGAAATAAATACTTTTCATAGAATGACATCTTTCATCATAGAATGACACTTCTTATCATTGAAATATCAAAACAAAGCTTTATTTAAGATAAAGCAAATTCATGGCAGCACTAAAGAATCCCCTTTCAGACAGCGGTACAAGTGAGAACACATTCTGTGATCGGGAACCCGCCTGTTGGGGAAGCGCTATCGATAAATGTGTCTAAGGTAATGGCAAGGAATTGCCATTACCTTAGACAAATTTTTCAAAGTCATGTACCGTGCTTTAACTCATATATTGTGTTTCTCCGATTCTTGAAACAGAATAAAAGTATGGACATATTCTCTAATACAATGCTAGAACTTTCATTTTGGCATATACTGATATACTTTGATGTTTTATTTTGCAGATCTGCACTTGAAGATAATATTGTATAAGCGGAACAGAAATGTATCCTCTTTTTTATGAGAATTAAATTAAATATTTTAATAAAATACATTTTCACATATTTTGTAAATTTGTTTTTAACCGGGACCAGAATATTATATACTTCACATCTAGCTGTGAAAACAATTGTGCATAGCGAGAGAAGAGATGCTTATGCTTCTTTTTAGGAGAATTAAATTAAAATTTTTGATAGAATATTTTGAATAACAATGTTATTTAGAATACTATAGGAGTTTGAACTTAATTGTGAAATTTAAGTTTTTTTATAAAGTCTAAGACAAAAAAATTCGAAGCACCCCGCAAAATAATCCGATAATGAAATTCTACATGCCAACACATGTCGACCGAATATGCGAATGATCAGAAATTTGCAGTCAATCAATGAATAGTCAGAACTAGAGCGCATTTAAACTGAGAAACAGGTGGTGAATATAAGAAGCGAGAAACGCTTTCAGGAACAAAATGTGCAGTTTAAGCTGTAAAGTACTTGGGCGTCACACTAGACGCTCAAAATTATTAGATCTCTTCACCCATTCCTCTGTAGAGGCTCATTCCTTTCGCTGGAGAATAAGCTTCTCCTCTACAAATAAATCAACGCACATATGATATTGTATGCCTGTCCCGTTTAGGGCACAGTTGCAAAACGTCATATTGGGAAACTGCAGATTATCCAAAATATGCTTTTACGAAATATAACCAATTATCCTTGGTTTATCGAAAACGAGGTTATATACCATGATCTTAAAGTCTCTGGCATTGAAAAGCATATTATGTTAATCATCCAAAAATTCTACATTAATAACATGGAGAAACCTTGCATGGCAGATATCGATCTAAATTATAACCTAAATCCAGTGAACAGGAAACATAGGCCAAGTCACACGATCTCTGACCCCAGAAGAACCTACGAACCCTGAGCTAAGAGAGCTTGGCTGCCTGACCTGACTGCACTGCCTACAACTGTGTAACTCAAAGTTCGGACTTGCGATGATAATGTCATCTCACCATTTAACTTCATGACCTTTGAATAGGATATGGCTACGATGAACCCCGCGACTATCACACTTGGAACCCATCTTATTTCAGGGATTCTCTCAGAAGGTATACTCTTGTCTCTTCAAATTCTTCCTTTTGCCTATCGTTTAACAACGGTTGTCCGTCGTCCAAGGTACGTTTGACTGCAGCATAAGCAAACAAAAGACTGCAAATCCTCATCAAGTATCCATCCAGATAAAGGAATGTTTTACATTCATCAATAACTCCAAACTACGTACAAGATATCTTGTTCTGATGTGGGGATACGTGCGTTTTCTTACAGGTGCCCCGAAAGGGAAAATGCTTTGGATACCTTGGAAAACGTGGAGTGGATTTCGATTGCGTTTGCGTATTTTGATTGCAAGAATGCCTCTCCGACGAATTCGCGGCCACTACGAGCATATAAAGGAGTTTGAAAGAGGGCGTGAGGTCGACTGCATGAGGCTGGATTGGCACACCGACGAATCGCTTGGCATTTGGGTAGGAACGATAAAGAAATAAGACGATGTTGGAAATGAATGGGCAGATTTCAGCGGCAAGCAGGCAGCGGACGGCCTAAAGCGTCGACAGAACGTGAAGATAGAGCGATTGTCAGAGCAGCTGTGACAGCACAAGATTCGTCGTTATCAACCATTCAACGTGTGACAAACTCGGAGGTGATAACCCGGACCATTAATAGAAGACTACGGGAGCGGAATCTATACTCGTCGTAAATGTTCCATTCATAATATTCTACCTCAGTTGGAAAGGAAGAAATTTCTGCAGACGGAACAGTATGGAAAGTAATTTTACCATCTGGGACAGTAGGCTGATGTGCAGCCCAAAACGTAGTGAAGGAAACAGAAAGTCCAACATCGTATGCTAAAAGAAACATTTGCGAAGACATTGTGCTTGGTGACTGATTTTTAGCAATAAAATGATACGGCAATATAAAAGAATGCAGAGAAGAAGAAGATCGCTGTTGTCTAAGTAAAAACTTTTGGACTGTATCTTTCGATGAACTCGAAGCTGTTTATTCAAATATGTACGCCTTTATGGAACGAAGAACTCTCCTTTGAATATTTTATGGTCGACCGTTTGGGGTCCACCATTTTTCTCACAGACTATGCCTAGAGATCGTTTCAAAGAAATCATAAGTTTCCTTCGCTTTGATCACAAAACAGAAAGATCAGAGCGACTGAAATCAGATAAATTCGCTCTGGCCTGCGCTTTATGGTACCCTTTCATTGAAAACAGTGCATCCTGTTATAAACCTGGAGTGAATCTCACTGTAGATGAGGAACTTCTTTCATCTAAGGCTAGATGCCCCTTCACACAATATATTCCAAGTAAGCCAGACAAATTTGGGATACAATTTTGGTTGCCTGTTTGCGTAGATTCAAAATATGTGCTGAATGGTTTTCCTTATACTGGTGCAGATAGCGAGCGACCAGCTGACAAAGCTGTTTATGAACATGTTGTTATGAAGTTGACTCATCCATACTTGAGAAATGGAAGAAATGTAATAGCAGACAGCTATTTTACTACTGTAAAATTATGTGAAAAATTTACGTCCCAGCCAACAAGTCTGGTTGGAACACCTAGAAGAGATCGTAGAGAGGTGCCACCAACAGCGAAATTAGGAAACCAAACTCTTTTTCACTATTTTGCACAGAAAGCATAAAGATATAACATTAACTGTCTATCAAGGGAAGAAAAATAAAAATGTATTGTTGTTAAGTTATCTTCACAACACCATAATCATCGACGGCAATGAGAAGAAGAAACCAGAAACTGTAACATATTATAATCGAACAAAGTACGGTGCGGACATTGTATACCAAATGATACGCCTTTATAGTACTAAATCAGGAACTCGTCATTGGCCTTTGCACGTATTTTTTAATTTTTTAGATATATCTGCTATAAATGCGTGGATTTTATATAAAGAGGTGACCTGAAAGAAGGAGCTTAGTTGCGGAAATTTTATCCTACAGTTATGTGGAAAGCTTAATACTTTATACGTGTCATCAAGAAATACAGCTAAGGCAAGGAAACCGTCGGAGCAATGTGTAAACAGAGAAGACAACACTATCAAAAAGAGAACCAAATGTAGGGTAAAAATATCTTGTAAAGGAAATCATACATGGAACACATGTCCATATTGCAAAATAGCAGTTTGAGGCAAATGTGCTTCGAGAGAAGTGCGGTGCATTGATTGCCATGAAAACTGTGCAAAATGAAAATGAAACAGATTAGCATCATATAAATTTTCAGTTTCATTAATTGAACAAGAGTATTTTAGTTTATTATTATCATTATCTATGATTATTATTTATCTAGAGTGTAAACTCAATTATCTGAACAACAAAAATTTAAATATGATTGAGAAAGTCCTTATGTCCCGTTTAATCTGACATTTTGATTATCCAAATAAAATAAAACCCCATGGAATTCGCATGATCGAGTCTCTACTATATTCTTAATAAATTAATTTTTACCATATTTCTAGATTTTAGATATCTAATTGGTCTACACTCGAAAAATCTAGGAAGGGCTATACTTTCTCCTTCCGACTTCCTAGGTATACGGCAATGGAATATTTTCATCACACTTTTACTTTCCTTCCCAATATATAATTTATATGTAATATAAGTCTTTTAATGAGGTCTAATATATAATACTAGTTTGTCATAGATCTGCACGTTTCTAACACCATGGAGATAGGATTGGAAATAAGTGATTTTAAACTGATATAGCAATCAATGACTGAATACAGTAACAGCAAAAACTATAGATGGGTGTTGGTGTAACGGCTTCTGGTATGAGTCCTTTGCATGCGCAAACGCTTCTTTTAAGCCCAAATGATTTGTTATTATGAAATATTTAAAAGAAAAAGTGGCAGCTATGATCGAAAAATGTTCAAGATACCCATAAAAGTTCGAATTTACTGACTATACAGAGATTATTGTTTCCTTCTGACTAATCCCGACTCCTCTTGAAGGATGAGCGATAATAATTGAGAAAGGTGGTGATAAGATTTCGTATGGTTGAATTCCTCTACATCTTATGCAATATCTATCAGGGGCCAAAATTGCACATTTGGCATCTTTTCCAATTGAAATGCTATTTTAGGAACCCAGCAACGCCGCCACGTTTGGAATCCGTAATTGAAAAGTGTATATTATACCTGAAAAACCCGATTTCCAATAGTCTGTAACTCAGTCACCAAGAAATCTGAATACTTGATACTCTTTCCTTTCTAAAACTGTCTCAAAGCTGAGCTAAAAAATGGCGCGGTAACACCTGAGAAAATATACCTTTAAAGTGGTAATTTTTAAGATCGGCATTCCGATTTTTTATTCTTCAATGTTGGCGGACTTAGAGCCTTTACAACTGAATGATTTTGTGAATTGTGGCCCATTTTGTGTGTTATGGTAGGCAAAACGTACTTTTCTTTTAAAACAAAAAGGTCCATTCTATAAAGTAAAGTATAATTTGCAAAAAGATAAAGTATAATTTGCAAAGCCATATTTTCGTTACATAATCATTTTATTTCTGACATGCAACGAAAAAAGTAAAACGGCGTAATAATTGGAACACATTATTAAGAAATCTTTCGAAAATTGTTTTCTACCGTGGACAGAGGTTAAATCTTCTTTTAACTGTTATACGTTTATTTTCCGATACGTTTATTTATTTGTGCTTTTTAAATTATTTTAAAGTCTCAAACCAGATTTCCAGAAAAGCAAACAATAAATTAATCTCAAAATATGTTTAAAATTTCGCCCGTTATAATACCTTATTTTCAATTCAGTAGTGATCGTAATAACTGGTTTCAAATTATGATTTCGGGGTGTGAAAGACAGCTTTTAACTGCTATACGTTTCTTTTCCAATCGGAATTTTTAATTACCCCTGCTGTTTGACGGGCTATGTAGCCGGAATATAGCCAGGAATCCCAATTATTCAGGGATCCATTTCCTTTATCCCGTTATCATTTCATATAATTATTTACAATAAATTTGTTATACTGCCTTGCGTCATTTTTAGTCTTATCTTATCCTTCTGAGCAGAAAAGCATATAGCAATTTAAATGACTTTTGAATATTTTGGGGGCGATACAATCCTATCAGAAATTAAAATTGTAGATACTGATAATTATGTTCAGTTATAATGAAAATTATTAGTTAAAATATATCCACAAAATTTTATGGTAAAAAGAAGTGCCGACGTGTAGCATTAGTATATTTAACCACGCCCATTTTTTTCATTCATTGTTCTCTTTAGGAAATAGTACTTATTTTTTATTTTTTAATAAATACAGGTAGGAGTGTGAAAAGTTTTAATTAGATGATTTCATTCCGAATCACTATATCACAAGTAAAAAAGTAACATGTGGGTCCGAAAGTCCTTCCGAGAGGTTGGTGGTAGGGGAAGGAGGGTACGGTCCCTGTGGATGCCTCCCCCACTGGGTTCCGGTCTAAGTTGGGTGGCACTTCCCGACCGTCCAAACAGTTACCTTACACCTTTCTGGTAGGTCGGACGGTCTGGGTTTCAACAACAACAACAAGTAAAAAAGTGACCAGGGATAATTTTAAAACTTTTTATAACTTTTCGGTGAAGATTTCATGTCGACATTTCTGCCGTATCATCTTTAAATTTTCAGTTTACTTTATTTATGACCGAAGGATCATTGATCATTTTTTTAAAGGAAATCATCTGGACAGTCATATATTGAGCCCTAAACAAATAACAGTTATCGCTCCACACAGGTCCATTTCGCCAGCCCCACCCATCTCGAGTTTAAAGTTCAAATTAGGCTCAATCGTTAGTGCATCGTTAGTGCACGTAAGCATTTCGTTAGTGCACAGCCCCCTCTTCAGGTATTACAAAAAAGAAAAATAACATGGGCGGGGCTGGGGAAATGGCCTCCCCACACACCCACCTCGAATTATAAGTTCAGATTAGGCTCAATCGTTAGTGCATCGTTAGTGCACGTTAGTGCGCGTATGCATTTCGTTAGTGCACAGTCCCCCCTTCAGGCGCTGCGAAAATAAATATAACATGGGCGGGGCTGGGGAAATGACCTCCCCACCCACCCACCTCGAATTATAAGTTCAAATTAGGCTCAATCGTTAGTGCATCGTTAGTGCACGTTAGTGCACGTATGCATTTCGTTAGTGCACAGTCCCCCCTTCAGGTGCTGCGAAAATAAAGATAACATGGGCGGGGCTGGGGAAATGGCCTCCCCACCCACCCACCTAGAATTATAAGTTCAGATTAGGCTCAATCGTTAGTGCATCGTTAGTGCACGTTAGTGCACGTATGCATTTCGTTAGTGCACAGTCCCCCCTTCAGGTGCTACGAAAAAAAAAATTACATGGGCGGGGCTGGGGAAATGGCCTCCCCAACCACCCACCTCGAATTATAAGTACAGATTAGGCTCAATCGTTAGTGCATCGTTAGTGCACGTTAGTGCACGTATGCATGTCGTTAGTGCACAGTCCCCCCTTCAGGTGCTGCGAAAATAAAAATAACATGGGCAGGGCTTAACTGGTTTCTCATTTTTTACAACGTAACTGTAACGTTATCAAAATTAACCAACATCCCCAAGTCTGATTTTCTTTACATTTCCCGATTTTTATAAAAATTATTTGTAGACTATTAGGCCTTTGAACGTGTTAAAAGAAATTTAGTACTAAATTGTAGAACCTGAAATATAATTTAAAATAATTTAGTAAAAATAACACACTTTACGAAATGGTCCAGAATTTAAAATAAACATTCGTAGCATTATAAATGATGATATAAAACTGCAATTTATATCATCAAAAAATTTATATCATTCCAAAATAAAAACAAAAACATGAGAGGCTATCATAACACAATTAATGTAATATATAATTCTTGAAATGAATATAAACGCCTACTTAAGAATGCTATAATTTCGGATATGTAAAACATGAATCGTTTTTATTCTGAGTATACCAAAATTTGGCATTTTTGAACTTCAGTATTTATCCTTACGAGTTAGATGGAATTGGAGAGATCATCCACTTTCTCCCACACATTGTATGCAGACGAAATAAACGACCGATCGCATTGGACGTTTTTGCTGACGGAGCCAGGAAACTAATCACACCTCTCAATTGGTATTTCTTACTACCTAGATTCAATATATGTGGGACTGATGATAATGGTATGTTGATATCCAAGTTGAAATGGGATGGATGCTCATTGTTCACGTAACAATTCTAAAAAAAATATGAGACTTAAAATTATAATGTATTTTAGTAATTCCTCCACAGATGTTGCATTTTATGTTTGGATTTAACACACTGTGTAACGTATCTTGAAAATAATCCATGTTTTTGTTACGTAAAGAAAAACTAATGACAATTTTAGCAAAGTTATTGGTAGCATTACAACTAAAACTTTCCAAGCCAACGGCCGTACCGTGCTGAAATCACCGGTTCTCGTTAGATCATCGAAATCAAGTAGCATCGGGCGCGGTTAGTACTTGGGTGGGTGACCACTTGGGAACACCGCGTGCTGTTGGCACATTTCGGGCGGGGTAGCCCGGTGGTTTGTGCGCTGGATTTGCACGCTGCCACAACTGCCGCCGTGTTCATGCGGAGTACGATCACGTTAAACATGTGGGTCCAAAAGTCCTTTCGAGAGGTTGGTGGTAGGGGAAGGAGGGTACGGTCCCTGTGGATGCCTCCCCCACTGGGTTCCGGTCTAAATTGGGTGGTACTTCCCGGCCGGTTACCTAACAGCTTTCTGGTAGGTCGGACGGTCTGGGTCTCAAACAAACAAATTAAAACTTTCCACTATTTCGGTAGCACTTTAAAAATCTTTAAATACTTTCCTTAATAAATATTTTGCAGTTGTGGCTGCGTTTACATAAATGAGATCCGCATTTTTTTTAAATGGTTCTCCTTTAAAATGGTTAAGTAAGATAGCAGCCCGTTTTCTATATGTTTGAACTGTGATACCATCACGCACCCCACTACGAATTAATTCAACAAGTAATACTTTTGAATAGTTATCTACAAACTCCGAATATTTTTCACTATCTGCATAGGCTGCGAATAATATTTGAATAATGGAATCAAATGCACAGGTATTGCTGAACGTGTGATGCTTTCCATCAATATTAATCGACTTCAAACCTAACGAATTGGCGTTTTTGAGAATGCCAAGAACTTTGTTTTAGCTTTACTGCTTCTGTTACATGTCAATATAGATGGATCCGAGTCTAAGTAGTTTCTTCGCTTCCGTTTCTTTGCTGTAGCTAAACCGCGCCAATTCTCTAAAGAATAGTTTTTCTTAATTTCTTCTTGTTCCGGTGGATGCGGGGGACTGCTATGCTCATGCCTCTTAGGGTCTGGAGAAAGATGATGTCTGCTATCGCATTCCTGTTCTATTGATGAAAGACAATTATTTCTGTTTTTATGTTCCTTCTTTAGTATAAAAATAATCAACAATTCATCTTTGGTATCGCCTGTTTTGTCGTTTCTGTATGTTTCTTTAGCACCAATCAAGTTTATAGCTCCAAGAATGGAATCTATAAGTTCAGGAATAAATTTATCAACATGTATTGGCAAATTCACGTGATGAAAGACACGATTATTCAAGTCGTTGAACATGCTTTCTGATGAACAACTTGATTCGGTTGCTTGGTCATAATTGAAAATATTATTCATCACGGCACCCATATTGGTAAAAGACGGCAAAAATCTAACAATTTGTTTGCTAACATGGGGGTATAATGGAGATTGTCTCTATCTCCTGTACAGCACTGTGCTTCCTCCTTACAATTTTCATATATTTTCATTTTTGTATTACTTGAGGGGAGGGGGTGCACTAACGAAATGCATGCGTACACTAACGATGCACTAACGATTGAGCCTAATCTGAACTTGTAATTTGAGGTGGGTGGGTGGGGAGGCCATTTCCCCAGCACCGCCCATGTTATTTTTATTTTCGCAGCACCTGAAGGGGGGACTGTGCACTAACGAAATGCATACGTGCACTAACGTGCACTAACGATGCACTAACGATTGAGCTTAATCTGAACTTATAATTCGAGGTGGGTGGGTGGGGAGCCCATTTCCCCAGCCCCGCCCATGTTATTTTTATTTTTTGTAATAGCTGAAGAGGGGGCTGTGCACTAACGAAATGCTTACGTGCACTAACGATGCACTAACGATTGAGCCTAATTTGAACTTTAAACTCGAGATGGGCTGGGCTGGCGAAATGGACCCGCTCCACACATCATGATTTTGCTAAAAGTATAAAATAATATGTACCAATAATATTTCAATGATATATATTTCATATAAAAATATTTTCGTTTAATCAAAGGGTGCGGATTTCTGCCTGTACACAATGGTTTCAAGAACACTGTACTGAATAGAGTGCAGTTAAAATAAGCAGAAAAATCATATTTAAGATCAATGAGAATAAACTTTATTAACACAATTAATCATAAATAAATAAGCTAACTATTTCGAGGATGCAATTGTCATGATGAGTACATATTTTAAACTCAGCAGAACACACTTTAAATTTGTACTTAAATCATATTTTTCGCTATGCGGAGAACTTCTCTAATTTGTAGCTGGTCTTTTGAAAAATATGTTTCTCACACTCCAGTTAGAGGTACGATAAACACTCGATCCTTAGTTCATATTGTATTCCCAGCTTATGGTCCTAATAACATGTTGCAAATAACATTCTCAGAATTAAAAGATCTCACACATATTAATTCCAATTGAGGATATATTTACGGCTGCAGAACCATTTTCAGAGTAGCAGTTTCTCCGTCTTTATGAAATTTAGTTTTCCAAAAATTATTCGAAAAGTTTGAGTAAATGTGTGTGCAACTATGAATGTGTGGGCAGGTAACAGCCTGGATTGTTTTAGAATTTTCATTCCGTTATGAATGGGGCATGTGATAATTTCTTTAAAAACATTATTGTAAAATCGGATTTGTAACCATTTTTTATGGCATTTTTTTAAAGTAAGGTGTGTGAAAGCCCCAGGCCGTCCGGCTCGTCCAGAGGACTTAGAGCAACATATTGGACGACCGGGAAGGAAAGTTAGCAGAAGCCAACTTCCAAAAAAAAAGTAAGGTGTGTGTATGTCTTAAATTATATCTCCGCTAAAACAGTGGGCGGTATGGCTTTATGACCTAGTGCGGCGCAATGTGTTGTTACGAGTATATCCTCTGGAATCTAGAGTGTGCACTCCGGATCCAAGAACGAGTCCAAATATTTGGGTAACTAAATACGTTTTTTCACAAGCAGAGAGCGAGCTAGCATTTTTCCAGAAGAGTAAAAATACTCCCTGACTTGATTTAAAGGCGTATTTTGCTTTTCAGAGGAGTAATTTTAAAGAAATATACAATTACCCTCAAATTCCCAAGTATTTATTTAATTAATTCCATTTTGTATAAAAATAGAAATGGACTATACTCGCTTTATTTGTGTTAGTAAACAAATCACACTGTATATCTGATAGCACAATTAATATACCTTATATACATTATGAAATGAGTTTTAAAATTTTTAATTTGCGATTTTAATTTTTTTTTGTTTACAAAATATGTGAGTAAAAATATACATTACTTAATGCATTACGTATTTACCTATTTTATAGCGTGAAATACGCGTATAGAGAAGTTATCTCGATCTCTGTCCATGGGAACAAAGTAAACAGGAACAATATACTATCAAGTGGCACTTAAATGTTCCACTACTTCCACAAAATATGTGATATTATTCTCAAAATACTGACGAAAATATTTTCATGAAACAGTTGCTACTATTCTCAAAATATTGATAAAAGTCACAGTTCACTGTAGCCCGAATCTTACCAATTGGTCAACTGAACTCTAACAGAGTGATGACTCCATTTATAGTCTCTCTGTAGAAATTTTAGGAAAGCTCTCCATATCTCCTAGAATAATATTTATTTCGCGAAGTTTCTAGAAGATTCAGAAAGTCGCTAAATGTCGCTGAATTGACGATAAATCGCCTATTATGGCACCCATTCGTTAAACTGTGGGGAATTATGGTAACCCTTGGCATACGTCTTGCTGACATCATACTCATGTCATGGACTGTGTATTTTAAAGTACCTTGCTGTGTATGCAGTGTCTGGTCTTCGAGACATGACGAAAGAAAATCCGCCAGTGAGAGAATATTACGTGTCGGCAACAGTATACAGACGTTGATGTTGTCTTGTGATAAAGAATGGTGCCAGTGTAACGATGTCTGTTTTGATTCTCTCTCTTAGTATAAATTTTTATTATCTATTATGAGATTTTCAGTATGGAATGTGATTATTATTATCTATGATGAGGCTTTTTTATTTTCTCTGCAATATATAGTAACGTATAGGGAAAGTATTGAAATCATGACGAAAATCGCAACTCGAGTTTTCGACGGATCAATCGTTTCGAGACCCCTAGGATAACTATTTTTTGCGTGACGTCTGTGTGTGTGTCTGCCTGTGATATGTACGTATCCAGTCCACGTAAAAAACTAATGGATCGAATTTCATAAAATTTGGTAGGTATGTCACTTGGACCCTGGTGCTTATTAGTTTTTGTACCGTTCGTAAAATCAGAACCCGCCTTTTTTTGCGACATGACCTTAAAAATTTCATGTATCCACTGTAGCTAAAATAATTTACCAAATTTCACAAAATTTGTTAAATAAATTACTTGTGAGATATTCTGATGCTGATTAAATTTTGTTAGGGATCGGAAAAAAATAACCTGCCTTTTTTTACGAAATGTTCCGCAAAATCGTCAAAAAATAGTAAAAACGACGCATGGTTAAATATATCCATTAAATGTTTGTTTTATACGTAATTCTTAACGAAGAAAAGAATAGGACCAACCCCATTACACTTGACTAGCCGTTCTCGAGATATTTTAGTTTTCTCGTATTTTCTCTACGCCACCTTTGAGAATAAGTACAGTTACCAAATGAGAACGAAAATTGAATTAAAAGTGAACTAAATTTAATTAAAATAAAGATAACGTGGATATTAATCTGCAGGGAAAGCCATGTGCTGCCCACATCAGATTTTTACTTTCCCTGCAATACATGGTAATGTATAGGGAAAATATTGGAATCATACTGAAAATCGCAACTCGAGTTTTCGACGGGGCTACACGTTTAGAGACCTCTAGAATAGAAAAAACAATTTTCAGCGCGACGTCTGTGTGTCTGTCTATGTGTCTGTCTGTCTGTGCATATTTAGTATCCCATTTAACTAAAAAACTAATTGACTAACTTTCATAAAATTTATCACAAGTAAGTCTAGTGTCACTCTGGTGCTGATTAGTGCCCTGCTCTAAAGTGTCACTCTGGTGCTGATTAGTTTTGGGTACCATTCGGGATAAAAGAACCCGCCTTTTTTGCGAAATCACCTGCAAAAATTTCCTATATCCATTCTAGCTGAAAAATTAATGGACCGCATTTCACAAAAATCGGCTGATAATTTGCTGGTCGATTTCCCTGGTAGTGATTAGATTTTGGTGAGATTCGAAAAAAAAATAACTTGCCTTTTTCTGCGAAATGGCTGGCAAAAATCGTCAAAATCTAAACTAAAAAACGCGTATGCTCAAATATATTATATGGATATTAGTCTGTAGGGAATTGAGAATGTGAATATTAGTCTGCAGGGAAAGTTATGTGCGGGCCACATCAGATTTTTCTTTTCCTTCAATGCATGGTAATGTACAAGGAAATTATTGGAATCATTCCGAAAATCGCAACTCGAGTTTTTAACGGATCTACATGTTTCGGGACTTCTAGAATACGAAAAAACTATTTTTAATGTGACGTCTGTGTGTGTGTGTGTCTGTGTGTGTCTGTGTGTCTGTCTGTGTCTGTATGTCTGTCTGTGTGTCTGTCTGTCTGTGCAATGTGTGTATCCACTCTAACTTAAAAACTAATTGACCGAATTACATAAAATTTGGTAGGTAGATCACTTGTGTGTGACCCTGGTGCTAATTAGTTTTTAGTACGATTCGGTAACAAACTACACGCTGTTTTCGAATTGACCCGAAAAAACTGTCTGTATCCACTCTTGCTGAAGAATTAACAGATTCAATTTCACAAAATTTGGTAGATAAGTGAATAAGTCACTTGCCAGTTACACTGGTACTGATTAGATGTTGGTACCATTCGGAAATTAGCCTGTCTTTTTTTTGCGAAATGGCCAGCAAAATTTGTCAAAATCTAAAATAAAATACTACGTATGCTGAAATGCATCAATTAAATGCTTATTTTGTTCATAATTTTTAATATTGAATAAAATAAGACCAACCCCATTACACTAGGACCAGCTGTTCTCGAAATATTTTAGTTTTTCGCAGTTACGCTGCGCCATTGTTGAAAAAACGTCCACTTACCAAGTGAGAACGAAAATTGAATTAAAAAGCCAACTCAGTGTCATTTTATATATTTATGGACGTTGTTTAGTGCATTTAAACCCTTGCGCATGCTGTTCTCGAGATATTTTAGTGCTTTGGCATTTTTGCTATGCCGATTTTAGTCCATTATTTATGTGTGTTATTTAGTGCAATTAAACTAAATTTAAAGAATTATTAATGTAGTAAATAGACAATGAATATGAGTCTGCAGGGAAAGTCTTGTGCTGCCCACATCAGATTTTTTACTTTCCCTGCAATACCTGGTAATGTATAGAGAAAGTATTGGAATCGTGTCGAATTTCGCAAATCGAGTTTTCGACGGATCTACACGTTTTAGAAAATCTAGGACACGAAAGAACTATTTTTAGCTTGACGTCTCTCTCTCTCTCTTTCTCTGTGTGTGGTGTGTTTGTCTGTCTGCCTGTGCAGAGTTTGTATCTACTCTTACTGAAAACCGAATTGACCGAATTTCATAAATTTCTGTAGGCAAGTCCCTTGTGGGTACCCTGGTGCTGATTGAATTTTTGCACGATTCGAGATAAAGAACCTGCATTTTTGGCGAAATGGCCCACAAAATTTGCCTTTATTCACTTTAACTGAAAAACTAATAGACCAGATTTCACAAAATTTGGCTAATAAATCACTTGTTAACCTGGTGCTGATTAAATTATGGTATGATTCGGAAAAAATGAACCTGCCTTTTTTTTTGCGAAATGGACTACAAAAATAGTGACATCTAAAAATGGAAGATTACGTATACTCAAATATATCAATTAAATCCTTTTTATACGTAATTCTTGGTGATGAAACGAATGAGACAAGCCTCATTACTCTAGGATTAGCCGTTCTCGAGATATTTTAGTTTTTTCGGATTTTCGCTACACCACCTTTGAAAATAAGACCAGTTACCAAATGAAAACGAAAACTGAATTAAAAGTGAACATTCGGTTTAATCTATAATAATTGTAACTGTTATTTTGTGCAGTTAAACTAAATTAAAAGAATTTTTGAAGAAATAAAGGAGGAACGAATTTGAGTCTGTAACGAATTTCATGTACTGTCCACATCGCAGTTTTATCATTGGAACTGTCTATCTACAATCAAAGATTCAAAAAACTTCCACTGTTCTTCCAAACTTCCATCTCGTGTCAAAATTCCGATTTTTAAAATTATTTTTAATTTATAGTGTTGTATAAGTCCAAAAACTGCTTTATTTTTGTTTAATTCTGTGTATCTGTATTCTGAAACAACACAATTACAATATATTTGAGTTTAAATGTTCATTCGACTTTGTTTATTTCTACAACAAAACCTGATTTTCACTTATAGAGAACGTAAACACCAAAAGATGTAGAATGAGTTGTATAAGAATTACTGCATTTCTTTAACGTAAAATTATTTTGCTCAGGAGTCTGCAATATAGATGATATGAATGAAACATTAATTGATTTTACATAGAGAATCAGACGATTTAATGGCAGAGTTCTTCTATGAAGTTTTATGCATAAAGTTAAATTACTTTTATCTCCATGGTTTTAAGTTTTAAGTAGAATAAATTACTGTAGTACTGTGATGAAGGAAATAAAAATGTATGAATGAAATATTTACTGCTTTTATACAAAGAGCCAGGTGATTAATATTTCGATGACGTCATTTGAATTAAGTTCATTTTTTTCGATGAAGTTTTAAATTTTCATATATAATTAATTATTGCAGAATTATGATAATTTTAAAATCATTACTGCTGAATGAGTCGCATTTTAGAGATGTTTAAATAAAATTACAGTTGGAAAGTGTTTCATAATCAATGCTTTATGCATGATTTATCTTTCTTGTTAATGAATGCCATGAGAATCCGATCGGTGTAAATATGCAGTGATTTTATTATTTATGCTTTTAAAACATTTTTCTTTATTTTGAATTTTAATTGTTCTATTCAGAGGAAACCTTGCATCCTGTTTATCACAATAATATTGGATCGCATTTTTTTGTCGACGAGCTTATATACAAGGACACACTCCTGGCGTCGGCGCCATAAGTTAAATTTCTTCCTGGACATGACGTCACTTATAAGCTGATATTTGACTGTTTGCCACCTAAACGTTTCGATCTTGCTATTTGCTATTGAATGGATATATTGATATTATAATTTTATTTTGTATATCTTGTTTTAATTTCATATATTTTGATTTCGATTTTCACAGTAACAAATAAATTAACTGCTTTTGACATCACCGGAGCGCAAACGGTAGCTTATGGCGGATAATGCTGCCAGAATGCGAGTGGTGGCTCCATGTATATAAGCTCGTTGTTTTTAACACTTTACAACAAAGTTGAAAAGTGTTTATGACTTTGTTCATTCTGTCTGTCTGTCTGTCTGTCCGTTAGCACGATAACTGCCGTAAAAATGACTTAATCAAAATGAAATTTTAGTATGTTGTTCAGACGGTCTGTAGGACCTATGGGAATATAAATGAATAATATCACCCAATTAGTCTTGGATTGAACCCGTATTGAAAAAATGAAATACATTGAGTCCTATGGGACCTAATTTTTCAAACATTTTTTAAGCGGAATTAAAGTTCACAAATTGCTTCGAAAATTTTAGGTAATATTCAAATTGCTCCATAAAATATATAAAAAAAAAATTCAGGGAAATATATTCGGTAGTTTTTTAAATAAAAATTAAAATAATAATTACACTTCTTATATGAAACGATCACGTGACAATGAAATGAAAAGATCACATGACCCACTTCAAAATGATATATGGCATGCATCTTGTTTAAAAATCGTGATTTTTTAAGTTCTTTTTAATTCATATTGAGTGTTGTATCCGTCCTAAAACTACTTTATTTTTGCTTAAATTCTGTGCATCTACATACTGAAACAACGCAAGTGCAATATACTTGAGTTTAAATGATTATCCAAATTTGATTATTTCTACAACGAAGCCTATTTTTCACTTATGTAAAATGTAAGCAGCAAAATATGTAGAATGAGTTGTATTAGAATTGCTGTATTTCTTTAACACAAAATAATTTAGCCCATGGAGTCTGCATGGCTGATATGAATGAAATATTAATTGATTTCATAAAGGGAAGGACGATTTTTTTCGATGAAGTTTTAAGTATAGAGTTTAATTACTTGTAGCTCCATGGTCTTAATTTTTAAATACAATAAATTATTATAGTATTGTGATGAATTGGAGAAAGTTATGAATGAAATACTGTTTTTATAGAGAGATCAAGGCGTGTTATTTTTTCTATGACGTCATTTGAATTAATTTTAGTTGTTTTCGATGAAGTTTTTAAATATAATAAATTATCGCAGTATTATGATAGTTTTAAAAATATTACCGTGGAATGTATCGCATTTTAGAGATATTTAAACCAGGCAATTTATATTTCAATACCGTCATTTGAATGAAGTTCATTTTTTTCAATGAAGATTTAAGTTTTCAAATATAATAAATTAATGTAGTATTGTGATAAGTTTTAAAATATTACCGAGGTTTTACGAATCTCTAGCTGACTCAAATGTTGCCCATGGTTCAAAAACTGTTGAAGATTATTGATAAAAACAATTTTAGTCAAAACTTTGCTGATCTTTCCGCGGATCTGATAAGACTTTTGTCTCATTCCAAAACGGATTTTTTACTGGAATAGCAGTATCGTAACATTTGACACGTTTCTAGCAAGTCATATAACAAAATACGGCAATACCGAAAAAGACAATCCATCTAATTTATCTAAAATAATGTGTGATTATTTATTTTGTTTAATAAGTCAAAATGTATGTTCATTATTGAGGAAATAAGAGTGGCTGAGAATTTAAGTTTATCTCCGGAAGAATCAATGACGCTGCAATAGCGCTCCCATGACACCAAGACGGGGCCAAATGGCCACGACAACCCGTACCATCCACTCCATCCACCCAACATCACCGCCGGTAGGCTGAGAAGACGTGGGCCCCAAAACAACAAAACAACAAACCCCGGGCCAAAACACTCCCCTCCATCTGATGAGAGTCATCCTCTGATGGATCCCTCAACACTTTATTGCAAACTATTTCAAAACAATACATAAAAAATCTGATGTGGGCAACACATGACTTTCCTTATATAATGCAATGAATTTACTACTTTTACAGTAAAAAAAATAGATTTTTCTTATAGTAGATACTTATATTCTTTCCAAGATATTGAATTTTCGACAATTAGTCGTCATTTTCATTGATTTAGCGTCATTTTAATCGATTTGGCGAGATTTTCTTTAATTTGACAACATTTCACAAAGCCGCCAAGTTGGCGACATTCTGCCAAATTCGCAGCCAAAATCTCGCCAAACTTTACTGACGGAGAAATAAGTTATTCTTATAACAGTAAATGACTATTGGCGTTCAAATGCAAAAGTATTACTCGAAGTATCTTTTCTCATGAATGGAACGAGCTAGATCCACGAGAATGATGTCACCCAATTTATCGCATGGTATTACATATGAAAAGTGAACATGTTTCTCAATAGGAAATATATTTTTTTATTTTATATGAATTTTTGATAAATTTTTTGAAAAATGTGAAATATCTCGAGAACGGTTCATGTTAGCGTTTTAAATTTTATGCTAATCGTTTTCTAATGAAAAATTACATAAGAAATGTCTATTTGCGTAACTTTATTAGCGGTTTTGATTTTTTGATGATTTTTTCAAAATTTCCCTCGAAAATTTATTGGTGTTCTGAACATTCGATTACGTTTAAAAACAATAGGCTTCCAGTGTTTACGGATTGTGATTTTTGTTCCAAATTTCATTCGAATCGGTCCATTCGTTCGTCAGTTATCGTCTCCAAAGACCCACTGATACACACACTCACACACACACACACACACACACACACACACACACACACACACACACACACACACACACACACACACAGGCATCTCTTCAAAAATGTTTGATTCGTGATCAGGGGTGCTTGAAACGTGCTCTCCCGTCGAAAACTCGAATTCGAATTTTCAACCCCGTCACAATACTTTCCTTATACATTATGTATATAAGGAAAGTAATACATAACCCTTCATTTAGGGCATCTGCTGAAGTTCTTCTTACTTCTTCCAACAAGGTTCTTCCAAAACATACAATATTTTCAACATTCAACTTTTACACTTTTTCAATTACTAAAAATACAATATTTTACACATACAAACAAAGATTTATTTAAAATCACAAGTATTACTTGGTTACAAAATATATCCAGGTACAACCTACTTAGTTGTGAAAAGAATAAAAGTTGCAAATCAACTTATATTTCATAAACCAAATCATAATTCTATATATATTTACAATCTCTTGAATCTCTTCAATACAATCAATATTACAACAAACAAGCCAACAATAAAATAAGTTTAATAAAATCAGCTGTTAACCCATTCTCATCGACAAAATATGTTTCATTATGTCCTTTACTCCAGCTCTACATTTGGAGAACAAGTACAAATTCAAAATAGAAACAGTTTTATAATTAAAAGGGAGGTAAACACTTCTAATATTTTCGCAAAGATCGCAGTCATAAATTGTGTGTTGAACATTTTCATCCGACTTTCGAGAGTAGCATATATTTTCTTTCCCAAAGAATCTGTTTTGATACTCTCTAGAAGCTCCATGTCCGGTTAATACCTGATTTAAATAAAAATGACCATAAAGATTCTTCGCAGAAACATTATTTATTTCGTTGTGCAGCCACTTACCTTCTCGACACTCGCCACATCTCTTTTGCCATTTTGATGTTGACTCCACTTGAATTTTCTTCTTAACTTGTAGTTTGCTCCACTTAAATTGAAAACTAATGTCAGGCATCCTAGTTGCGCCTTTCGCAATCTCATCCGCCTTTTCATTTCCAGTTATTCCTATGTGGGCTTTAACCCAATGCAATTCTATACAATTTTTGTTGTGTGCCAACTTATCTTCTAACTGCAGTAAAGCTTCTTTGCTGTTTTTAAAAGCACATAGTGCCTGAAGTACTGACCTAGGGTCAGTACAGATATGCAATTTTCCTAATCTATGTTCCAGAATATACTTAGTTGCTTTCCAAATAACATAAAATTCCGCATTATATACCGTTATATCATCATTTAGTCGATATTGCTCATAATGCAGTATTTCCTCTTCTTGATATACCACAAAACGAACAAATGTCAAGTCATTTGAGTGATTTTTAATTGAAATAATGACTTTTCAAAGTGCAGAGGTCCATGTAGAACCACGCTGTCAATATGTTAGGCCGTAATCAAGTAGTACAGAGCATTTTTTAGAAGTGAATAAACATGCAATATTTGTACCCTAATTATATTTATATCCCCTGTGCTGCTTACACCCTAAATCTGCTAGTGCTTTTGTGCTTTTGATAGAAAAGTTAATTAGTGCTTTTGATATAAAAGTGATTTTTTTTTCAACTTCTCAGCTATTCTGCTATATAAAAATATTATCTACATACACATATTCGTGGGCAATACTTCAAATTTTACTTGGGATACGATCATGTTTTAAAACCCTTATCTAATACTCGCTGGGAAGTTCACGAAAACGTAAGTGAGAGAGTTTCAGAAAGATATTTAGTGTGTTACAAACAATAATTAATGATATATATAACACAGAAATTTTAAACAATTTGTAAACCCAAAATCATTACAATCAAAGCACGAGAACGTGATTTTTAATTACTCATGTTGACAATATGGAATGAAATTTTTAGCCATTTCCATAGCAAATTTCATAAAAAACAAGAAAGATCAATCATGCATAAATCATTGATTATGAAACGCTTTCCACCTTCAATGCAATTGTCTATAAACATCTCTGAAATGCGATACACTCCTCGGTAATATTTTTTAAAATTATCACAATACTACATTTATTTATTATATTTGAAAACTTAAAACTTCATCGAAAAAAATGAACTTCATTCAAATGACGGCATTGAAATATAAATTGCCTGGTTTAAACATCTCTATAATGCGATACATTCCTCTATATTTAAAATTATCATAATGCTACAATAATTTATTATATTTGAAAACTTCATAGAAAACAAATGAACTTGATTCAAATAACGTCATCGAAATATAAATCGCCTCTATATAAAAGCAGCATTTCATTCATTAACATTTTTCCATTCCTTTCATTCATTACAATACTATAATAATTTATTTAATTTAAAAACTTAAAACCTTGGAGGTACAAGTAATTTAACTTAAAACCTCAACTAAAACTTCTAACATTTAAGCTTAAGACTTCATCGAAAAAATCGTCTGATTCTTTATGTAAAATCAATGAATGTCTCATTCATATCACATATATTGCAAACTCCATGAGCTAAATAATGTCGCGTTAAAAAATGCAGCAATTTCTACACATCTCATTCTACATGTTTTGGTATTTATATTCTCCATAAGTGAAAATTTGGCTTCGCTGTAGAAATAATCAAAGTTGGATGCTCATTTAAACTCAAATATATTGTAATTGCGTTGTTTCAGTATGTAGATGCACAGAATTTAAGCAAAAAAATCAATTTCGGGATGGATACAACACTAAATATGAATTAAAAAGAACTTCAAAAATCTCGATTTTGACACAAGATGGATGCCATATTTTATTACTTTCCTAATATACATAATGTATAAAGAAAGTATTGTGACGGGGTCGAAAATTCGAATTCGAAATTTCGACGTTTCAAGCATCTCTGATCACGAATCAAACATATTTAAAGTGATATCTGTGAGTTTGTGTGAAGGTATGTGTGTGTGTGTGTGTGTGTCAGTGAGTCTCTGGAGACGATAACTGACGAACAAATGGACCGAAACGATATTTCTAACAAAAGTCACAATCGTAAACACTGGAAGCCTATTGTTTTTTTACGCAATCAAATGTTCAGAACCCCCCCTAAATTTTCGAGTGAAATTTTGAAAAAATCGTCAAAAAGTCAAAACCGCTAATAAAGCTACGCAATTAGACATTTCTTATGTAATTTTTCATTAGAAAACGATTGACATAAATTTTAGAATGCTAACATGAACCGTTCTCGAGATATTGCACATTTTTCAAAAAAATTACAAAAAGTTATATAAAATAATAAAAAAATGTATTTCCTATTGAGAAACATGTTCACTTTTCATATGTAATACCATGCGATAAATTTGGTGACATCATTCTCGTGGATCTAGCTCGTTCCATTCATGAAAAAATATACTTTGAGTAATGCTTTTGTATTTGAACGCCAATAGTCATTTATCTGCTGCAAGAATAACTTATTTCTCCGACCATAACGCTTGGTGAGATTTTGGCGATGAATTTGACGGAATGTTGCCAACTTGGCGACATTTTTAATTGTTGCCAAATTAACAAAAATCTCGCCAAATTGATAAAAATGACGCTAAATTAATGAAAATTACGACTAATTGAAGAAAATTCAATATCTTGAAAATAATATAGGTATCTTCTATAAGAATAACATTTTTTAACTGTAAAAGTAGTAAATTCATTGCATTATATAAGGAATGCCATGTGTTGCCCACATCAGATTTTTTTGAAGTGGGGCGCGTGATCTCATCATATAATGGTCACGTGGTCTCTTCATATAAAGGGTGTAATGATTATTTTAATTTTTATTTAAAAAACTACTGCATATATTTCGCTGAAATTTTTTTATATATATTTTATTGGATAATTTAAATATTTTCTAAAATTCGAAGCAATTTGTGAATTTTAAATTCGCTTAAAAAATATTTGAAAAATTAGGTCCCATAGGGTTCAATGTATTTCAATTTTTCAACCCGGGTTCAATCCAAAATAAATTGGGTGATATTATTCATTTATATTCCCATAGGTCCCACAGACCGTCTGAACAACACACTAAAATTTCATTTTGATGAAGTCATTTTTACGGCAGTTATCGTGCTAACGGACAGACAGACACCCAGAATGAACAAAGTCATAAACACTTTTCAACTATGTTGTAAAGTGTTAGAAACTAGATTTTGAAACGTGCTCGGATCAATCCCTAACATACCTTTTGATCGTTTAACAAATGATTTCAAAACATTTGAAAGATCTGTTGCATGAGATTGCCTATAACGAAATCCAGTACCACCCAATAAATTAAAGCCTGTGTGAAAATAAGAAATTTCATTATTATTTTCGCCGTGCAAAATAATTAGTCACCCTCAAAAAAAATTCACATTGCACGCACTTTTATATATGAAAACTCATGTGAAGCTATTATTAAATACCGTTGTCATTCAGAAAATTAATGCTGTAAAAATTAGAAAAAAATATCACTGTCTGGATTTGAAAAATAAATATACAACGCACCATGAAAAAGTAACATTGATTATGCAACAGAATTTTAAGATTTTTTCTTTATTTTAGAAGATACGTATGACCTATAATATTTCAATTTTCTTTTGGGGGAAAAAAATTATTCAATGTAGGAATTATCATCTCAACTGCCTAGAGGCACCAAAATTTGTCTGTGCTTAGGGCCACGAAGAGTTTTATTCCGGCCCTGCCAGAGAACAGAATGCAACACTCCCAGCAACAGAATGCAACACTGCCCAGCTAACCTTATTACTTCAGGCATAATTTAAAGTCAAGTACTTTATTTCAGATTTTCGTCAACAGTATGGATCAGCCTCATAACTTCATCCCCCTTTTCCAAGATCCTGCCCACATCTAAATAATTTTTTGATCGCCTTTCTTTGTACGAACATTTTTATTATACTTTGGTTAAAAATAAATTTAAGGTTCTTTGGACACAAGTTCTATTATTAAGGTTTTAAGGCATAAAAATTGAGCTCAATAAATACTTACAATAGAATTTTTATAAATATAGTTTTTATTTTAATTTGAGTAGTTATAATTATTTAACTTTAATTTAAATTATATGAAGTATATTTTTCCTAATGTTGAGTATAGTAGGTATAGTATTAGAATTACAATATGTGTAATATCTTTAATTTTCCATTTCAACATTTTCCGGAAAATCTAATCTCTAATTTAAATAATCTAAAATGGAATAAATATAAAGAATTATAAGCAAATTAATTGAACCAGTATTTTTATTATACATAGTCTTTAATTTAATTAATCTAAAATGGAATAAATATAAAGAATTATAAGGAAATAAATTGAACCAATATTTCTATTATACATAGTCTCTAATTTAATTAATTTAAAATGGAATAAATATAAATAATTATAAGCAAATTAATTGAACCAATATTTTTATTATACATAGTCTCTAATTCAAATAATCTAAAATGGAATAAATATAAAGAATTATAAGCAAATTGTTTGAACCAATATTTTTATTATATATATTATTGCTTGAAATAATAAAATTATAATTTTTAGAACTTTATTAGCACTTACGGAACAACATTTCATTTTTAATATTACTTATTATCAATTTTGCATCTTTATTATTCTAACATCATAGTTTAAGACATTGCATATTTTGGAATAAATATAAATAATTTACGTGTTTATACTATAATTAATGGAATGATTTATTTTATTGCAATCGAGTTCTTATATGAATTTTTAAAGATTCGGTATTGTAATTATTGGATAGATACTTTAATGAATATTTCATGTATAATTATTTATATTTATCTCCGTTAGTATTATTATATTTTATATGAATAAACTTAGTGCTGAATAAAAAGTCTAATCTTAATAATTCAAAACGAAAGCTACTTTAGTTATATGCTTTTAAGAATTTCTGTTGCTTTGAATTAATAATCGTAAAAGATAGAATATTTCTGTTGTGTTTCATATAACGATAAATATTATTATATTTATGACTAGAGATGTAGATTTTCCGGAAAATGTTGAAATGGAAAATTTTGAAATTATTCTCTATATCACATTTCAGTAGGAATAATATGTTTAGTTACTTTAAATTGTATTTAATCTTATATTGCAGCTACAGTTAATCACATATTATATAACAAGGCTAATAGAAGGTTTAAATCTAGAAATATATAAAAAATTCTATGCATAAAAATGTCTTATATCTGTATACTACAGTTAGCAATAGGAACCAGTTAGCCTGGACAGACTAGCAATAGGAAGACCTCCAATTTCTGAAGAAATGTACCTACATAGCTGAATTTTTACAGAACTTTAAATTTCGATTTAGTTACTGAGTTATTCAATTTTTTATGCACTTCTGAAGTGGACATTTTCCTTCTCTACAGGCGAAGATTTAATTGGTCGAGACAATTTCTAGCTTCTTTCTGATTGGTTTCTGGCAAAAACGTTCATAATGGGCGAGGACTGAGCTATTGAAGCATTAAAAACTTTAAAAGTATAGATATTTAATACTAAGCATGACTACAAAATTACTAGTGTACTTTGGAAAATGTGAAATGTTAACGATTATATGACTTATCGTTTATTCTGACAAACAAACATGTCATGGACATCAGGCATGTTGTCATGGACATCAAGCTTTCATTGTTATATTGCACAACAATTAAATGTTTTACTGTTGTAAATATATCTACACTGAAAGCGTAACACGTATTATGAAACTGTATTACGAACAAGCAGCAAAACCTGCAGTTATGGAATTTTGCCGTTTCTTCCTAATACAATAAGCAATGTTTCTTAATAGTAGGTGGCACGAAAAGATTCACGATGTAGACTCAGCGCGGGTCAGGAAGAAGAAGACGAAGCCTCCCAACTCACTGAGCGATATTCGGAGTTGGCAAGCGTAGAGATTTGGGAGCTAACTTTGATGACATTGTTCGTGAAGTTAAGGGAGTTGGTGAGCGTCAGCTAATAATAAGACGAAGCCCCCACGAGGACATCACGCTTACGACGAACTGCAATTAATGAGCGGCAGTCAAGGAAAGGCGGAATTCCGGTGGATTGCGAGAATCGGTGACCATGGGACACGCAAGCGATCGTCTGCGTCGTCCGAACTGAAAGAGCTTGCGAAGCGAACTCTAGGGCTAGTGAATGTAAGTTGGCAAAGAACGGCCATAAACGAATGCATTAGGCCTGCGTAGCAGACGCCACAAAAATTCTCACAAAGCAAACTTAGCGAGCGTCAGCGATTAGGAAGCCAGACCTTTGGACTAACGAATCCAGTTACGGGGTTGAATGAGCGTCAGCCAATAGAGGGTAGAACCCCGGGGTTTTGTGAGCATCAGTGATTAGGAGGCGAAACCTCTTGACTCGCGAATCGAGTTACGGAGATAATTAGCGGCGGCCAATGGAGGGCGGAACCCCGGAATTCTGCGAGGGTGGGACACGTAGGGGGGTCACATGCACTGTCCAGGATAAAAGAATAAGAGAAGAGAGTTCTAGGGGTGGTGAATGTCAGTTAACAAGGGCAGTACCACTTTGCGCATTACGCTTGCGTAGCAGGCGGCACGAAAGTGCTCGCGAAGAGAGTAGGATGAGAAGTAGGAGGTGAGTAGAGGAAGCGAGGAGGGGACAATGCCTCTCAACTCACGAATCAACCTACAGGGGTTAACGAGCAGGTAGTAACACCGTAGCAAAAGTTGGAGCACCCTAGTAAAATATATTATTAAAAAAAAAACTGATTATAATTGAAAAATACATTAAATATTATATCGTATTTACCTACTGATAATTCGAAGGGAATCATTCTACCATCTTCTTAATAGCAAAAATAAAAAAACAAAGAACTAGTTTATTATATGTATAAAAAAACTGCTGTGGGCAACACATGATTTTCCTTATATAATATAATAAATTTACTACCTTTACAGTAAAAAAAAATACGTTTTTCTTATAGTAGATATTAATATTCTTTCCAAGATATTGAATTTTCGACAATTAGTCGTCATTTTAATTGATTTAGCGTCATGTTTATCCATTTGGCGAGATTTCCGTTAATTTGGCAACATTTCAAAAAGTCGCCAAGTTGGCGACATTCCGTCAAATTCGTCGCCAAAATCTTGCCAAGCGTTATGGACGAAGTAATAAGTTATTCTTACAGCAGACAAATGACTATTGGCTTTCAAATACAAACGTATTACTCATATTATCTTTTTTCATGAATGGAACGAGCTAGATCCACGAGAATGATGTCACCTAATGTATCGTGTGGTATTACGTATCAAAAGTGAACATGTTTCTCAATAGGAACTTTTTTTTATTTTATATGACATTTTGATAATTTTTTTTAATAATGTGCAATATCTCGAGAACGGTTCATGTTAACGTTCTAAAATTTATGCCAATCGTTTTCTAATGAAAAATTACATAATAAATGCCTATCTGTGTAACTTTATTAGTAGTTAGTGTGTGTAACTTTATTAGTAACTTTATTAGTGATTTTTTGAAGATTTTTTCAAAATTTCATTCGAAAATTTAGGGGAGTTCTGAGCATTCGATTTCGTATAAAAACAATAGACTTCCAGTGTTTACGGATTGTGATTTTTGTACCAAATTTGGTTCGAATTGGTCCATTCGTGTGTCAGTTATCGTTTCCACACACACACACGCACGCACACGCGCACGCACACACGCACGCACGCACACAAGCACGCACACGCACGCACACGCACGCACATGCACGCACACGCACGCACACGCACGCACACGCACACGCACACGCACGCACACACACACACACACACACACACACACGCGCGCGCACGCACACGCACGCACACACACACACACACACACACAGACACACACACACACCCACACACATACACACACACACCCACACATCACTTCAAAAATGTGATCAGGAGTGAATTGATTCGTGATCAGGAATGCTTGAAACGTGATCTCCCGTCGAAAACACGAATTCGAATTTTCGACTCCGTCACAATACTTTCCTTATACATTATGTACATAAGGAAGGTAATAAATTATTAATTTATATAAACATATTACACGACAAAAACAAACTAAAAATTACCAGAAAGTTTAATCATACATAAAGCACTGATTACGAAACACTTTCCAACTGAAATGCAATTTCATTTAAACATCTGTAAAATGCTATAATTTCAGCGGTAATATTTTTAAATTTTTCATAGTACAATAATTTATTTTATTTGAAAATTTCAAACTTCATCAAAAATGCCAATGCTATAAAATCGCTTGCTTCTCTAGCTAAGTAAAATCAATTAATATTCCGTCCATATCACTTACATTGCAGACATAAGAACTAAATAATTTTGTATTAAAAAATTCAGCAATTCTTATAGCACTCACCTTACAATCGCTTATTTTGCTTACATTTTGCATACGTTAAAATTTGGCTTCGTTTTAGAAATAATTAAAATTTAGTGATCTTTAAAAATAAAAATTATTGTGATTGTGTAGATACAGAATTCAGAAAAACGGATAATGAGAAAAAATGAAGCGGTATTAGGACGGATGCAACACTAAATATAAATACAGGAAATATCAATCATGCGTAAAGCATTGATTATAAAACAATATCTAAATGTACTTTTATTTAAACATCTCTAAAATACACTATGTTCAGCGGTGATATTACTTTAATTATCACAGAACTACAATAATTTATTTTTACTCGGGCAATTAAAACCATGCAGGTAAAAGTGCTTTCTAACTCCATGCTTAAAACTCCATTCAAACTTTATTCAAATGACGTCATAGAAATATAAATCGTCTGGCTCTCTATGTAAAAGCAGTTAATATTTCATTCATACACTTTTATTTCAGACTCCTGAGTTAAATAATTTTGCGTGAAAAAAGTCATCAATATTTATACAACTGATCGTACAATTACTTGTTTGCATTTTACAATCATGAAAGTCAGGTTTCGTTGTAGAAATAATCAGAGCTTGATGATCGTTTAAATTCAAAAATATTGTAACTGTTTTGAAGCAGAATGTAGATGCACAGAAAAGACGTAAATATAAAACGGTTTTTAGACGGATGCAGCACTAAATAGAAATTTTAAAGAATTTTAAAAATCACGATTTTTACTCAGGAAAAATACGGATGCCATATTTAATTTTGAAGTGCACGTGATATCCTCATATCACATGGGTGACATTATTCTTTTCATTTTATTAACACTTTACAACATAGTTGAAAATTGTTTATGACTTTGTTCATTCTGTATATCTCTCTATCGTTTAGCACGATAACTGCCGTAAAAATGACTTTTTAAAATGAAATTTTCGTATATTGTTCAGACGGTCTGTGGGATCTATGGGAAATGTCTATGGGTCTGTGGGATCTATGAAAAATCACGTGATCCACTTCAAAATAAAATACGGCATCCATCTTGTGTCAAAATCGTGATTTTATTGCTCTTTTTAATTTATATTTGGTGTTGTATCTGTCCTAAAACCGCTTTATTTTTGCTTAATTTCTGTTCATCAATGTTCTGAAACAACGCAATTACAATATATTTGAGTTTAAATGATCATCAATTTTTGATTATATCTACAACGAAGCCTAATTTTTATTTATGGAGATTGTAAACACATCAAGCTGTAAGATCAGTTGTATAAGAATTCCTGAATTTCTTTAACTCAAAATTAGTAATCTCTGGAGTCTGCAATATAGTTGATAAAGAGTAAGGGTGTCCAGAATTGGACAATGTCTTAGAAATCACCCATATTCAACTTTTTCCCATTATTTGATTCAACTGTGGTTTTTAGATATTTTTTACAAAATTTTAAAATGTTATCCTGAGGTCCCTCAAAGCCTCTGAACATAAGTCACACAGTCACAGGTTTTCCCGTGTTTTAGTGCGTTTACAAGCCATACAATTTTTGGCTAAATGTCAAATACTACAGAAAGGTGTATATTTATATTATATACACTTATTAAATTGCAAAATTAAATAAATAATTTAATTATTAGATTTTTTTTGGCACAAATGACTTCTAGAAGCGGAAAGCAGCGGCGCATGGAACAGCCCTCAGGGAGCAAAGATGATTCACTGGCGCTGGATACTGGGACAAAACCTGCTACGTGTAAATCAACTGAGGTTTGGCTTATCGGACATCCGTCAGCATCAATAACTAGAGCCAAGTTGCCAGATTGCAGGCAGGTGATGAAATATATCATGTATCTCAGAAACGACCCCGAATATGCGGAATAAGGTGATAAACGAGGAAATTGCTTATGATGTAGTAGACAGTGTTATTGTCTTTTGGAATATGGCAAGAATCAAAACAAGATACAGCCATCACTGCATGTCTGATGTGATGAAACTGTGGAACGAGTGACTTGATGTGAAGAACAAAAAACGGCAGTCAGTTTCAGGCAACAGGCGAGCAAACATTGATGCACGGTTGGACAGTCTAATCCATATTGGTGCACCCAATGCTATTGAGGATATAATGAAGACAAGGCTTCTATCAGCAAAGAAGAAGCAGGATGATATTGACTTTTACTTAGTCCAAAAACAAGAGAGAAAAGCTATCATGGATGGTCACGACAAAATTTTTTAGGCAAAAGCTGAAATGTTGCTTTTAAGACAAGCACGGGAAAGCAGAATTATAAAGCGAAAAGATAATATCCGTATAGAAAGACAAACGGCAGCGGCTTCTCAAAGAGCAGCTTCGTTGTTGGAGCTAGATTATGATAATTAGATGTCTGAAGGTGATTAATGTCACGTATTACAGTCAAAAGCTCATGGTTATTGTCGGTTAGAAATCAGGTTGTTAAACATCTTGTTACTTTGTTGTCAAGCCATGACTGAACAACGTTTCAACGTGATGACTATAGTGAGTGTGTACAGAATACACTGATAATCTTTGGCGAGACTCCCCCGCGTGGGATCCACTTCCTGAAGTCTGGTGCAATTCATCAAGCTCGTTGGATGGCCAGCAATTTGTATGCAAGAAATATGTTCATGTTCTCCAGTGCAATGCCGTTCGACGATAAAATGGTTGAGAAACTTATTCGTATGAACAGGTTTTTGACACTGTTTTATACTGCTGCTTGGACGAAAGTCGGCAATGGTACTGATGCCCCAGCAAACCATCTCCAGCTTATCCATGACATGGTTGATTTTCGTGAAGTGGTTAAGGCAGTTGCGACACAGTAATTCATAAACTTGTAAACCACCAATGGTACCTCACGGAAGAAGTTGTTCCCTTTGCACTTTTCAGCAAGCAGCACATGATGACTGATTGTTTGAAGCAAAAGATGGCTATTCAGTTGTCAGTGATGCCACTGCCAGAGAACTTTCGTCTCGGTAAGCCTGTATTCAGAAAAATTGATCGAGATGCGACACTGAAGAATTTAATTGGTCCAGAATCCACGTATTGTTCAGGAGTCTGAAGGTCAGTATAGTTAAGCCAGTCAATCAATGGTCATCTGATCCCGCATTTCTTGCTACGGAGAAATTTGTTTGCACTGTCAAAGTTGTAAATGCTGCAGCTGAGCGTGGGATCAAGCTTATATCGAATTTTGCTGCCATCATTACAACCGATCCTGAGCAAAAATCCTGGATCTTACAGGGCGTTGAACAACACAGGAAGCAGTTCCCCAAATTCGATAAGAAGGCACTACACATTACATACTCACAATATGAAGAAACCTAGGCGCTATATATTGTACAATTGACACTACCACTGACATCGTTGATTATGGCATTTTTAACATTTTGTGGACAAATAGGATAAATTTGTGACACATACGTTGTCAAGTTCTGACTTATTAAGAGATAGCTACAAAAATGAGCAGTTTGATATTTAAATATTGGTATTATCATTCCTACGTTCTGAGTAATCTCTTCTAATAAGTGCCAGTATTGAAAATCGAAGTGTGACTTAGATCCCTATTGGGCATTATCTTCAGAGGCTTTGAGGGACCTCAGGATAACATTTTAAAATTCAGTAAAAAATATTTTTAGACCACAGTTGTATCAAATAATGGACGGGGGGGAAACTTGAGTATGGGTGGTTTCCGAGGCATTGTCCAATTCTTGACACCCCTAATGAAACAGTGATTGATTTTACATAGAGAACAGACGATTTTATAACAGACTTTTTCGGTGAAGTTTTAAGCATAAAGTTAAATTACTTTTACCACCATGGTTTTAAGTTTTTAAGTAAAATAAATTATTGTAGTACTGTGATGATTGAAAGGAATAGAATAAATGTTTATGAATGAAATTTTTACTGCTTTTTCATAGAGAGTCAGGCAATTTATAGTTCAATGACGTCATTTGAATAAAGTTCATTTTTTTCGACGAAGTTCTCAAACATAATAAATTATTGTAGTATTGTGATAATTTTAAAAATATTACTTCTGAATGTATCACATTTTAGAGATGTTTAAATAAAATTGCATTGTAGTTGGAAAGTGTTTCATAATCAATGCTTTATGCATGATTGATCTTTCTTATTTAAAATACTACTAAACCTATTTTGCTGAAAATGATTTTTATATATATTATGGAATAAATTGTATATTCCTTAAAACTTTCGAAGCAATTTGAGAATTTTAAATTTGCTTCAAAAATGTTTGAAAAATGAGGTCCCATAGGGCTCAATGTATTTCATTTTTTCCACCCGGGTTTAAGCCAATACTAATTAGGTGGTATTATTAATTTACATTCCCGTGTGTCCCGCAGACCGTTTCAATAAATACTAGAATTTCATTTTGATAAAGTCATTTTTACTGCTGTTACACTGCAAATGGACAGACAGACAGAATGAACAAAGTCATAAACACTTTTCAACTATGTAAAGTGTTAAATATGCTTCTAATTAAGCATTTTAAAAGTTTGAAAATTGTTTAAAAATACCTGCTTGTAATTGGACGAGTGTGTATGATGAAAGAGAAAAGGCAAATTGCAAGATAAGTTAAGCATATATATTAATTTCTATTAAAGCATATTCCCTCAGCAGAACTTGCGACTGCTCTCCGTTTTGTTTCTATATTTTTACAGATTTTGAAGAACTTGATAATGAAAGAAGAGGCTTCTTAAAACTGCATTTGCTTTTTTCGAGAATGAGTAAAATGCCGCTTGATCCCTTTCGGCTGCCATCTATTCTTTTTTTAAGATAAAGCATACATACACACATTTGTCCCCCGCCCTCCTTCATTTGTCTTTTCAAAATTAGAAAATTTAGAGATCAAAAACTTCTTGAAATCTACTTGTTTTTAAACAAGAAATATCAATCATGCTTAAAGCATTGATTATGAAACACTTTCCAACTTCAATGCAATTTTATTTAAACATGTCTAAAATGCAATACATTCCTCGGTAATATTTTAAAACTTATCACAATAATACATTAATTTATTATATTTGAAAACTTAAACCTTCATAGAAAAAAATGAACTTCATTCAAATGACGGCATTGAAATATAAATTGTCTGGTTTAAACATCTCTAAAATGCGATACATTCCTCGGTAATAATTTTAGAATTATCATAATACTACGATAGTTTATTATATTTGAAAACTTCATCGAAAACAACTGAAATTCATTCAATTGACGTCATAGAAAAAATAATACGCCTGGCTCTCTCTATAAAAGCAGCATTTCATTCATGAACAATTTCCCATTCATTTCATTCATCACAATACTAGATTAATTTATTTTATTTAAAAATTAAGACCATGGATCTACAAGTAATTAAACTCTATGCTTAAAATTCCATCGAAAAAATCGTCCTTCTCTTTGTAAAGTCAATTAATATTTCATTCATATCAGTTATGCAGACTCCATGAGCTAAATAATTCTGTGTTAAAGAAATACAACAATTCTAATAGAACTCATTCTACATATTTTGCTGTTTACATTTTACATAAGTGCAAAATAGGCTTCGTTGTAGAAATAATCAAATTTGGATGAGCATTTAAACTCAAAGATATTTTAATTGCGTTGTTTCAGTATGTAGATGCACAGAATTTAAGCAAAAATAAAGTGGTTTTAGGACAGATACAACACTCAATATGAATTAAAAATAACTTTAAAAATCACGATTTTGAGACAAGATGGATGCCATATTTTATTTTGAAGTGGGTCACGTGATCTTTTCAAATCATGGTCACGTGATCGCTTCATATAAGAGGTGTAATTATTATTTTAATTTTTATTTAAAAAACTACTGAATATATATCGCTGAATTTATTTTTATATATTTGATAGAACAATTTGAATATAACCTAAAATTTTCGAAGCAATTTGTGAACTTTAAATCCGCTTAAAAAATGTTTGAAAAATTAGGTCCCATAGGACTCAATGTATTTCACTTTTTCAACCCGGGTTCAATCCAAAACTGATTGGGTGATATTATTCATTTAAATACCCATAGGTCCTACAGACCGTCTGAACAACATACTAAAATTTCATTTTGCTTAAGTCATTTTTACGGCAGTTATCGTGCTAACGGACAGACAGACAGACAGACAGACAGAATGAATGTATGAACAAAGTCTTAAACACTTTTCAACTTTGTTGTAAAGTGTTAAAAAAACAATTTAGAAAGAGTATTACATTTTCAAATTAATTAAAAAGAAAATAAAGATTGGAAAATTTATACTTATATACTTATAGTCATATTTTAGTTTTAAATTCTTTAGTCCCTCATAATGATGTATTATTGAAAAATATACAATAAGATATGTGAAAAAATAAAAATAGATGTATTAAAATTGAAAAAATAAAAATAAGATATGTGAAAAAATAAAAATCTGTTTCCTCTACGGAGTAAATTGTATTACGCACTTGTGCATATTGAAAATAAAATTCATTTTTTTTATTAATATACGTATGATATTTATTAAGAGTTATTATAAAGAAACTTTAGCTATGTCAATCAAAATGAATAGTTTATTGACTGTGCAATGGATAATTTATTTTGTTTTGTACGTGCATAACTATATATTCTTCTATTTTCATTTTTCTACACAAAGCGTAAGTTCAAAAGCATATTTAAAGTATACATTTTAATGATTTATTAAAGCGCGAATGTTAATATCACCGCTTAAAAATCGTGCAAGTCATAATTTGACATTCGTTTATATTAAATCTCTAAAACACCATGTTAGCTTGCAGCTATGACAGCGATAAAAAAAAACCTACCCACCACGAATGCTTATACCAGTGAGTTGGCTATTTCCACAGATGAAGAACAAAAGTGGCCAAAGATGGATGGCCGTTATTTCAATATTTTTCAGTATTTTGTACTTAAAATGCGTTTGAAAGTAATTATGCCTCTAAGGGTTATTTTGTTTGAGATAACTCCATATAAATAACAAAAAATCTGATGCGTGTAGCACATGACTTTCCTTATATAATGCAATGAATTTACTACTTTTACAGTTAAAAAGAATGTTATTCTTATAGTAAGTACTTATATTCTTTCCACGATATTGAATTTGTATCAATTAGTCGTGATTTTTAATGATATAACGTCATTTTTATCCATTTGGCGAGATGTTTGTTAACTTGGCAACATTTCAAAAACTAGCCAAGTTTGCGGCATTCCGTCAAATTCGTCGCCGAAATCTCGCCAAGCGTTATGGACGGAGAAATAAGTTATTCTTATAGCAGATAAATGACTGTTGGCGTTCAAATACAAAAGTATTACTCAAAGCATCTTTTCTCGTAAATAGAACGAGTTAGATCCACGAGAATGATGTCACCCAATTTATCGCATGATATTACATATGAAAAGTGAACATGCTTCTTAACAGTTAATATATTTTTTTTAATTTAAGGAATTTTTTTATAAATTTATATGAAAAATAAGCAATATCTCGAGAATGGTGCATGCTAGCATTCTAAAGTATATGTCAATCGTTTTCTAAGGAAAAAGTACATAAGAAATGTCTAATTGCGTAACTTTATTAAAGGTTTTGATTTTTTGATGATTTTTTCAAAATTTCACTCGAAAATTTAGAGGGGTTCTGAACATCCTATTATGTTTTAAAACATCAGGCGTCCAGTATTCACGGATTGTGATATTTTTGTACCAAATTCCATTCGAATCGCTGCAATCGTTCGTGAGATATTGTCTCCAGAGATTCACTAATATACAGACACACAGACATCACTTCATAAATGTTCGATTCGTGATCAGGAATGCTTGAAACATGCTCTCCCGTCGAAAACTCGAATTCGAATTTACGGCCCCTGTCACAATACTTTCCGTATGCATTATGTATATAAGGAAAGTAATAAAGGAAACAATTATTTGATTGTGTTGCGTTGTTCATTCCATAATTTTGAGAACTGTAAACAATTAAACGATCATCATCTTCTCAAATTCATGCCTTTCAGAAATAATCATAAATATGGCTGATATATATATTGAAACATTAGAAACGGAACGACTCTTATTTGCAAGAAAAACTTGAGCAAAATATTTTTGCGCAAACAAAATGAAACTGTTGTTCTCTCTAAGGTCTAAGATACATTGCTTAAGTTTTCCTTATCCTTTGCACAAAGTGTCTGTTACTTATTAAATTATTATTTGTAGTTAAAGAGAATTTCGGAAAAGTTTATTTTGCTGAAACAATTCGCAACAAATTAAATATTCATTTTATGATCAGTTCTTGTTACGTTGTACACAATGATATTTACATTTTAAATCACTGCGAAGTAAGTAACTCTAAAATAACATTACGCGATGTTTTTACCCTTTAAAAGTATAATTATTTATTCATAAATACAACAATTTTTTCTTATTTTCATTCTGTTAATGTCGGAAGAACATTTCAACTGGCTAAAATTATGTTCTCAGAAAATAAAGTAAAATTACACGAATAGACAAATTTCTAAAACCATTTCAGCTATTCTTTGAAGTTATTTACTCTGCCTTTGAACGCTAACCTTTGAACATCTTCTAAACACTACTTTAATGGATAAACACCTTTGAAATAATGAAACGCTTTCATAAGAAACTTTGCTATTCTCTTTAGAGTAGAAATATCTTTATTTAATAAGAAAAACAAATATAACTCCTTAAATGGTCAAAGTATTCCTCATGTTATACTTCTACATTTCTTCTCTAAATGCAATCAAGTTCACCAAACAGAACTTTCTCTTCTTCTAACACATTTTCCTTCTGTGGACGTTACATCTTGTAGGAAAACAGTTTTTGAAGTGAAAATTAATTTTCGTTGTGCCTTTTCCTCAGGTTGCTTAAATTATAAATTACTGAAAATTCAAATACATTTGATTCAAAACTTAAATTGCATTTTTACTTTCTCAAACGTAGTATTTAGAAAGCATTGTTTTCCCGAATATTTTAAATTTCGAGATTTTGATGCAATATATGTTTTAAGCCTCTTGAACACGTTTTGACACTTTTTGGAGTAATGGCCGTATCTAACGTCTGTAGTCAATTTCTTGCGTACACAATAGCAGCCACAAATATTACTGGATTTTTACAAAACTTTATATCCGGCTTTGTTATCAAACAATTTAGAACTAGATAGAATTTTTTTCAATTTAAACTTTTAATTTTATTGGGAATTTTATATTTTTTTAACATGGCAACACACAACAAAATTTTACATATCCATGCATAAAATGGTTATTTATGGCTCAATTATCACAAGACTTAATAGTTCCAATCATTGTTGTAAAAAATAGCCGCCATACAAATGTTTCTCGTTTCTGACGTCATTACTCCCCCTCCCCCTGGAAGAAATTAACCCTCCGGAGGTATAATGTCAAGTAGGGTATCAATTGAAAGATTTTTTCAAGCCTTTTCAAGTTAAGAGTAATACGTTATAGTTATACGAAACCGGGTTTTCAAATTATTTCTTGTAAGTTTTGATAACGTATGAATTCTGGTATGAAAACGTACACTCCAGTTAATTCGCTTAGTAAAACCTTTCACAAATCCGAAATTGTAACAGTTCAAATTTTATATTAAAGATACAATGCATCTAAAATTCCCCAATCTGCAATAAATCCAAGTATAATGCATTTTTGTAATTTCTCAATACCTCTATGGAAATTTTAATACTCTCTAGAAAATAAATATATACAGTAACGAATTGCAATCAGGATAAGTTTTGGGTATGATGAGTTTGACGACAAATTGGAGACCTTGATGATTATTTTAACTAAATGTCACCAACTTGGCGAAATTCGAGAAGTAAGGAAACAAAACGGATTAGTTAAGAATTTTCTGTAATTTCTAGAAATTTTGTATATTTCTATAAAGCGTATATACTGATGCTCAGAGTTCAGAGAGAAATGTTCCATGATACGAGTATCAATGAATGTGAATACCATAATGTTCCGAAAATACAATTTTGAAAGTGAATTTGTTGAACATTTAAGCCCTGTTGCCGACGATTGTTCTTTGAAATTTTTAGATTGCTAAAAATTTAGTAACAGTGTACTACTGCTCCATTTTACGCTTTCTGGTACTTTGAATAAAGCATAGGTTATTCAGATGTCAGGATTGATTGTTGCATCTTAGATTGATTGTTGTATGTTAGATTGATAGTTGTAGCTTAGAAGATATGTCGTAAAACTATGAATATACTTTAAATACTTTCAAAGTGATATTTAATTAAAAAATAAAAATACATAAACTAGAATTTAGAGAAGACTTTATTAAACAAAGAGTGCAAAGTTCCATGTAAAAGAAACTTTCATTAAACATAAACTGGCTTTCGTAAATTCCATCCAGGTGAAAAGTAAGCAATCACAACTGCTAACGTTCAGGGAATTATACACAGGAACAGAGATAAAAATTTTTGAAACATTTATTCTAGTAAACTACATAGCTTCTTGCCTGAATAAATAAACTTAAAACATACGACTTGTACATAGAACAATGCACCAAAATTACACAGAAATATATTCACGTACCAGTGGTAATATTACTCTCAACCTTTCGTACGCGATCAGCACCAGAAATTCCACTATAAAAATCCAATATTACCTACAGAATAAATTATTACTTAAGATCCGCGCGAACAGCGTACTATATTTGCCAAATCAAACCGTCGTCACCGACCTCCCAGCTGGGGATCTAAGCAAGAACTCGCCGACTACACCATGGCACAACCACTCTGTTGGAACTCACTTCCAGAACATGATATGCCCAATAATATGATTCCATCCCTTAATAGAATTTGCCCGTTTGCAAGCTGGATTCATTTCTGTAGGTGAGAATATAGAATACACTTATTAAAACGAAAAGTAATTTTACTAAACAATATATATTCTGTAATTTGAGGACAGAAATGTTAGTTACATATACAAGTATTAACACTTCCATTTATCAATATCCATAAAGATCTTCAGTATTCGATTCGGTTGTTCAATGCTTTATGATATCAATGAGGCTTTTTGAATATAAATACTGGAGTAATATGCTTATTTATTTGTCAAAACACACTATTTCTCCGTGGTATGACATGACTATGTCTGATAATAATTTCCCAGTTCTTCAGGTTCCTCAATTCAGAGTTCCACACGTACGGTTCTTTAGATTTCTTCACGTTTCGTCAATAAAATTTGCATTATATTATTTTTCTCTTTTCTGTATATAAAATTCATATTTACTTGATTTTGTATTTTTTTCATCGTTTTACTTCCTTCTTGTCACATTAAGTGAAGCTACTATATAATAGTTTTGACGTGTAGCAACTTTCTGTTTGGCCGGCTTTTTATGCGTTCACTTGGGCCTTTTTGACCAAGATTGAATTCGGAAATTGGATGATATCCAAGACGTATGCATGCTTACTTATCTTTATTGGAGCTGCATTTTAAGTTCTTATCCAGATTATTACTTTTCCTATACATATAGTATAATGTATACGGAATGTATTCTGATGGGGTCGAAAACTCGAATGCAACTTTTCAATGACAAAAAATACGTTTCAAGCAATCCTGCACTTATATCGGAAGTTTGTGAAGTGGTGCCTGTGTGTGCGTGTGTGTGTATGTGTGTGCCCGTGAGTCTGTGGATGCGATATCTTAGGAAAACGAAATTTGGTATGAAATAATCGAATGAAATTTTGAAGTGATGATTAAAAGATTAAAAACTTTAAAAATGTTAAATAATAACTTCTTGCTTAAATTTTCATTAGAAAACTAATGAATGACACAGACTTTACAACGGTAGCACGCACTGATCTCACAATACTGCACGTTTTAAAAATAAATTAAAAAAGAAAATTGCTTAAAATTAAAAGAAAATAATAACTATCGTGAAATATGTACATATTTCATATGAAATGTTATGCTACAAATTCATTAACGTTACCCTCATGGATCTAGTTTATTCCAAAATTGAAGAATATGAGTTTTATTATGATGCTCCAATTGTCCTTTAAGTAATATAAGAAAATCCCTTCTATCCGCCAATTTATAACGCTTGACGATAAATTTGGCGAAATATCACTAACTTAGCGATTTTTAGTGTTGCCGAATTGTCTAAAATATCGCTAAATTTACAAAAGTTACCCTAAATTTATAGAAATGAACACAAATTAAAGATTTAATTAAAATATTTTAGTATATAGACTTTATTGCTTTTTGCGGATAATATCAATATTGGTAATCATCAAGTTATATTTAAGCGAAATATGTGTTAGTAGGGTGCTTCGAAATACTTTTACGTGTAGTCTTCCAGAAAAGACGTCAAATGTTTAATTCTGGCTTAAAAACATTGTAATCATGTAAATAATTTTTTTGCTGTGAAATAAGCTAATCGATTTAACACTAGAATGACGGAAGCGGTCATTTTGACCGTATAACTACTTTGAGAAATAAATGATCCCTCCAAAACATCTAACCCCAGTCCATTGAAATTTTATGACTTTTCTTATTTTCTTAAAGTTATTGAAAACACAGAAAATTATTCTAGGTTTTATAATATGAGAACAAATCAACGATCTTCCTGGAACGACGGCAAGGGTCAAAATGACCGCTAGAGAGATTTCACACGATGATGCAATCCGACTGCGTTGTCGGGCTACTGTAATCTGGGCAACTGTTTGCTGGGCTACTGTAAGCTGGGCTGCTGACTGCGTATGTTGTCTGGGCTACTGTTGTTGGGCTACTGTAAGAACGATTGCATCAGTTTTTTAGCATTATTCGGCGTGTTTCAAGAACGAACAACAACTGTGCCCGTGCTGAATGTAAATTATTGCATAAAATTTTGGCGCGATGTCTAGTGGGAAATGACATACTGATGAGTGTCTAGCCCTTTTGTAGCAACTTGGAGAGAATTCCACTGATTTCGCGGCTATAAATGCCTGAATTTTATTTCGCGCATGCAATTCTTCGCAAATTGCTCGAAGGTGCTATATTTTGAATCTTGTCAACAAACTGCGATCCGCTTACTGTGCGATGAAGCAGCGTCCAGCAGTCCTCCCTTGCGGAAAGGTAGCAAAAAGTCGTTCAGCCATAATAAAACACAAGATTTGTGTTCATCATGCGATAAACCTACGTGTGGAATATACCAAAAACGGTGCATCAAGAACGCTTATTGAAAAAAATGTGTCGAAGAAACATCCTAAATGCTGTAACTATGATGTTTTAGGTTTGAATTAAAGGTATGTTGTATTTTTTCTATGCGGACAAATTTACCGCTGCCTCTCGTTCTAGGTAGTTAAAATATTCAAAATATTCGTCGTTCTAATGTTAATTATGTAGGAAAAAATATGTGCTGCCCACTTCGGATTTTTATTAAAGTATAACCACTTAAACTGCTCCTCTCAATTCTTTCTGTTAATAATATTGGGACATTTCAAATCATTCCCATTAACCTTAGGAATAAGAAAAATAAAGTAGAATCTAATTTCTGGAACTATATTTCTATTAACTATATTCTGGAAATATATTTTATCTTTTTTTTTAACTTTCTTATTCAGAATATGCATATGTAGCATTGTTCTTCAGTTATCACTTAAAAATTTAATAAATAAACACTTCTCTAATGGAATAAACATCTTCTATACAACAAATCTCATTCTTAAAGACTAAGTCTCTGCAGAGAAGAAACATCTTTAAATATTTAATCAGGAATATGTAAGTTTATTCTAAAAAGAACCAAAATATTCCATCTACTTGTATGTTTTAGTATGCACGCAATTGGATGTTTTTAAGAAAACATTTCATTCTCCTAAAAATTGATCTTTTTTCAGCGCTGTTGCTGTACGGAAAACAATTTTCGAAGCAGAAATTCATTTTCGCTATGTCCTTTCCTTAATCACATTTTCAATTAGAATGTGCAGAAATTTCAAATATATATTGTGGTGAAAACCTTAAACTTCACATTTACTTCAGTAAAATGACCAGTTAATGACATGTTTAAAATATCTAATTTTGTATTTTTAACACTTTCCAAAATAGTTGAAATGTATTCATGACTTTTGTCATTCTGTTTGTCTGTCCGTTAGCACGATAACACGAGACGGTTTGTGGGACATCTGGGAATGAAAAGGAATAATACCACCCAATTAGTTTCAGATTTAACCCGGGTTGAAGAAATGAAAACCATCAAATCCCATGAGACCCAATTCTTCGAACACTTTATAACCAAAGTTAAAATTCATAAATTGATTAGAAAATTTTAGGAAATATGCATACTAGCACATAAAATATATAAAAACAATTTTTTGCTAAATATGCTCGGTAGTTTTTTAAATAAAAATTAAAATAATAATGATATATGAAGAGATCACATGATTGCTGCAAAATAAAATATGATATAAATTTTCTTCCAGCTGTATTAAGGTCGTGATTTTTAGAAGCATTTAAATTTATATATAGTGTTGCATCCGTCATAAAATCGCTTTATTTTTGCGTATTATTTGTGTATCTACATTCCGTGTCTTCTCAATTACAATATTTTTTATTTTAAATGATCACTAAGCTTTGATTATTTCTACAACGAAGCCTAATTTTAATGGATGCAGAATGTAAACAAATCAAGAAACTATAAGGTGAGTTGTTTAAGAAGTGTGGAATATCTGTCCTGCTCATTAGTTAGGTCTGGACTCTGGAATATAAGTGATATGAATGAAATATTCATTGATTTTGCATTGAGAGACAGACAAACTATATTTCGATAATGTCATTTGAATAAAGTTCATTTTGCAAAACTGGAATTGAGTTTTTAGATGAAGTTTAAACTTTTCAAGTATAATAAATGACTGTAGTACTGTAATAATTTAAAAAATATTACCGCTGAATGTATCCCATGTTGGTTATTTCTTATGTAACATATCATTTTTTTGTCTGATATTACTTTTACTAGGATGAACCGGCATGATTCAATTACACCCTTATTGCTTTGCAGTCTGTTATCGACGCCATCATAGATTTAGCGTGTAAGTGACATGTTAAAAGAGAGTGATAAGTTGTTTCTTAATACTGAGTTATCATATGGAGCAATAATTTGTATTTTAACATATCCTCAGAACGGATTATACACATCAACCACACTATAAGGACTACATAATCAATTCCATACTAGTATTGTAATACAAAATGAAAACGACAATATATTTATCGACATTCATTTCAATATATAATATGAAGTAATTTTTTATATTAAACTTGAAAAACGTGTTTGTAAATTAATATATGTATTAATTCCGGTAACTTATCAATATCATTGATTGGAGCAAAATAAACGAAATGAGCGTAGCTTCGAAGCAATTGAATGTATATCCTAAAAATTTCGAAGCAATTTGTGAATATTAAATTTACTTCAGAAATGTTTGAAAAATTGGGTCTCATAGGGTTCAAAGTAATGCATTTTTATTTTAAAAATTACTAAGCATATTTTGCTGATTTTTTTTACATATTTTATGGGATAATTTGAATATATATCCTAAAAATTTCGAAGCAAATTGTGAATATTAAATTTACTTCAGAAATGTTTAAAAAAATTGGTCTCATAGGGTTCAATGTATTTCATTTTTATTTTAAAAATTACCAAACATATTTTGCTGATTTTTTTTACATATTTTATGGGATAATTTGAATATATATCCTAAAAATTTCGAAGCAATTTGTGAATATTAAATTTGCTTCAGAAATGTTTGAAAAATTGGGTCTCATAGGGTTCAATGTATTGCATTTTTATTTTAAAAATTACCAAACATATTTTGCTGATTATTTTTACATATTTTATGGGATAATTTTAATATATATCCTAAAAATTTCGAAGCAGTTTGTGAATATTAAATTTGCTTCAGAAATGTTTGAAAAATTAGGTCTCATAGAGGGTTCAATGTATTGCATTTTTTCAACGGAGGATAAATCTAAAACTAGTTACGTGATATTATTCATTTACATACCCATATGTCCCACAGACCGTCGCAATAACATACTAAAATTTCATTTTGATAATTCTTACGGTAGTTGTCGTGCGAACGGCCAGACAGACAGACAGAATAAAGTCATAAACACTTTTCAACTATGTTGTAAGGTGTTAAAAACTACTAAATTATAAAATATGGGTATTCAGTTATTTGTTTGCATGTGACAGATAATGAATGATCGATTTACAATAATAAATAAATTGCAATGAAAACAAAATAATTGTACACACACACAAACACACACATATGTATATATTGCTAAAATAAGAAAGGAAAAGTATTACATAATATGTCATGCTTGAGTTTTAGAACTGAAAATATTATCATGGGATTAACATTTTTCAGAAGCAAACGATTAAATAGCAGTGAAGAAAATCGATATGGAAGCGATCTGTGCTATCTGAATGAGGCAATTGCAAAAGGTTACCTACTGCGTCTTCTAAGTAACATTATATGTAAAATTTTCAACATAACCGTAACGGAAAGTTACAACTTATATTTATAGAGAGGTACACTTACAGTTTGAACAGCAGATACGATGATAATACGGACGTCTTAGTTTAACAGTTTAAAGTAGTTCTATTTACACATAGGATGAGTCAATTACTTTTTGGAAGCTTGAATGGTGAAGTGTATGCGAGGTTTGTTTGTCTTACTATATATTAGTGTTAAATATTAGCTTTTAAAATGTCTTTTGTGTTTCTGTTTGGATGTAGTGAATCTTGATACAGTTTTTGTGGTATAGTCAGTATAGGTCTTTCAACTTTTTTACATTTAAAGTTTTAGTATAATGTACTTGGTTTGCGACATTGTATCAGCTTCCGGGAGTGTCGTCATGACAATAAGCTGGCTTAACAGGGAAGTGGGGGTCATAATCCCTCCTGGCGAAATTTTGATACATTGTTGTTCTTTTTTCATTCTCTTTTGTATTATATATATATATATATATATATATATATATATATATCAGAATTTTATATCGTACAGCTGAATTTATACAGTTTTTAATTAGAAATTATATTAAAACAATCGAAAAGGTGATACGCTATATAATAAAATTGTTATCCCTCGACAAGCCAACCACAGACAAAAGGGGATCTCTCTAGTGCCTTTTCTAGTACAAAAAATAATTCAAACTTAACATCATACTTAATAAAAAAAATAATATTTGCCTTTCTGTATGTGTATCTTTCGCTTATAGCTAGAACAGCTGCGGAAATTGCTTCAGAGGTACTTCAGCTCCTCGTACGATGTGCCTCAGAAGTTTTTTTTAATTCGATTTGTTTTAAAAGTAATAGGGCCATCAAGAATATTTATTAATGGTTCAAATAGGTAAAAAAATGCATAGTCTTTCTGCGTCTTCACAAACAGCACTCTAACACAGACTCAATCACTTACTGATTACCGAATAAGAACAGTCTTCCTGGCAGAACTTAAAGCAATAACAAAGACTGTAATGGATGCTACAACATGAGTCGAGATATTTGGTAATTGTCACAAATAGCTTGTCCAGATTTGAAGAACTAAAACAGCCCTAATAATTTTGAACCAGGTCACAAAGGTTTAGGAACTGATTTTGAGGATAGACCACGAACTCAATATGACTTGGGTCTCAGCAATTGTCGGTATAAAAGAAAACGAACGAGCACACCAGGCTTTGAAGACATCAACAGAAGAGTCACAAGAAGACACAGAACTACATATGAAACTTCCAAAGACGAGTTTCAAGTCTGAGCTGATGAAGTACGTTCTGCAACAGTGGTAAGAAATTTGGTTGATATCAGATAATGGTTGTAAAACAGGGCCTTACATATGATATGTCAGAACCACTAGACAGATCATCATGTTCTTTCCGGAACATGGCTCTTTTTATATCCTTTCTTAATCAAAAAATCTGATGTGGGCAACACATGACTTTCCTTATATAATGTAATGAATTTACTACTTTTACAGTAACAAAATAGGTTTTTCTTATAGTAGATACTAATATTCTTTCCAAGATATTGAATTTTCGAATATTAGTCGTCATTTTCATTGATTTAGCGTAATTTTTATCCATTTGGCGAGATTTTCGTTAATTTAGCAACATTTCAAAAAGTCGCCAAGTTGGCGACATTCCGTACAATTCGTCGCCAAAATCTCGCCAAGCGTTATGCACTAAGAAATGAGTTATTCTTACAGCAGATAAATGACTATTGGCGATCAAATACAAAAGTATTACTCAAAGTATCTTTTTTCATGAATGGAACGAGCTAAATCCACGAGAATGATGTCACCCAATTTATCGCATGGTATTACATATGAAAAGTGAACATGTTTCTCAATAGGAAATATTTCTTTTTATTTTATATGACTTTTTGGTAATTTTTTTTTTAAAAAGTGCAATATCTCGAGAACGGTTCATGTTAGCGTTCTAAAATTTAAGCCAATCGTTTTCTAATAAAAAATTACATAAGAAATGTCTATTTGCGTAACTTTATTAGTGGTTTTGATTTTTTGACGATTTTTTCAAAATTTCATTCGAAAATTTAGGGGAGTTCTGAATATTCGATTGCGTATAAAAACAATAGGCTTCCAGTGTTTACGGATTCTGATGTTTGTACAAAATTTGGTTCAAATCGGTTCATTCGTTCGTCAGTTATCCTCTCCAAAGTCTCACTGACACACACACACACACACACACACACACACACACACACATATACTTTCACACACACACACACACACACACATATATACTTTCACACACACACACACACACACACACACACACACACACAGAGACATCACTTCAAAAATGTTTGATTCGTGATCAGGGATGCTTGAAATGTGCTCTCCCGTCGAAAACTCGAATTCGAATTATCGACCCCGTCACAATACTTTCCTTATACATTATGTATATAAGGAAAGTAATAGGTTTTTCTTATAGTAGATACTTATATTCTTTGCAAGATATTGAATTTTCGACAATTAGTCGTCATTTTCATTGATTTAGCGTCATTTTTATCAATTTGGCGAGATTTTCGTTAATTTGGCAACATTTCAAAAAGTCGCAAAGTGGGCGACATTCCGCCAAATTCGTCGCCAAAATCTCGCCAAGCGTTATGGACGAAGAAATAAGTTATTTTTAGCGCAGACAAATGACTATTGACGTTCAAATACAAAAGTATTACTCAAAGTATCTCTTTTCATGAATGGAACGAGCTAGATCCCCGAGAATAATGTCACCCAATTTATCGCATGGTATTACATATGAAAAGTGAACATGTTTCTCAAAAGGAAATATTTTTTTTTTATTTTATATGACTTTTTGATAATTTTTTTGAAACATGTGCAATATCTCGAGAACGATTCATGTTAGCGTTCTAAAATTTATGTCAATCGTTTTCTAATGAAAAATTACATGAGAAATGTCTATTTACGCAACTTTATTAGCGGTTTTGAATTTTTGACGATTTTTTCAAAATTTCATTCGAAAATGTAGGGGGGGTTATGAACATTCGATTGCGCATAAAAACAATAGACTTTCAGTGTGTATAGATTGTGATTTTTGTACCAAATTTTGTTCGAATCAGTCCATTCGTTCGTCAGTTATCATCTCCACAGACTCACTGACACACGCACACACACATACTTTCACACACACACACACACACACTTTCACACACACACACACACACACACACACACACACACACACACACACACACACAGACATCACTTCAAAAATATTCGATTCGTGATCAGGGATGTTTGAAACGTGCTCTGCCGTCGAAAACTCGAATTCGAATTTTCGACCCCGTCACAATACTTTCCTTATACATTATGTATATAAGGAAAGTAATTAAATATAACACTACACAGCATATGAAGCAGAAACGCAAGAGGTCGAAATTAGCAACATTAATCTCATCAACACACGATATCAGTGCTTTAATAAGCAACCGCGTCAACTTCACAGCATTTAGTCATGGGTTATAATCTGAAACAGTGAAAATAAGGAAGCAAATTAGCAAAAATTTTAATCAACGATATAAGCTAGGATTAAGACGCAGCATAGACTAAAAACATTAGTAGCACAATTGTAAACTATTCATTTAAAAAGACTCTAATATTAATTAAACTTATAGCAAATACTATACATGTGAAAAGACTATGAATAATATCGACAAAAGGAAAACGAAAAGAAAATATATCTATCTATTATTATTATATATACTAATTGCCAAGTGTCCGTCTGTCTGTCCGTCTGTCTGTCCGTCTGTCTGTCCGTTTGTCTGTCACGCCTTTTTTAGGCACTTCCCGAATGGATAGAGACTTGCAATTTGGTACACGGCTCGGTCGTTCGATAAAACCCCCTGGAAAAATCGAATTTTTCGAAAACGTTCTATAGAGGGGGTGCCCCACACCAAAACGTTCGAAAAGTGAAATGACGGGAAAGCATGCTTTGCGATGAGATAGAGACTTCAAATTTGGTGTATGGGTAAATCACTCGAAAGGAAGAAAGTGTGCAATTTCAGATTTCCAATATTTAATCCTTAAGGGGGGGGCTGCAGCACACCAAAACGTTCGAAAAGTGATATGATAGGAGAGCATGCTTTGCGATGAGATAGAGACAACAAATTTGGAGTATGGGTAAACCATTTGAAACAAAGAAAGTGTGGATTTTCAGATTTCCAATATTTTCTGCTTAAGGGGGTGCCGCACACCAAAACGTTCGAAAAGTGAAATGATAGGAAAGCATGCTTTGCGATGAGATAGAGACTTCAAATTCGGTGTATGGGTAAATCGTTCGAAAGGAAGAAAGTGTGCAATTTCAGATTTCCAATATTTTCTACTTAAGGGGGTGTCGCACACCAAAACGTTCGATTTACCGAATAAATGAGAAAATACGCCTTTAAAATTTGATAGAGGCTTAAAATTTGATATATTTGCTAATAATTTGACGAAAACTCCCAAGACGAATACAGTTTTTCAAAAATGTTCGTTTAAGGGGGTGCTCCAGAGTAAAACGTTCGAAAAGTCAATTGATAAAAAAAAACATGCTTTGGAATGAGATAGAGAATCAGATTTGGTGTAAGGATAGATAGTTTGAAAGGGCGAAAGTGTGCAATTTCAGTTTACCAATATTTTCTACTTTAGGGGGTGCCGCACACCAAAATGTTCGATTTTCGGAATAAAGGAGAAACGCTCCTTTAAAAACATGATAGAGGCTTTATATTTGGTATATGGGCGAAACATCTCATAGAAATCACAAAAAGAATAGAGTTTTTAAAAAATGTATAGTTAAAGGGGTGGGTACTCCACACAAAAGCATTCGAAAGATGAAATGCTAGAAAAGCATGCTTCACGATGAGATAGAGACTTCAAATTTGGTGTACGGGTAAAAAGTTGAAAAGGAAGAAAGTGTGCAATTTCAGTCTTCCAACATTTGCTATTGTAGGGGGTGCCGATGTCTCTCTATCTATTCGTTCGAAACGTTCGAAAAGAGAATTGATAAAAAAACCATGCATCGAAATGAGATAGAGATATCAAATTTGGTGTAAGGGTAGATAGTTTGAAAGGAAGAAAGTGTGAAATTTCAGATTTCCAATATTTGCTACTTTAAGGGGTGCGCACACTAATATGTTCGATTTTCTGAATAAATAAGGCACGCTTCCTTTTAAATGTGATAGAGGCTTGATATTTGGTATATGGGCCAATCATTTGATAAAAAACACAATACAAACAGAGGAAGAAGTGCGAAAATTTAGTTTTCCAATATTTTCTCCTTTAGGGGGTTCTGCACACCAAAATATTCGATTTGTCGAATAAATGTGAAACGCGAATTATTATAAAATTTACATTATTCAGGGATTGCTTATTGCGAGACCGTTGATTTTCAACGGGTATTCGGCTAGTATATACTAATTGCCAAGTGTCCGTCTGTCTGTCTGTCTGTCTGTCCGTCTGTCTGTCACGCTTTTTTAGGCACTTCCCGAATAGATAGAGACTTGCAATTTGGTACACGGCTCGGTCGTTCGATAAAACCCCCTGGAAAAATCGAATTTTTCGAAAACGTTCTATAGAGGGGGTGCCCCACACCAAAACGTTCGAAAAGTGAAATGACGGGAAAGCATGCTTTGCGATGAGATAGAGACTTCAAATTTGGTATATGGGTAAATCGTTCGAAAAGAAGAAAGTGTGCAATTTCAGATTTCCAATATTTTCTACTTAAGGGGGGGTGCAGCACACCAAAACGTTCGAAAAGTGAAATGATAGGAGAGCATGCTGTGCGATGAGGTAGGGACTTCAAATTTGGTGTATGGGTGAATCGTTCGAAAGGCAGAAAGTGTGCATTTTCAGATTTCCAATATTTTCTACTCAAGGGGGTGCCGCACACCAAAACTTTCGAAAAGTGAAATGATAGGAAAGCTTGCTTTGCGATAAGATAGGGACTTCAAATTTGGTATATAGGTAAACCGTTAAAAAGGAAGAAAGTGTGTAATTTCAGATTTCCAATATTTCCTACTTAAGGGGGTTTCGCACACAAAAATGCTCGATTTTCCGAATAAATGAGAGACGGCCCCTTTAAAATTTGATAGAGGCTCAAAATTTTAAATATAGACTAATCATTTGATGAAAACACCCAAAACGAATATAATTTTTCAAAAATGTTCGTTTAAGGGGGTTTTCCAGAGGAAAACGTTTGAAATGTGAATTGATAAAAAAAAAAACATGCTTCGAAATAAGATACAGACTTCAAATTTGGTGTACACGTAGATAGTTCGAAAGGAAGAACATGTGTAATTTCAGTTTTCCGATATTTTGAACTTTTGGGGGTGCCTCAAAACTAAATGTTCGATTTGTCGAATAAATAAGAAACGCGAATTATTAAAAAATTTACATTATTCAGGGGTTGCTTATTGCGAGACCGTTGATTTTCAACGGGTATTCGGCTAGTATATACTAATTGCCTAGTGTACGTCTGTCTGTCTGTCCGTCTGTCTGTCACGCTTTTTTAGGCACTTCTCGAATAGATAGAGACTTGCAATTTGGTACACGGCTCGGTTGTTCGATAAAAACCCCTGGAATTTTTCGAAAACATTCTATAGAGGGTGTGCCCCACACCAAAACGTTCGAAAAGTGAAATGATAGGAAAGTATGCTTTGCGATAAGATGGAGACTTCAAATTTGGTGTACGAGTAGATTGTTTGAAGGGAAGAGAGTGCGAAATTTCAGATTTCCTATATTTGTTACTTTAAGGGGTGCCCACACTAATATGTTCGATTTTCCGAATAAATGAGGCACGCTTCCTTTTAAATATGATAGAGGCTTGATATTTGGTATTTGGGCCAATCATCTGATAAAAAACACAAGACAAACAGAGTTTTTCAAAAATGTTCATTTATGGATGTGCTTCACAGAAAAAAGTTCCAAAGGAGAAATAATAATATAGGGATGCCTCGCGATGAGATAGACTTTAATATGGTGTAAGGGTAGATAATTCGTAAGGGAGAAATGCTCAAATTTAGTTTCGCAATATTTTCTTCTTTAGGGGGTTCTGCATACCAAAATATTCGATTTGTCGAATAAATGTGAAACGCGAATTATTAAAAAATTTACATTATTCAGGGGTTGCTTATTGTGAGACCGTTGATTTTCAACGGGTATTCGGCTAGTATACTCTAAAACAGTAAAGTCTAAGTATCATATTCGCAAAAACTGTAAACAATAAATAAATCTAACTTTTATGTAATATCCACATGACTAAACATTGATCAAATCTAAACCTTACAGATATGGCCGTCAATCTGCTTACGCCAGAGGTTGAAGCCAGAAGTCAACATATAACAAATTTGAGAAGCATGTAAACAATATTGTAAAGTTCTACAGCTATTAACAAAATACCGATGATCCACTAGTTTTAGGTAAAAAACGGGAGCTATAACTAGATGGTAAATGGAGAAAAATCGCACTGGGCATTCACAATAAACGAATTTAAAAATATAAATAATCTCCGTAATATTTAAACCCTCCCAAAGACTGTAATGGATATGATCTAATCGAAAATACAATTCCGATAAAATTTATATATATATATATATATATATATATATATATATATATATATACAATCAAATTCTCTACAAATTTCAATACTGATTTTTAATAACAAATCCTGAAACCATCTATTTCATTTAAAAAAATCTTATTTATTCTAAACTTTAACCAAAATCCATAAAACATATGTACGAAGTTACAATGAAGTAAAGCGCCACGCTGCTTCGCAACAAGGAACAAATATATATATATATATATATATATATATATATATATATATATATATATATATATTCTGTATATATGATAAGCGTATTCTTTATACATAATAGTATGGAATTGGTGAATACTATAGAAAAAATAACAGAAAAGTTACATTACAGAAGTTACGACTTCTGCGATTTATTTAATAACATTAAGATAGAGGACCTATATCAGATCATTATGGATCTTCATCAAAAATATAGTTTGCAGAGATTTATTGAGGTGGATAAATATAGGGCACTAGTTGGACTGGTTCTAAATGAAACAGTGCTATACAATGGAGTGGAATTTTATAAACAAATTTGAGGAATACCGATGGGCGGTAATTGTTCATCGGCATTGGCAGATTTATATTTGGACTGTTATGAGAATGGAACTCATTTGTTGAATGAGATGTTGTATTTAAGATTCGTTGATGACATTATCGTTGGCACAAAAGATCATAAATACGTATTGGATTTTGGCTTCTATCCGTGTTCACTTAAATTGGTTGAAACACCTATGAATGAAGACGGGGGCCTGAATTTTTTGGACGTATGTATTATGTCAAGCGAAAATAAAACTTCCTTCTGTATATATGATAAGCGTACAGCCTTCAAATTTGACGTAAACTTTATCACATCATGGGAAACTTGTTTAAGTAGAGCTGTCTTCCGTAATATAATCGTCAATAAACTTTTAAGAAACAAAAGGTTAAACTCTCAAAGTACCGACAGAATACGACAGGATAAAAGGTATTTGAACGAGACACGGAAGAAGGGTTATCCGGTTGGCTTTCTGAACGTAATTGAGTCATATTTTTACGGTAAACTGTAACCGTTGGTTATTTAGATCACGGGCATATAAAGTTGATGACTTGGTACTATATATTGGGGATTTGTGTTGCATAAGGCATGATTTCGTTAGGGAGTAACTTGAGGTCTTGTTTGCACAAATTCTAGTGTTGTGTTTGGTTTCAACGATCACGGTCTTTTCGTTTCCAAATAGATCTTCTTAGGTATAATGGCCTAGATGCGGAATGGTACCGGCATCCGGGAGTGTGGCCATGGCGTAAAGCATGCTGAACCGGGGTGAGGGGGTCACAACCCCCCCTCTGCCAATTTTTGGTACTTATTCTCTTTTTTTTATTTCTTTTTTCTTACTTCTTGTATATTTGATTTTCAGATTTGGGCATTTACTTTTGGATATATATATATATATATATATATATATTTCTTTATAATTTAAATAAAAAAAGATTTACTGCTGTAGTAACCAATTGTGTTTAATTCAGTTGCTTAGCAACATGATATCATTTTTGTTTTCAAATAACTTTGCAGAATAAATATCGTCTACATAATGCTATCTAAATGAAGTTTTAATAGTGACTTTTTTATTAATATCTCAATAACCCTTAATCCTAGAAACGCGAAGCATGGATTAAATTTTAAGTAGGTCTACTTTAAAGCAACCCCGAAATTTTTATCCAATTCGGTGCAGCCGTGATGATAAAACAAGCATACACACACAAGTACATATATATTTTCAATTTTATTTATATAGATTACAAAATATTTAAATGCCCCACATGTTAGAGTTCTTCAGTTTGAAAGAATGTAAAAATAATGCTTCTGTATTTATTCAAATCATAAATCACAAATCCAGAATTACAATAAATCTTTAAAATCCTTAAATCCTTTATCAAATTATCTATCCCTTTATTAAACATTTGAAATTATAATTCGTGCCTTCTTTGCCCTCTTAACAACAGGTCTTGTCAATTTATTGATAACGTCTTTGGGAAAAGGCTTGAAAGCAAGATGGGTCGATATATTTCTCTTCAGTTTTTATTTTTCGAGAGTGGCAACAGCTAAGCACTGAATTCGATTATCGCCAAACTTTCTTGAGATGATCATAAATTTTCTTTTCCATGAAAATGTAAAGAAGAGGAAAATTGAGTTTTAATAAAGGTATTTATTTAAAATGATTTGTTGCTTTAGATATATTGGTGGTACAAATATATTTTGCTAGCAAGTTCTACCCATTTAGATTGCTGAAAATCGCTTTATCAATGTGTATTTAAATATGGTAGAGTTTTTTATTAAGAGCCGGAATTTAGCAAAATTCCGGATTTAAAAATGAAACTTTTAATTTTTATTCATGCTATTATAATTCAAACCTAATTCGCATGCTTTTAAATAATAATATTTTGTAATTTTCCGGAGTGAATTAACATAAAAGTAGCAAACCTGAATAAATAAACCAAAATTGGGTTTTAACTTACTGAGTTGTGTCCTCCTAATTCTATCGCTTTGTCTTTTTGCTCATCTGTTATCCATAAGTTTGTCAATATTCTTTTTTGTTTTAATTTTAGATGTGTATTTAAACCACTTACCAAAATTCAACTCTATTCTAACTCTCGTCTTGAATCGTTAGTGGCTTTTATCACAGTCAACACGAATGCGGTCCTGGTTGTGTTTGTCAACTAAAAAATACTTATATTTCGTATTAAGAAAAACATTGGTTATGTTTCAAAACAAGAGGCATCCAAGTTTCAATTGCTGAACATTCTTGGGACTCTTATCATGTTTTTTGGAAGCTAAGATCATTTTACATTTAATTCAATTTTCAAATTTGATTTTCTCAAAAGTTTCTCTATTGTTTTGTACTAAAACTCTTTTTTAAATTATCATCGTCCGTTCTCAAATTTATCTTCGAAATTCCCTTGTATAATTTTCCCATTCTGGTGTAATTCCTTCCTTTTTCGGTTATTTGTTATCCTTTTCCCGAATTTTAGTTATTTTTCGCGATTTTAATGATTTAAATGATTTGAAATGATTAAAGAATAAGTATTTCTTATCTACAAACTTATTTTCTACAATATTACCATTTAGTTATAATCTATTTAATCTATATGGAAAAGAGTGCAATTCGATTTAATATATAAATTTTCAAAAAAAAAATCCTGCCTGATAGATTAGTTTTAATATCAAAAATATGAATAGTAATATTTTCAAAACCGTGTTTAGCAAAGTGTTTATATTCAATTTTATTAGAAGAAGAAAGAAAATTATTATGGCAGATATATTTTTGACATGATCTCTGTGAACATTCATACGTAGATGAATTGGAATACTAATTTGCCCTAAATAAATTAAATTACAAATATTACAAGATAATTTATAAATGCAATTAAAAATCTTGTAGAAAGGCAGATGGCTATGTTGGTTCATGATTTAAGAGTTGGAAGTAGAAAGGCATGTTTTACAATTGTTATTCTCACACTTATTGAAGTTATATCTGCACATATACGCGTATTTTTGTTGACATACATACATATATGAGCATTTCCTCTAGATGTCGCTCATAAGCCAAGGGAGCCATGCACTTTATTCTTATATACGAGTCAAGGTAATAGTTATGGTGGCCTTAAGAAATGTAATGTATGCTATAAGAAATGCCTTCTATAAGAACAGTAATAAATTGAAAATACCAACAATTATGTTTAATTACAGAAAATGAGCATTATTACTGGAAATATCTACGAGAATGAATTATGACTGTCCAAGACGTCTATCAATTGTGTATATTACCGTGCCCATATTTGTCCATTCTCACTTTTAGCTTTCGAAGTTTTCTTGGGGCATTGAAATAGTGTTCATTTACAAAAAGTTTGAACAAAGGGATTACATACTTTAATAGATGGTATAATTTCAAATCACTGCTTTCGCAGATGCGAAAATGACCTTAAAATGCAATATATGAAATGAATTTTCGGTGTGGATTTCGTATTTGCCCTATTCTGCTATTTTATGCCTAAATTCGTTTTATTTTAGTTATAGTACGGCAAGTGAGATGTAAAACTTTTTTGAAGGCCCTTAGTTAAGCCATTATTCCATCTCATCACAGAGTGTGGCATTGAGTAACATTTAAAGTGAAATGATTTTTTATTACATTCCATGTACAGCGGTAATATTTTAATAATATATTTTATATAGTAAAAGTATTTCATTCAATCTGGGACTTTAAGTAATTCCGCGTAACGTCTGGAAAGTTGCGCCAAATTAAATCGCATCTAATTGAAATATTCAAAACCGAAGACCAAACTCTTCAATGCAACATCGGCTAGCTACGAGGAAACTTGTTTTGCAGCAGGCAAATCCAATGTCTAGGGTTGCTTGAAATTTCGCTAATTTAAATTTTGAATAATTGACTGCTACTTCGTTATTATGTAAAGACCTTTGACTATCATATTTATTTATACTTCATGCACTGCTGAAATCTCAACACCATGACGAAATTGATGTATCCTTATGAATTTTACAGATTACAATTTTAACATGGAGAGGTGCAAATGATCAAAAAATCCTACCTGGAAAATGAAACCATGGAACTTTAATGACATTAGATCAATATGGATGCAGGTTGAGTTGTATAAGAATTGATGAATTTCTTAAACGCAAAATTATTTAGCTCTGGAGTCTGCAATATAGCTGATATGAATGAAGCATTCACTGATTTTACATAGAGAAGCAGACGATTTTTTCGATGAAGTTTTAAGCATAGAGTTAAATTACTTGCACCTCCATAGTTTTAAGTTCTTAAATAGAATAAATACATGATAAACACTTATAAAAATAACCTTATGACTAAATTCAGAGGTAAAAAGTGGCTTGATATCCAAGATAATTGGAAAATTTTCAACGCTAGACCACGTAAAGAAGCGGTTGGCAATTTTAGATTGAAAACCGGACTTGATTACTTAGCAGAGACCTAAATAGAATAGGTGTTCTCTCCACGAACATTTGCCCAATATGTAATGTTGGCAGAATGAACTCAGGACATCTTCTTGGGTGTCTAGGACTGGATAGGGATGCCCAGCGCCAAGGAGTTGTTGTTAAACTTTATTGGGATGCTAAGAATCTTATGGAATGATAAAGAATGTCTGCCACTTCTTCGCCGTGTGCTTCCTTGGAATCTTTTCTTTTGCATTGACGATGTTCTCTGTGCTCCCCTGTTTGCTGCTTTGTTTGTTCTTAATATTTTTCTTTTGTATGTGATGAGATCTCTATTTGTATGGTTTAGATTCCAATAAAGCCATATGTTACAACACAGCAATAAAATAAATTCCTATTGTAGTATTGTGATGAATGAAAGGAATGAAATAAAAGTGTATGAATGAAATATTAACAGCTTTTATATAGAGAGCCAGGCGATTTATATTTCGATGACCGCATTTGAATAAAGTTCATTTTTTTTCGATGAAGTTTTAAGATTTCAAATATAATAAATTACTGTAGGATTGTGATAATTTTAAAAATATTACCGCTGAATGTATCGCATTTTAGTGATGTTTAAATCAGGCAATTTATATTTCAATGACGTTATTTGAATAAAGTTCAATTTTTTCGATGAAGTTTTAAGTTTTCAAATATAAAAAATTAATGTTGTATTATGATAATTTTAAAAATTTTACCACTGAATGTATCACATTTTAGAGCTGTTTAAATAAAAAATGCAGTGCACTTGGAAAGTGTTTCATAATCAATGTTTTATGCAGGATTGATATTTCTTGTTTTATATACATATATGTATTATTCAAATCGGAAAAGATGTAATAAAAATTGCATGACGCATAAACATATTGGATTTAAATCTGTTGCTAAGCGACATGATATAATTGGCTTCAAATAAATTGGTGGAAAAATATTGTCTGAATAATGCTATCTCAATGAAAGGCTTGGCGACACTTTTGTCAATTTAGCGACATTTCAAAAATCGTCAAATTTATCTTCAATTGGGACTGTAGAACTGACAGTCCCATGTAGCGACGAATTGACGAAACATCATCAAAATACTATCCCCTAAAAACACAACTAATTTCATTTATTAAGCGAGAGTTTATCAATTTCATGATATTTTTAAGGATTTACAAACATATTTATTAATTTGGTGACATTTCAAAAATTCGCTAAATATGTTACTAAGTAGAACGGATGAACTGACAGACAAATGTTACCGAAACATCACTTCAGTACTCTCTTCTAAAAAAACATATTTAATTTCATTGACTTGCGTCGTGTTCATCAATTTGGGAACATTTCCGTCAAATTGTTAAGAAGTTTGAGAAAAGTTGCCAAGTTAGCGATATCCCGCCAAATTGGCAAATATGAATTTTCAGATCTGAAGAATAAAACATTATGAGCCCTAGTATATACTAAATGAAAACTCAAAAATTGTATTAGAATATATAGCCGTGCCACTCTTTTCCTGCTTCAATAAACAGCTAAACGAGTTACACTCAGTACGCATTTAATATAATTAAAAGTAAAATCTAACTGTTCAATTATAAGACATATTTTATATACATTTATTTAGTATTCAATTCGAAAAAATAATAATAAATATTAACAAACACATATAATTTAATTGCGTTTCTGAGCAACATAAGATAGAATCTTCCTCATAAATTGTTAATAATTAAGTAAACATTTTGATTTCATAATACTTTTCATTGTTGAGTAGAAGCTTGTGAAAAATAAACCATGGTGATAGATTCTCCATTTAAATTCGTGTTTCAAACATTGTTCTCAAACAATTCATGCTTTCAGAGAGTAACAAATTATCGTAAAAATATCTCATTAAACTCAAAGATAAAGTTGTAATTCACTTTCACGTTTTAAACAAAAAATTTCCAAAGTTGTAATTCATTTTCACGTTTTAAACAAAAAATTCCAAAGTTGTAATTCACTTTCACGTTTTAAACAAAAAATTTCCAAACTTTTCCTTTGGATGAACCAGGGACTACGTGAGTAGAACTCCTAGGGAAAAGTTTCGTTTTTCATCAATATGTCGACAACCCATGGTCTTAGAAACTCGGAACTTGGAATAATTTAAGTGGGGATATTTCAAGGCTACCCACAAAATATCATAAAATTCAGTTCAGTCGATCCCCAGTGATGATGAGACAAACGAAAGTTTCGTTTTTCCCTAATATCTGGAGAACCACTAGTCGTAGGAGCTCGAAACATGGTCAAAATATTAAGTGGGGATATTTAAAAACCACCCACAAAATTTCACCAAATTCAGTTCATCCATTCTCCTGTGATGATGGGACAAACAGACAGCCAGACAGACAAATTTTTAATTTCATTTATATAGATATTACAAAATCCAGAGTTAAATAATTTTGGGTTAAAGAAATTCAACAATTTTTATACAGCTCATCCTACATCTTTATGTGTTTACATTCTCCATAAAGGAAAATTAGGCTTCATTGTAGAAATAATCAAATTTTGATGATCATTTAAACTCAATTATATTGTAATTGCGTTGTTTCAGAATGTAAATACACAGGAATTAAGCAGGGCGCGGTAGCCCATTGGTTAGCGCACCGGATTTGCACTCGGTAGGCCTAGGTTTGATTCCAGCCACTGCCAAAACTGCCACCGTGTTCACGCGGAGTACGATCACGTTAAACATGTGGGTCCGTAAGTCCTTCCGAGAGGTTGGTGGTAGGGGAAGGAGGGTACGGTCCCTGTGGATGCCTCCCCCTCTGGGTTCCGGTCTAAATTGTGTGGCACTTCCCGACCGTCCAAACAGTTACCCTACACCTTTCTGGTAGGTCGGACGGTCTGGGTCTCAACAACAACAACAGGAATTAAGCAAAAATAAAGCACTTTTAGGACGTATACAACAATAAATATAAGTCAAAAAGAACTTCAAAAATCACGATTTTGACACAAGATGGATGCCATATTTTATTTTGAAGTGGGTCACGTGATCTCTTCATATAATTTGGATGTAATTATTATTTTAATTTTTATTTAAAGAACTACCGAATATATTTAGCTGAATTTTTTTTTTATATTTTTATGGGATAATTTGAATATTTCCTGAAACTTTCAAACAATTTGTGAATTTTAAATTCGCTTAAAAATGTGAAATAAAATTAATTCCCATGGGGTTCAATGTATTTCCTTTTTCTAACCCGAGTTCAGTCCGAAACTAATTGGGTGATATTATTCATTTATATTCTCATAGGTTCCACAGACCGTCTGAACAACATACTAAAATTTCATTCTGATAAAGTCATTTTTACGGCAGTTATCGTGCGAACGGACAGACAGACAAACAGAATGAACAAAGCCATAAATACTTTTCAGCTATGTTGTAAAGTGTTAATAAAAACGCACAGTTAAGCCTTTTATAGGCATAGAACTAAGCAAACGATATTTTTTCCCGTAAATTTATTTAAAGAATGTGATATCATGTCGCTTAGCAACGGATTTAAATCTAATGTCTTTTGCGGCAGACTAGTATTATTAAATCTTTTTCGATTTAAATAATAAAGCAATGTATATAAAATAAATTTTAACGAAATTCCATTTTTCACTGGATTTTATCCATGACAGCCTTCATGTTGAATGATTATTGGGATTATTAATGTTTTCTATTTATTACGTCATCTGTTTTATTTTGGCAAAACCTTTAGAACTTATATTGTAGTACTTGTAATATTATCTTAGTACACGGGTATATCTTCTAATCTGCGATAATATAAGGAGTGCAATAATATATTCCCCTACAATTTTATTAGAGCTTTCATTTTGGCATATATTGGAATCAATTACGGCATTCTTTAAAGATTGCAGGATACCTGATATTTTTACTTTATTACGTCATTTGTTTTATTTTGTAAAATATGTTTTTAAATTCATAAACTGTAGTACGGGAATAAATGGTAACAGATTAACAGATTAACCACATATAGGCATCAACCCGAAGGTTTGCAGTAATTACAGCCTATGGTGGGGGAATATCTGCCAAAACCAGAAATTAAAACTTAATGCCAAGATAAAAATGATAAACAATTCTATACAATATGCTTGTCTATACCAGATACAGATAGTATTTCACAAATATTTCACATCCATAAGCACTTATGTGCAGAACTGTTTCAAATGGGAGCAACTATATATATAAAAATATTTCTAAAATTGGTTATTACATATACAAAATCAAACGAATAATTTTCAAAGATATATAGATATATATACATATATACTAAATACATATATACAAATTTCTTATGCAAACATACATGCAAAACTATATATACAACATATACATACAAATCTCAGAGATTACCATGGCTTTCAATATATATTGATACATACAATGATTAAACCAAATGTGAATTTAAAATTAATTTGATTGCAGTATTTATAAAAAAAAAAATTAGAAGTACTATAGGTAAATATGCAATAAACAGTGAGCTAATGTGTGGAGGTTACCAGTAATAATTCACAGGATATGTTCGTTTTCCTCCTCTAGAAATCGAATTATAGATTTTATTATCTGTTTAGCCTAGCTATTAACCAGATGACTTTTTTCAAATGGCATATGTTGTCTACTGAGCCTTTTAAGGTGATAGTTCTTTGTAAGTTCGCAATCAAATACAAAATGTTTCAGAGATCCTATTTCACCACAAATACAGTTTTCGGTGTCTTTCTTTTGGATTTTGTAAAGATAGGTTGAGAAACAGCCATGTCCTGAGAAAAACTGTACCAATTCTCTGCTGCAAATCAGTTGCTCTTGAGATACTCTGGGAAGATAGTTGAATGTTTCCCTTCCTTTCTCACTTTCATTCCACTGCTGTTGCCACTCTTTTATGGTATTAATATCCCGATGTGACCTTAGCGATGAACAGGGATATGGTAAGTTTGTACTCTGAACAGAGATATCTGACGTTGCCTCAAAAGCTAAACAGTCTGCAATTTCATTTCCCAGAACACCCGAGTGACCTTTAACCCATCCTATAAAAAACTTTTGATGGATGCTGTTGGTTATGATAGTTACGATTTGATGAGCTATTGGATTCTTCGTTTGATATTGTTTTAGTTTCGATATTCGACAGACTGTCAGAGTAAATAATGAAATTCTTATGCAAACTTTTGGTAGGCCAAAATACAGCTTCCTTTATTGCGAGCAGCTCTGCCTGGAAGACGCTATTTTCATAGTGCAGACGAGATGACCACTATTAATTGACCACTATTATGTAACTAGATATTTCTTGTGATGATTTAGCAAAGTGTAAGCGGATATTACCTACTGCTGGGTCCGTTAACCAGGTAACCTTATTTTGTTCGTAATCCTTGTGATCATAAAAAAGATTATTCCACTGTACTGTTTGTTTCAGGCGTGTTACTTGCGCTATGATGGCTTCTTTTTGCGCTGTCAACGTTATAGGGGGCATACCGGTAAGCACTTGTAGCGCTACTGGAGATGTTGTGCGATAAGCCCTTGAAATCTGTAGAAGACCTATCCTTTGAACTGATTCTAGTTTTCTTTTTGCATGGATGTTCAAGTTTAGGGCCCAACTACTCGCAGCATAGCACATGATCCTTTCTGTCACTGATAGATACCATGTTTTTAAGATCTTAGAATTTATGCCCCACCTAGATGGTGCTAGTCTTCTGACATTATGAATTTGGCAGCCAATCTTTGTTCGCAGGTTTTCTATGTGTGGAATCCACGATAGATGTTTATCAATTATAATTCCGAGATACTTGATTTGGTTTGGTCTTGGTATGCTAAAACCTTTAATATTGAAGATAGGCTTCCTTTTTAATTGAGATGGTTTTCCTATCACTAAAGCTGAAGTTTTTGTTGATGAAATTGATAGTTGGAGCTCTTCACAAAGATCTGAAAATGTTTCTATGCCGGCATTAGTTGTATCTCCCAGAAGTCTACGTGAACTGCCTCCTGATACTAGCATAAAGTCATCTGCGTACGCCAAAAGCTGTGTTCCTGGAATACAGAATTTATTAAGAAAGATATCAGCCATTATTAAGGGTCCTAAGCAAGAGCCTTGTAGACATCCCCCGTAGAATAAATTTTAACGAAATTCCATTTTTCACTGGATTATATCCATGATGGCCTTCATGTTGAATGATTATTGGAATTATTAATGTTTTCGATTTGTTACGCCATCTGTTTTATTTTGGCAAAACCTTTGGAACTTATATTGTATAGTACTTGTAATCATCTCTTAGTACACGTGTATATCTTAGTACACGGGTATATCTTATTAGAGCTTTCATTTTGGCATATATTGGAATCAATTACGGCAGTCAAGTTTAAAGATTGCAGGATATCTGGTATTTTTACTTTATTATGTCATTTGTTTTATTTTGTAAAATATTTTTTTTAAATTCATAAACGGTAGTACGGGAATTGTAGGGGAATATCTTCCCCTATAATTATATTACAGCTTTCATTTTGGCATATATCGGAATCAATTACGGCAGTCAAGTTTAAAGATTGCAGAATATCTGATATGTTTACTTTATTACGTCATTTGTTTTATTTTGTAAAACTTTATTTTAAATTCCTATACCGTAGTACGGGCAATGTTTTATTAATACACGGCTATATCTTCTAACATTCGGAAATATAAGTAGTACGGGTATATCTTCCCATACAATTTTAGCGGTTTTATCTTGAAATATATTGATTCAATTTCATATTTTTTGTAAATTTGTTTACAGACAAAAATAAAATACAGCTTCCGCCTTGATTCAAAATCGTGAGTTTTAAAGTTTTTTTTTAAATTTATATTTAATATTGTATCCGTCCTGAAACTGCTTTATTTTTGCTTAATGTCTGTGCATCTGTATTCTGAAACAACGTAATTAGAATGTATTTCAGTTTAAATGATCATCAAACTTTGATTAAATTTAATCAAACTTTGATTTACGGACGGGACCAAGATATTTCATTCTGCAGATCTTCCTGTGAAATTAATTTTGTATAGCAAGAACATAGATTCTTAAACTGCTTTTCAAGAGCATTAATTTAAATGATTTTATAGAATAATTTGAATAACAATGTCATTTAGAATATTATAAGAATTTGCACTTGATTGAGAATTTTAGGTTGTTTTATAGTATATATTCCGTACGAAGAACAGGTATACTGCCAGTAACCACTAAATGTGAAACCTACACAATTAATAAAATATTTATGTATTTGAGTTTAAATGATCATCAAACTTTGATTAAATTTGAACAAACTTTGATTTGATCAAACATTGACTTACAGACGGGACCAGGATATTTCATTCTGCAGATCTTCCTGTGAAAATAATTTTGTATAGCAAGAACAGAGATTCTTAAACTGCTTATTAGGAGCATTATTTAAATATTTCAATAGAATAATTTGAATAACAATGTCATTTAGAATATTATAAGAATTTGAACATGATTGTGAATTTTAAGTTATATTATATATTCCTTACGAAGAACAGGTATACTGCCAGTGACCACTAACCGTGAAACCTACACAATTAATAAATTTTTTTAATGTCACAGCTTGTTTCAAATTTTAGCGTAAAAATGGCAAGTACTTTTGAGAGGCAAAGTGGTGTAAGTATTTTGAAAATACTTATGTATCGCCACTCCTAAATCGTATTTTCAAAATGTTCGTTGTTCTGGAAATTGAATCAGATAACGTGAGGCTAAAACCAAGATTCTTGCACGAGTGGATATGTTCGATCATGTTGAAAAGGTATTTTGAATTTTTAACACTTTACATCATAGTTGAAAAGAGTTTATGACTTTGTTCATTCAGTCTGTCTGTCTGTCTGTCTGTCCGTTCGCACGATAACTGCCGTAAAAATGACTTTATCAAAATGAAATTTTCGTATGTTTTTCAGACAGTTTGTGGGACCTATGGTAATATAAATGAATATAATATCACCTAATTAGTTTTGGATTGAATCCGTATTGAAAAAAAATAAATACATTGAATCCTATGGGACCTAATTTTTCAAACATTTTTTAAACGAATTTAAAATTCTCAAATTGCTTCGAAAGATTTAGGAAATATTCAAATTAACCAATAAATAATATAAAAAAAAATTCAGCAGAACATATTAGCTAGTTTTCTAAATAAAAATTAAAATAATAATTACATCCATGTCATATGAAGAGATTATTTGACCCACTTGAAAATAAAATATGGTTCCATCTTGTGTCAAAATCTTGAGTTTTAACGTTTTTTTAATTTTTATTTAATATTGTATCCGTCCTAAAACCACTGTATTTTCGCTTAATGTCTGTGCATATGTATTCTGATTCAACGAAATTAGAATATATTTGAGTTTAAATTATCATCAAACTTTGATTATTTCTACCACGAAGCTTAATTTTCACTTATGGAGAATGTAAACACATGAAACTGTAAGATGAGTTGCATAAGAATTGCTGAATTTCTTTAATGCAAAATTATTTAGCTCTGAAGTCTGCAATATAGTTAATATGAATGAAACATTCCTAGATTTTACATTGATTTTACATTACTTTTTCGATGAAGTTTTAAACACAGAGTTAAATTACTTTTACCTCCATGATTTAAAGTTGTTAAGTAAAATAAATTATTGGAGTATTGTGATGAATGAAAGGAAAGGAAAAAGTGTATAAATGAAATATTTACTGCTTTTTCCTACAGAGCCAAGCAATTTGTATTTCAATGACGTCTTTTGAATAAAGTTCATTTTTTATGAAGTTTTCAAATATAATAAATTATAGTAGTATTGTGATAATTTAAAAACATATTATCGCTGAATGTATCGCATTTTAGAGATGTTCAAATAAAATTGCATTGCAATTAGAAAGTGTTTCGTAGTCAATGCTTTATGCATGATTGATTGCTCTTGTTGGTTATTCCTTTGCACAGAATTTTTGAAATTTTATATTTATCCCTTGATCTTAAAAATGAGATAAATGGAATGATATCAAAAATCAAGATATTACCTATAGTAGAAAGACTTGATAATTTCTATAAATCACTCCCTCATTTGCCTACTCATTCAGTTTATTCAATTACATATTATATAGATATGACCAAGACGTAAATGTAGCTAAATTCAAACAACTTTTATTTTTTTCGATTCAATATCCTTACAGGAAGAATCGTAGCTGCCCTGTAGGAGGAATAATGTTCTCTTATAAAATATTAACTGGAATGTGGATCAACTCGAACTTCTCATACTAAAATTTTAATAGTTTTCTTCTATTTTTAGACATTTTACAAGACATTTTTTGAAAAAATGTTATCGCTGAAATAAATGAGTACGAGGATGCAGTATTACTTTTCACTTCAAAGAGCCTAATAAAATCGTTGGATTGCTACCATACTTAACAATGTGCATTCAGTGGGGTATAAATCACATAGATAACTTGACAATCTAGGGGATGGACTGATTTCGTTATGAACAAAACAAATTTGTGTCGCGGCTAATTTTCAAAACAATAATAGAAACTATTACGTCTCGTGATCTTTGAGAAATAAATAAACCCTTTTGTGTACGATTATGTCAAATTTTCTCCAACGATGCCATATTAAAAGGTGTAAAATTTCGAATACCGTCGATGTTTTCCTTCGAATTAAAAAAAAAAAAACACGATCCAGTTCTAGATTTTTGGATAACAGAGCCGGATATAAAATGTCGTGAAAAACCATTAATATTTGTGGTTGTTATCCTGTGCACAAGAAATCGACCACAGACAGACAGGCAGGAGGACATCACTCCAAAAATAGTCAAAACTTGTTCAGGTCTTGAAACATATATTGGCATCAGAACCTCACAAAATATATTATTTTAAGCATTATATTCCTTTTAAGCATGCATTCATATTATATATATATATATATATATATATATATATATATATATATATATATATATATATATAATATATATTATATATATAATATATATATATATATATATATATATATATATATATATATATATATATATATATATATATATATATATATATATATATATATATATATATATATATATATATATATATATATATATATATATATATATATATATATATATATATATATATATATTATATATATAATATATATATATATATATATATAGATATATATTATATATATTATATATATATTATATATTATATATATATATATATATATATATATATATATATATATATATTTATATATATATATATATATATATATATAAATTTTTTTTAATAACATCATCGTCAAAGATTTATTTTCTCTCATTAAACAACTCTTCGATCAATTCAAATTAAATAATATCTTACTAAATATGACTCATCTACCTTCAATATATATCAATATATAATTTATTGCATTTTGTGCTTTTTCCCAACTATCTTGTACATGGTAATGCTGCATACCTCCAAACGATTGGAGTACCGCAAGAATCCACTAGTAGCTCCTTGCTCGCCAATATTTATCTTTACTTTTACGAAAGACAATCCACTCTGTTCATTCGTAACATTTCTATTTTTCGATACATTGATGATGTTTTCTTTGTTTTCACACTGCACATGATTCTTTACCCCCACTTAATATATATCCATCCAATCTTGAATTAATACCGAATGAATCCCACCCTTCCAAATCTGTAAATTATCTTGACATCACCATTGATATACATTGTGTAACTCTTTCAATACTACTATTTATGATAAGAGACATCAATTTAAATTTAATGTAAAATTCTTCCCTCATTTTTCTTCTTGCCTTAGTAACTAAGTTTTTAGAAATCAAATCATTAGCTATTTGCTCCGCATTAAACGACTGGATAGTAATAAGTGTACACTATCACATATTAATCGTCTAAAACATTTTTGCTCTATGTACAATTTTCCCACCTTATTTGTAGATCGCAGTATAAATACGGTATTCTATAGTAGTGGAAACACCATAAAATAAACACCGCCCCGGGGGGCAAAAATAAAAATGTAAAAGTATTACAAAACAGTAATTTCGATTACACTAAAAACGTAATTTTTTTTTTAAACACCGTCTCGTCGGGTAAAGCAAAAAGTTTAAAACACTCATAAAACCGTTAAGGCGGATATCTAAAAGGCAAATAAAACAAAAAACAGTCTACGGCTCCAAAAAACAGTGTTATCCCTACTTTAAATGATTTCGATAATCGTGGCCTCTTCTCGGCAGTTTCTGAACTCTTGGGTTTATCTCACCGGAAGTATGCACTGCTACTTCCACTTCCTCTGGTCTGGTTTATTCCCACGTGGTATTATGCGAGGTGAGCATTCAGGCTGTAGCATGTGGTGGACTCATTTGAAGATTATTCACTCTGGCGACCTTCCGACTTGTGAGTTGCTCTTTTTTGCATGTTTGTATATTTGTGCGCTATATTTTTCATGTTTATGTGGTATTTTATATATTTCATGTTTATGTGGTGTTTTATAGTTGAATTTTATCCTATTTGGTTTTTTTCTGTTATTCCGTTGTTGGGCACAGATTGCATGAAATTTTAACCACGTGATTTTATGCAATCATAGAAACAACGGATTTTAGTATATCTGTCTAGAATGTGCCCCTGAAGACGTTTCTGGCAGATATACTATTCTTCAATATATTTTCCTTGTCCTGGTTTCTCCGTGCTCTGTTTTTTCGGCCCTTTCTCGTTGATTTTTACTATTCCATACACGCTTTTATATTGTCCGCGGTTTGATACTGTGCTTACTGATTCACACTCCTGCACTTTTGTATTTGTTATTTTAATATATATATATATATATATTCATTTATTATAATTTGGAACAGAAATTAAGTTATAAATTATTTGACAAGAGACATCTATATGATTGCAAGATCAATTATTTTACCCACTGGAATACCAACTTGAGTTTAAACGTACAACGTAATTTAATCGTAAATCACTTGAACAGATACAGATTATTAAACTCATCTATTACAGAATTTAATAAATGCATGATGCATTTGATCAACGGAACTCGGGAACAATCATATCCCTTCCGCTTTGTACAGCACTATTATGATGTTTTTTGCAGAAATTATAGTGATAAAATTATGTTAATTTATCCGACATCATACAATACAACTCAACTCTTACCTAGGATTATCTGATTGATGCACATCCAGATGGCTCTATAAGTTAGACGCGACTTTTTTATGTATGCTTTCCTATTCGAAGTTTATACGCTTTATGGAACTCTTCCATGATTCTCGTCTTGCTGGTTAGTAAAATTTCCAAATTTTGTTATTTTGATCATTTTTATGTTGTCTGGGATTCGTCCATTTTATTCCCACGGGCATGATCGATTGTTGTTTCGGGCGTGCAGAGTCTCTGGGAGCGTTTTCATGAAGTCAAAGCTAGCTTCTAACCAGGAAATAGGGGTCGCAATCCCCCTTGACCTTTCTGCAACCCTGTAAACACTATCATTCCATCTATATATTTTCTTTTTTCATTTTAAATCTTATATATATATATATACACTTACATATATATATATATATATATATATATATATATATATATATATACTCGTGGAATTTCTTTTAAAAATGCATTGGTGTGCTTGAGAACGTTCCTAGGAAACCCGCATATGTTGTGCGAATCAAGAAATTTAGATAACATTTATTGAACAATGATTTCACCAACAAAACACAAAGTGCTATAATTTCCATACGGAAGTAACTGCAATTATTTGAAATTTGAACGAAATTGTTTACAGCATCTACTAAAATAAAAATATTTTGTAATTATTATTTGTGAATGGATAACTGCGAGTGAATTCTATACTCTTCTATTAATCTACTCAATCTAAAACCTGAATTATTTATTTTAGAATTTCAATTATTAGATTGCATCATTCTATTGTTTAGTTCCCTTCCAAGTATAACAAAAAGTATTAACATTCATGCACCCTTTATCCACTAGAATTTCTTTCTGTGTTTCAAAGATTTTTCTTCTTTGATAAATGTTTAAATTAACGGTATCATAATAACAGCAAATAAATTGTTATTATCTGTAATTTACTCTTTATTCCCCAAAATTTTATTCAATTTTTTACTTTCCTTATATACATAATGTATAAGGAAAGTATGGTGACGGGGTTGAAAATTCGAATTCGAGTTTTCGACGGGAGAGCATGTTTTAAGCATCCCTGATCACGAATCAAACATTTTTGAAGTGATGTCTGCTTGTGTGTTGTTGTTGTTTAGTCCCAGACCGTCCGACCTACCAGAAAGGTGTAAGGTAACCGTTTAGACTGCCGGGAAGTTCCCCCCAATTTAGACCGGAACCCAGTGAGGGAGGCTCCACAGGGACCGTACTATCCTTCCCCTACCACCAACCTCTCAGAAGGACTTACGGACACACATGTTTAACGTCATCGTACTCCGCATGAACACGGCGGCAGTTGTGGCAGCGTGCATATCCAGCGCGCAAACCACTGGACTACTGCGCCCGAAATGTGCCAAAAGCACGCGGTGTTCCCAGTGTGTGTATGTGTGTGTGAAAGTATGTGTGTGTGTGTGTGTGTGTGTGTTTCAGCGAGCCGTCGGGGACGATAACTGACGAACGAATGGACCGATTCAAACAAAATTTGGTACAAAAATCCCAATCCGTAAACACTGGAAGACTATTGCTTTTATACGCAATCGAATGTCCAGAACCCCCCTAAATTTTCCAGTGAAATATTGAACAAACCGTCAAAACATCGAAACCGCTAATAAAGTTACGCAAATAGACATTTTTTATGTAATTTTTCATTAGAAAACGATTAACATAAATTTTAGAACGCTAACATGAACCGTTCTCGAGATATTGCACATTTTTCAAAAAATTATCAAAAAGTCATATAAAATAAAAACAATATTTCCTATTGAGAAACATGTTCACTTTCCATATGTAATACCATGCGATAAATTAGGTGACATCATTATCGTGGATCTAGCTCGTTCCATTCATGAAGAAAGATACTTTGAATAATACTTTTGTAATAAGTTTTTTCTTCGTCCGTAACGCTTGGCGACGAATTTGGTGGAATGTCGCCAATTTGGCGACTTTTTTAAATGTTGTAAAATTAACGAAAACTCGCAAAATGGATAAAAATGACGCTTAATCAATGACGACTCATTGATGATGACGACATGGAAAATGACAGCTCAATGACGAAAATTCAATATCTTGGAAACAAAATAAATAACTACTATAAAAATAATCTATTTTTTTATCGTAGAAGTTGTAAATGCTTTTCATTATATAAGGAAAGTCATGTGTTGCCTACATCAGATTTTTTATAAATGCATTTATTGCATAAATTAAGTCATCATAACCGTAACATATACTGGTATTATATCGTCATTTCCCTTTATTTATACTTTATTTACCACAATTTCATTCGATATTTCAAAGAATTTATTTTTGATAAATATATTCATCGTATAAATTAACAGTCACAAAACAGCAACAAATAACTGTATTATATTGTTATTTCCATTTTCAAAACACTTACTTACTCATTTGCATGGAAAATTCGATTTCACTGAAAAAAAATCTCGTCATAATTATTATTTTGAATTGAGACGTTGTCATCATGCACAGTAATAAATAATATTTCATTGACTTTGTTTTTGGCCTTTCCTATTCAAAATCTCTTCTTATCAGGCTATTTCAGTTTTTAATCCAAAGCAATTTTAAATGCAATCGCGAGTTATAGATGCATAAAAATCGCATCTTTAGTGCGATTCTTTTCTTTTACAAGTTATATTTAATACGCTTCTCCCCCCACCAAAAGACAGGAAGTTGGCCTCTCCATTGTCTTCTTTTGTTGGACACTCTTAGATTGCATTGTGGCTGCTCTGATGGAAAATTTATGCGATGGAGGAGAGCGCCACGCTAAAAACACAGCCCAGCAAAATCACAAAAATCCATTTTTCTTTCAGCACCCCCCCCCTTTCTTCCCCGGAAGAAAAGGGGGGTAGAAAGCTCCTCCAGAGCTACGTGGGGGAGAATAATAATCATATCGTGTGGGACTTTTTAAAAACCTTGTCGCGCCGATTGCACGAACTTAACAATGGGTGGGCACTCTTGGATCTGGAAATCCATTTTCCAAACGCCGAGTGCCCAGGCATTACCCAGGTTATTGAATCATTTTTCTTAATACTCGCTTTTATCCATAAGATGTCCAAATTTCAAACCGTGGTAAAAAAAATGGAGGGGAGGGCATGGAAGACCTTATATGTATCTGCTCCTGCTTTTTAAAAGATTCTTTTTCCTAATGGATTTGGTGAGATCGGTTTCTTCCATCAGAGAGGGAGGTCGAGATTTAAAGTTGAGTGCGAGGGCATTGTTGAGCTTCTTAACTGTTATCATGCTCTAATAAAATTCAGTATGAGGATGAAACCTATGGTTTTGTAGGTAGCGTCTACGTTTGACTCCGATTTCAATGACAGATAGCGTAGTTTTTTTTTATTATTATTTTTTTCTTTTTTCGTTCCATTATTTTTCGTAATGCATCTGGATAATGGGATTTTTAGGCAAATAATAGCAGACCAACTGCTGAGTGCATTTGCAGGTGGAATCACATACGGGGATAAAGAATAATGATGGCTAGGTAATACATATGTCACATTGTCGAGGTTTTTTTTATAAAATGCTTTTAGGTTTTAATTTATTCCTATTTTAACCGTATTCAAAGATAAGATCAATCTATCTGGAAATTTATAACAGATATTTTTAGTTGCCCCTGATCATATATCCTCCATCAATATGATAGGATGGTGATATTTTTTATCCAAGAGCGGAATGTATCCATTCTGCCTGAAGGGAATGGATATTTCTTCAATGAAACGGTAATGGAATTGCAATAAATGCTAAGGGTTTTATGGATATCTCTGGTGAAACATAAATATTAGTAAAAGAACATAAAATTTATGATTGAAAACAATCACGTTATATATTAATAAGTAAAAATTTGAAAACCATCAGTCTCTAATTGAAGTAATATTTTCCTGAATTAGTGTTTAAACAATCGCCTGTAGATGAAACCTCAATAATTTTAGGATGTGTATAGTAACCATCTTCACTATAGTGTATTATTAAATCTCCATTCGTAATTCTGGATTTTATCCATAACAAGCTCAGATTTAAAACTGTGAAGAATGGGGACTGCATTTGCAACTTACTTATAAACTATTTTAATTGCAAATGATTTTTTAAGCCTAGTTTTTCTTTCAGGAGATAGGTATATATACATAATAAATTTTGAACACATTGACTCAATTAACCAATTTAAAGCCTTTATAAAACTCAATACTTGGTTGTATAGTATAGTTTTGTAGGAGCATCAAGATTTGACTGCGATATAACTTAATTATTATGCGGAGTAGTCGGAAAGAAGTGTTCGAATTCGGAAGAGTTTGAATTCGAAAAGAGATATTTCTAGATCATTTAGCTAAAATTGTAATGCTCTTACATTTTCAATCAACGACTATTTATTTCTGGTAATGTAATCTAATATTAGATTTTTTAGTACATAATAGCAAGCTACCTAATCCATTTACTGAAGGAACTGTATAGATTCCAATACGTTCCCTATACTTTATCATGTATTACATGAGAAGTACAAAAATTCCTGTTTAGTTTTTTTTTCATGTAAATATCCCTTGCACTTTTCAGTAGTTTAAATTAAAAGGAAACATTTTTAATGCCCAGTGGTATGAATTAAAAAATAACTTTGTTTACTTTTCCATAGTTTAAATTTTGTAAATTTCATTTACTTTTAGGTTATTCAATTTCGAAAAACATATCTTTATTTTGCAATAAATTACACTTTAATAATTTATCGTATACACTGCAGTGAATTAAATTATAAAAAACCCTTGTTTATTTTTTAATAATTTGCATTTAAGATAACTTTTTTTTTCAACAATATAAATTTAAAAAGTTTGCTTATTACCAAACATGGCTTTTGCATAGACAGACGATGGCGTCACATGCAGAAATTGTGTGATTTCTTCTGCTCGACCAAGACCAAGACGTTAGATTACGGTGTGCCTGTCTCTAGAAGCTTCTGCTCGAACACCACGGAATCCTACTATACTGAATTTTCCATATATCATAAGCGGACATTTATCTTGTTTTTTATTATAAATATCAGAAGACCAATGTCACAATTACTTGTAATTTCGGTAATCGATAATAAAATTATATCAGAATATTTTTTACAAAATGTTATTTTCTTGACTCGCACTATATTAATTTATGCAACTATGTAAGTGACATTTGACGCATCTTCATTAAATGACAGTGCATTATATGCGAGATATGCTTACATGCAAGATATTCCCCATGTTTAGTATAATTTTAAAGATATCATACGACAGCCAATTAACAATTATTTAAATATATTACAGGATAGTCACTTGACAATTATTTAAATAAATTACAGGACAGTCATTTGACAAATATTTAGAGATATCAGAGGATAATCACTTGACAATTATTTAAAGATATCATATTATAGTCACATGACAATTATTTAAAGATATCAGTGGACAGTCACTTTACAATTAAAGGTATCACAGGGCAGTCACTTGACAATTATTGTCCATATCACAGGACAGTCACGTGGTAATTAAAAATGTCACATGACAGTCACTTGACAATTATTTAAATAAATTACCGGACAGTCATTTGACAAATATTTAGAGATATCAGATGATAATCACTTCACAATTACTTAAAGATATCATGTTATAGTCACATGATAATTATTTAAAGATATCACTGGACAGCCACTTTACAATTAAAGGTATCACAGGACAGTCACTTGACAATTATTGTCAATATCACAGGACAGTCACGTGGCAATTAAAAATGTCACAGGACAGTCACTTGACTAATATTTAAAGATATCATTATAGTCACTTGACAATTATTTAAATATATCACTATAGTGACTTGCCAATTATTTAAAGATATCTTTATTGTCACTTGACATTTATTTAAAGATATCACTGGAGAGTCACTTGCCAATTAAAGGTATCACAGGCCAGTCAATTGGCAATTATTTATTATTAATTCTGATTGCAGGAGTATAAGCTCATTTATTATATGGCGCACGTGAAAATTAAAAAAATTCCTATAACTCTGATATTTTCCTATAACTCTGATATTTTTTATTTAAAAAAAAATTCTATAACTCTGATATTTTATTGCTTTCCACACATACATAGAATAATGTATAGGGAATGTATTGTGATGGGGTTGATAATTTGAATTCGAGTTTTCAATAGAAGAGCACAATTCAAAAATTCTACTCGAATCGAACGTATTTGAAAGAATGTCTGCTGGGGTATGCATATTAGTATTCGTGTCTGTGTATATGTATGTTAGCGACTGTCTGTTTTTATGTATGTTAGTATATGTCTATGTGTGTATATTAGTGCTTGTGTTCGAAACGCACGTTCGTAACAATATCGCACGAAACATTGAAGTGCTTCGAAAGTTATTTGGTACAATTATTACAATAAGTGAATACCTGAACGCTGATGATTTTAAACACAATTGAATGTTCAAAAGACCCCTTACCCAATTTTTGAACGACTTTTTGTTAAAGGCTTAAATAACATCAGGATATTTAATAAAAAGCGTAATGATTAACATTGAATGCATAGTAGTTTTATTTGAAAACTAATGAGTCAAACTTTAGAGAGTTAATATAAACCATTCTCAAGATATTTTAAGTTTTTAAAATAAATTAATAATAAAATACGTACAATAAAAATGTAGTAAGTTTTTCAAAGTATGTTCCCTTTCCGTATGCAATGTTACATGCCAAATCTATTAGCACCATTCTCGTGGTTGTAATCCGTTCTATTCAGAGAAAGAATATACTTTGTATTATATTTATGTATTTTGAAGCCAAATAATTCACCAATAGTCATTTGTTTTTCATGACATTCATTAAATGTCATTTACAATTTGATGTAAATTTCGCAAGTAAGTAAAAGAAAAAAGATAAGTCATTCTATTTAGATTGATAAGTTGTCAAACATACCCAATTCGAATTTACATGGTGCTAATTCAATGTCAAAATCACTGTTGTGTGGGTCTGGGACATCATTATTTTGGATGAAAGATATAAAGCTATTGCTTTATGTAGGAAAGTTATGTGCTGCCCACTTCATATTTTTTTATATCTTATCTCACTTCACAATATGGAAATATTAGTGCATTATTCAAATTTAAAAGCATGAATATTTATAAGCAATGCATTTCTTAAAATACTTTTAGTCCTCTGCCATTTGTTAATTTTTACAATCGATTAAAATATTGTATAGGCTGAACAATATATCGTCTTTTGTTTACGAATAAACAAGATAAAACCATGAAAGCAATTGATTTTCTTAGAATTATTTTCATAAATATGGTGCCATTTTATAATTGTCAAAGGAAGATTTGCATGCATAGTGAAATACAGAAAAACGACTAAATTTTTTTTAACTGATAGTGTTTAAATATATGGTTCCCGGAAAAGTAGTAAGTGGGCTGTATAAGTTTTGAACGATGATAGCTGGATCAAACCTATAAAAGTGTATAGTAAAGTTACCATGGACTACCGGATAAGACGAAAGACCTTATGTTATAAAGACAATTTATTTGTTTTACATTTTCATTCTGACACGATAAAAAACCTGATGTGGGCAGCACATGACTTTCCCTGCAGCCTCGTATTCACGTTATCTTTATTTCCTCAAAAATTAATTATATTGAGTTTAATTGCACAAAATGACACCCACAAGTATTTAAAATTACTCTGTATTTGCACTTTTAATATTCTTATTCTTTTAATCTTATTCTTCTCGCTGTTAAAAATTACGTATAAAACAAACATTTGATTGATATATTTGAGCATACATAGTTCTTTATTTTAAATTTTAACCATTTTTGTGGGCCATTTCGCAAAAAAGGCTGGTTATCTTTTTCGTAATCGTAATTTCCTTAATTGTACCAAAATCTAATTAGCACCAGTGTTACCACAATTGATTTATCTATCAAATATTGTAAAATTTGATCTATTAGTGTTTCAGCTAGATTGGATTCAGGCAATTTACACTGTAATTGTACCAAATTGTACCAAAATCTAATTAGCACCAGTGTTACCCACAAGTGATTTATCTACCCAATATTGTAAATTTTGATCTATTAGTGTTTCAGCTAGAGTGGATTCAGGCAATTTATGCGAGCCTTTTCGCAAAAAAAAAACGTTTTTATTTAATCCCGAATCATACCAAAAACTAATTAGCACCAGGATCACACATAAGTGACTTACTTACCAAATTTTATGAAATTTAGTCCATTAATTTTTGAGTTAGAGTAGCTACATACATTGGAAAGACACACAGACAGACACAGACACACAGACAAACACACAGACAGACACACACACACACAGTCGTCACGCTAAAAATAGTTTTACCGAATTCAAGAGACTGCAAAATGTGTAGATCCGTCGAAAACTCGAGTTGCGATATTTGGCATAATTCCAATACTTTCACTATACATAACCATGCATTGCAGGGAATATAAAATGAATCAAAATGAAATATTAAGAAAAGAAATATAAGACATGTCTGAGCTTAAACCTCACCCTATTCCACAACTCACTAAAATAATTTAGACATTAAAAAATGCAGATGTTTGACATTATGATATTCCTAAACTTTAGCGTGTATACATTTATATCATAAACACCTTTTATTTGTTTTGCATTTTCATTCTGCCCCAAGATATTTTTCTCATAAGTTCAACAATTTAGACGCGTCCACCAAAAAAGTCTAATATATTGTTGGTAGCTGTCGTCGTCTTTGCGAAAACTGTTATCATCTCACCAAAATTGGATGTCTTGGCGTGTTTTTTCACTCTTCATTCGCAGCTTTGAAGGTCTCGTTGTATGCGATTAGGGAGTTAAGAATTTGTTGTTTGAGCTCGTAAATTGGGTACGTCATCAAAGAAAACACGAATTTTTCCAACAGAATCCATAAACGCCGGGTGAAGCAAAGATTGTTGTAGCCGATACCGTTTTGACACTGCGTTTAGAAATTATGGGGGTCAAGGGAAAATTGCGGAAGAAATGGTAAGATAAAGAAGTTAATTTGTTGAAAGACTATAATTCGGGTAACACTAACCTGATGAAGGAATTGATTAATTAATATTTAATACGTTACCTTGCACTGTAGTTCTATCAAATATATCACTTAGTTCAATGCACTAACTAGGTGTTGCCCCTTCCTAAATCGTTCGAGCAGTTTTGAATTTTAGGGATAGCCATCACCATCCTGCACCTAGCAATGTTATCATCCTATCCCTTCCAATGTTACCATGCTATCCCTAACTGATCGCTGCAGCGGCAATGTTTTTGTTGTTACTGATGACCTCCTGTTTCGGCGGAGCCGATTGAGGACCAGTAACGCAGGAAGCAGGAAAGAACGAAGAAAGACATAAGACGAGAGAACAAAGTTTATTACAAGAACGCATCAGTGACGAAGGTCGGAGGGGGTGCAGCTTCACATTTAGAAGAGGACCCAGAAGGCGGAAGACTGACTTTACCCTCGAGAAACATCCATGCCTTAATCGGGATTCGAACCCGAGCCCACAAGTCAGCAGCCGAAGACGCTACCCACTTCACCGCCTGGGCGGCTCAACGGCAATGTATTAACGGTTTATTGTACTTTCGGATATATTTCATCAAAAAGATACATTTTCACTTCCTCATACTATAGAACATATAGTATGGAAAAGTATTGTTTTCAAGAACATTTTTCATTTTGAGATTTTGATGCTGATTCATGTTTTAGGACCATTTGAATAGGTTTTGGCTAATTTTAGAGTGATGTCTTGTTTGTTTGTATGTGATCAATTTCTTGTGTACACGATAGGTAATATTAATGGATTTCTACGAAACTTTGTATACAGCTTCGGTATAAAAATATACAAATTGATAGACTATTTTTAATTCAAACGGAACTTTAAAATGTATTTGAAATTTTATAATTTCGTAATATGGCAGTATAGGACAAAATTTGACATATATATCCATAAAACGAGTTAATTATAGCTCAATGATAATCAAACTTAACAGTTTCAATCAATGTAGGGAAAAATAATTGCTGTACATTTTGTACTTTCGTGACATCACTAGCCTCCCTCTAGGGGAGGAGGAAAAGGTACCCCCAGATGGATACATTGTCAAACTTGGTACAAATCGAAATAATTTTTTATCCCTTTGAAATGAAGGGTGATATGCTATAATTCTGATCAATCATATGGACCAACGTACAGATTTTTCAACTTTGTCATTTCAGAATTTACAAAAAATAAATAAATAAAATGAATAAATAAATGAATAAAGTAAAAAAATCAGACGCTACTTAAAAATGGTTTCTGGCGTCAGAACGTCGAGCAAACCCACATTCCAGTTAATTAAAATAGGAATTATATATTATTTTAGTCTTATCTCGAAAAAAAAAATAGCTAAATATATAAGTAATAGATGTTCTCATTCTAAAATTTGCGAAATATGTCTAATCACATAGAAATATAGGAATTATATAATTAGTATATTTAATAGGCTGCTTACAATTTTAGAACAAATATAAATATTTAGCCAGCGAACGAGATAATTATGGCCCCAACCATATAGCTACATCATTACGTTGAAACCAGTCTATCCTATTATTAACTAAATGCGGCTTTTCGAAAGCTAACTGTTATTACTTTCCTAATATACATAATGTATAAGGAAAGTATTGTGAAGGGTCGAAAATTCGAATTTGAGTTTTCGACGGGAGAGCACGTTGTAAGCATCCCTAATCACGAATCAAGCATTTTTGAGGTGATGTCTGCGTGTGTGTGTGTGTGCCAGTAAGTCTATGGAGACGATAACTGACGAACAAATGGGCTGATTCGAACGAAATTTGGTACAAAAATCACAATCCCTGAATACTGGAAGCCTATTGTTTTTAAACGTAATCGAATGTTCCGAAATCCCTAAACTGTCGAGTGAAATGTTGAAAAAATCATCAAAACCTTTAATAAAGTTACGCAAACAGACATTTCTAATGTAACTTTTCCTTAGAAAACGATAGACATAAAATATAGAACGCTTCCATGAACCGTTCTCAAGATATTGCACATTTTTGAAATAAATTTATCGAAAAATCCCATAATTAAAAAATTATATTAACCGTTGAGAAACATGTTCAGTTTTCATATGTAATATCATGCGATAAATTGGGTGACATCATTCTCGTGGATCTAGCTAGTTCCATTCATGAGAAAAGATACTTTGAGTAATACTTTTGTATTTGAACGCCAATAGTTATTTAACTGCTATAAGAATAACTTATTTCTCCATCCATAACGCTTGGTGAGATTTCGACGCCAAATTTGGCGGAATGTCGCCAACTTGGCGACCTTTTTAAAGGTTGCCAAATTAACGGAAATCTCGTCAAATGGATAAAAATGACACTAAATCAGTGAAAATGACGACTAATTGAAGAAAATTCAATTTCTTGGAAAGAATATAAATAGCTACTGTAAGAAAAACCTATTTTTTATTGTAAAAATAGTAAATTCATTGCATTATATAAGGAAAGTCATGTGTTGTCCACATCAGACTTTTTAACATTAGTGTCTACCTATAATGAAAAATATCTGAACATTTACTGGACTTGAATATAATTTATGGTGACAGAGTATTCTATTTATTATATACAAGTATCTATATATAAAGAAAAAAAGTATGTATGTATGTATGTATGATCCAACATCACGTGAGAACTGCTGGGCCGAATTTGATGAAATTCGATGAGAAGCATTAAAATAGCCTCACTTAAAATTTAGTCCAGGTTTCAAGTTTCTAACATCAGGGTTGTTGCGATATTAATGAAAGACATTATTTTCGTTTGTCTCATCATAACCGGAGAACATCTACACGGAATGCAATGGAATTTCGTTGGTAGCTTTAAAATATACCTCCATAAATGTAGTCCAAGTATCGAGTTTCTAAGATCAGGGATTGTCGAGATATTAATGGAAAACGAAACATTTTCCTAGGAGTTCTACTCTCTAACTCTATGATTCCCCAGGAAAAAGGTTGGAAATCGTTGGTTTAAAACGTGAATGTCAATTAAATCTCTGAGTTTTGTGGGAGTTTATTGAACCTATTAGTCACTTTTGAAAATTGCAGGTTTGAAATATGAATTTAAATGGAAACTTTATCACTATGATTTACTTTTCACAGGCTTACTCAACAACGAAAAGTATTAAGAAATCAAAATGTCTATTTAATTATCAGCATTTTATGAGGAAGATTCTTTCTTTTGCAGCTAAGCAATATAATGCAATGATATTTTTTTTCATAATACAATGAATTTACTTCCTTCACAGTGAACAAATAATTTATACGATTCACTGCCTTATATATTCAGGTGTAATTTTTATCACGGTTTTGCATCGTAAATCCCGAGCAACGGCGGGTAATCGCTGCTAGTTGAATATAATATAGATAATGTATTATTTTCACGAATGTTTTCGATTTCGAGGTTTTAGTGTAAATATATAGCTTAGGTCCGCCTGGACACGTTTTGAATATGTTTTGAGTGATGTCCGTCTATCTGTCTGTGGTTTATTTCTTGTGTACAAGATACCTACCATATGTATTTTTGGATTTTCTCGAAACCGTATATTCGGCGTTGTTAAGGAAAAATTTAGAACTAGCAAGAATTTTTTTAAATTGAAGCGAAAACTTTGAATTTTATTCCGAAACATATATTTTTTTAACATAGCAGCGTAGCACAAAATGTGACATAATTATGCATAAAGAGTATTATTTTTGGATCATTGAAACTTAATAGTTTCAATCACAGTAGTAAAAATAGTATGATACAAGTTTTAGGGGGATATTATCAATATTGATATCAATCGAAATATTTTACAAGCCTTTTAAAATGAAGCCTAATATACTCTTTGTAATCATTTGTACCAACGACATAGATTTTTCCAAAAAAAAAAAAAAAATGTAAAATTTGCAAAAAGAAAAATGAGCCCAAAGCATAACTAATTTGAAATAAGGAGGCAAGCTTTTGAACACCTAAATACCTCATTTACGCATTTTTATTACACAGACAAATGTGAATTAAATATATGTTCTTGACTTTTGTCTTTTCGATATATACATATCGCACGCACTCATACAGTGTATACATACACACACACACACATGCAATGTATATATGCACATATACACACACACTCATACAGTGTATAAATGCACATACACACACTCATTTAGTGTATACATGCACATACATACACCCATGTAGTGTATACATGCGCCCAAACACACAATTTCAAATTATGAAATCTTATTAAAATACTTTCCGCATACATATGCAACGCAGTTTTAAAAAGTGGAATATTTATTTGTTTCACCTGTTTACTTTGGTTCAAATTATTTCACCGTAAATTTAATGCAATTTAGACACGTCCGCTAAAAAAACTTGCATATATTGTTGGTAGCTGTCTTTCATTTTCCCCAAGAACTGCTATCCTCCTCCAAAATTGCGTGTCTTCGCATGTTTTTTTCGCTTCCACTGTCTACTAAGATCTCGTCGGCTGTGATTAGTGAGTTCAAAGCTTGTTATGTTTGAGTTCATAAATTGGGTACACCATCAAAGAAAACACAAAGTTTCCCCAAAACAGAATCCATAAATGTCGCATCGAAGACATGATTGAGCCGAACGATATCGCTTTCGCGGTGTTTTCCAGAAATGTGGGGTGGGCTAAAAATTGCTAAACATTATCTACAGACCTTAATTTAAAGTCATTATTGTTTTTCCTTCGAAATAGAAATTGACATAGAAATAGAAATCCGAAGATGGAGGTGGACTCAACATGTCTTACTTGGGCGTCCGAAGAAAAATATCTCGAGGTCGACCCAAGCTAACTTGAAATAAGACTAATGGAACAATAAAGAAATTAAGTGGTATGGTCGAGCTGGTCAGAATCAAGGACTCCGGCACACGATAGACCAGGGTGTAACCCTGCTGATGGTCGCATTATGTGCGACTAGGCACGCTGCACGATGAGTGATGATGATTGTGTTCCCTACATTTTGTCAGAAATGGGTCCGTTTGCATTGTGTATAAGGCATGTTTGTACACATTTGAATCTCTTGAGTATTGGTAAGTACCTGAAATCTCAAATCAACTGAAAAAATAATATTAATTTTGAAATCCAATCTCTCACAGGATGTGATAATAACGCTGTTTGCATATTTGAGGGTAAAATGTAGCACAATATTATTGGTAGAATTCAGGAAAATGTTATTTCGAGAAGAAGATAATATTTTTGAGCTATATAGTTTATATAAAGATTCTAATATAATTAAATATATTAAAACTAAAAGAATGCAATGGGCAGGACTTGGTTAGTATGAACAACGAAAAGGTCAGAAAGAAAATTTGTATGTCCCCACCTGTCGGAAAAAGACCTGAAGGATGACCTAATTCGATGTGAATGGTTTGTGTGAACAAGAACTATTGAGGTGGAAGATAAAAAATTGGAGAAAGGGTGATAACTGGGAAGAATCTTTTGATAAAGGCCAAGGCCCACAATGGGTCATCGAACCATTGCTGCTGATGACAATATAGCATAATATATGTAGGGAAAGTACTGTGACAGGCTCAAAAATTCGAATTCGAATTTATGTTCGACAATATGTTTCAAGTATTCCTGAACTAGAATCGAACATGTTTGAAATGTCTGTGCATATGTGTGTGTGGACGCGGTATCTCACGGACTAGTAGACCGTCCGATCGTAATTTGTTACGATTATTTCAATCGGTTAGTATTGAAAGCATATTGATTTTTAAGATAGATCAATATTTTGGAAGACTTCTACGTTTGCGAATAAATTAAAAAAAATCATGAGAAATCAACACCTTTAATAATGATACACAAATAACCATTTCATACAGAATTTTTCACTAGAAAACGTATTACACAGACTTTAGAACAGTAGCACTATCCATTCTCCCGTTCGTTTAATACATTTATAGAAAACCCTTAAAGAAATAGAAGTCGTAAGTATCATTCAATGTGTTTACTTTCCATATGCAATAAATTTGTTAATTTTTGAATGCAACAACAATACAATACATTTGCTAACATTATTCTCTTGGATTTAATTAGTTCCATTCCGGATAGAAGATATTTTTGAAATAGTTCTCTGCATGTTAACGCCAAAGCTGTCGCTCACAGTCAGCTGTGTCATGGGATATATCAATTAAATGTCAAATTCATTTTAATGAAGAATTTGAATGTGGGTATGAATAGGTCATAAGTTGGACTAATAAGTTGCTGAAACGGCTCAATTGCAATCTATGCGAGGATAATCCAGTGTCAAAAGCGTTGTGCCGTTGACCTTGTATGCGATTATTTCAATGTGAATAAAAATAGTTTGTTGAACTATATAGGGAAATTCACGTGCTGTTGTTCACATCAGATATTTTTCATTAGAAAGATCGAATAGGAATCTTTTCACTGCCAGAAACGTTGTGTTTCTGATCTTCCATACCATTATTTCAATGTGAATTAAAATATTTAATTTCGTTACGTAGCGATAGGCATGTGCTGTCCACCTCATATTCTTTTTCATTAGAAATATCGTATCGCCTTTCATTTAGATATGATTAATAATTGTTTTGCTTCATTTATATTAATTGAATTCAGTTTTATCATTCACACAAAAAGCGAAACCAATTCAAATTACCTAGAATATGTAAAGTTTTAGACATATTCTTTCATATATGACAGTTTGGCAGAGTCTAAACTGCGCCAATTTACGCCAAACATCGCCAAATCCTAAAAAACCGAAAACATCTTTAAATGCAGAAAATATCTTAGTATATCTTAACTAATATCTTAAAAAGCGTAAAAAAGGAAATTATCTTAAATAAATGTGTTTTAAACATTGCTAATATAGCTTCATCCAATTTGTTGTCAGAACTACAGACGTTTGAGAAGACTTTACATGATAGCAAATGGTGTATACAATTCCTTTTGGACGGAACCATTCAGCATTTTTATTTGATACTAGCAGCATACCCGTTCTTCGTACGGAGTATATAATATAAAGAAACTTGAAATTCATAATCATGCCCAAATTCTTATAGTATACTAAATGACATGTTTAATCAAAATATTCTGTTAAAATATTTAATATAATGCTCCTAAAAAGAAGTTTAAGAATCTCTGTTCTCGCTATATAAAATTATCTTCATGGACATATCTGAAGAATAAAACATCGTGGACCCCTTATGTAAGCAAATATAAAAAAAATATGGAATTGAATCAATATATGCAAAATAAAAGCGTTAAAATTGTATGGGACCCGTACTAATTATATACACGAATATTAGAAAATATAACCTGTATTAGTACATTACATGTATAAATTGAAAATACCAATACACCCGTAATCTTTAAATCTGAAGACAGTCATTTATTCCAATATATGTCAAAATTAAAGTGCTAAAATTATATGGGAAGATATACACGTACTACTTAAAATGTCCGATTATTAGTAGAAGATTTCCCGTTTTGCAATATGAGTCACAAATGTTTTTTGGTAAAATACAACAGACGACGTAATAAATTGAATATATAATTAATCCCCTTAATCTTCATACCAGAAGACTGTACTTGATTCCAATATATATGCCAATATATGTCAAAATATATGCCAATATACCTGTACTACTTATATTCTCGTAGGTTAGAAGATATACCCGTGCATTCCTAGAAGATTACTCGTACAGCGTACAATATGCGTGTATCAGCAATTTTTGCCGCAATAAAACAATGGCGTAATAACTTAAAAATATCAATAATCCCTGAATCAATAATTCCTGAAAATATCAATAATAATAATGTTTAAACCTGAAGAGTATAATTGATATTATCCAGTCAAAAATGAAATGGCAATGAAATTTATTTTATATACATATCTTCATTATTCAAATCGGAAAGGATTTAATAAAAATCGGCTGCCGCATAAACACATTGGATTTAAATCCGTTGTTAAGCGACATGATATCATTTGCTTCAAATAAATTGGTAGAAAAAATATCGTCTAAATAGTTATATTTCTATGGAACATTTGGCGACAGTTTCGTCAAATTGGCGACATTTTAAAAAATCGCCAAATTTATCGCCAAGTGGGACTGTAGAACTGACAGTTCCACTTTGCGACAAATTGACGAAATATCATCACAATACTATCCCCTAACAAAAAACAATTAATATCATTTATGTAGCGCAATTTTATCAATTTCAAGATATTTTTATAGATTTGAAAACATTTTTATCAATTTGGTGACATTTTAAAAATTCGCTAAATGTATTACTAAGTAGGATGGTTGGTCTGACAGAGAAATGCTAACCAAACATCATTTCAGTACTCTCTTCTAACAAAACAAAAAAAAATTTCATTGATATGTAGAAGACCCAAGCCACACGACCAACCCGAAGGTTTATGGCAGCTGTTTGTGTGTCGTTTATATCAATTTGGCGACATTTCCGTCAATTTGGCAAAGTTTAAGAAAAGTTGTCAAATTAGCGATATCCCTCCAAATTCGTAGCTTTGAATTTGCAGATCTGAATGAAACATTCTTATCCCGTTTCAATATACTAAATGAAAACACTACAATTGTATTAGAAGATATACCAGCTCTACTCTTTTTCTGTTTGAACAATCGGCTATATGAATTTATTGGCTAAACACAATATATGAGTTTAGTAGCTAAATACGATATAAGCTTGAAAACTCTTTGCCAAAATAAATGAAATTGATGTACGCAGTCAGCAATTAATATAATTAAAAGAAAAATCAAACCGTCCATTCATAAGATATACTTTTATATCCATTTATCCATTTATCCATTTATTTATTATTTAAATCGAAAAAAAATAATAAAAACATTAACAAACACATTTAATTTAATCCGTTATTCGTACGGAGTGTGTAATTTAAAGGAACTTATAGTTCGCAATCATGTGCAAATTCTGTTAAAATATTAAATTTATTGCTCCTAAAGAGAAGTTTAAGAATATATGTTCTCACTATGCAAAATTATCTTCACGCTCAGATCTGAAGAATAAAACATCCTGCCCCCTTTTGTAAGCAAATTTACAGAAGAAAAAATAGGAATTGAATGAATATATGCAACCCCGTACTAATTATATTGTCGCAGATCAGAAAATATGCCAATGTGTTAGTAGAAGATTACCCGTATTACAATATGCGTCTCAAAAATATTTGCCAAAATAAAAGAGATGATGTAATAAATTGAAAACATCAATAATATCCGTACTCTTTATACCAGAAGGTCGTAATTGATTCCAATATTTGCCAATATATATCAAAACATATGTCAATATACCTGTACTACTTATATTCTCGTAGATTAAAAGATATACACGTGTATTTGTAGAAGATTCGTACAACATACAATATATGAGTTTAAAAAATTTTTTGTCATAATAAAATAATTGCATAATAACTTGAAAATATCAGTAATCCTTGAATCAATAATCCCCGAAAATATAAATAATAATAATTTTTAAACCTGAAGACCGTAATTGATATTATCCAGTCAAAAATGCTATAAGAAAATTCAAATCGTTCTTTTCTAAAATATATTTTTATATCCATTTATTTATTATTCAAATCGAAAAAATAATTATTAAAATTAACAGACAGATTTAATTTAATTGCGTTTCTGAGTAACATGATAAATATGTCTTGTCTTATAACATAAACTGCGAAATTAAATAACGATTTTGATTTCTCTATACTTCTCATTGTTCCGTAAAAGCTTGTTTTAAATAAACCATGAACCATGGAGATAGATTTCCCCTTTAAATCATGTTTCAAACAATACATTTTTTCAGAAAGTGACTAATTAACGCAAACAATCTCCCATCAAACTCAGAGATTAAATTTTAATTCACTTTCAAACGATTTTCAAGCTTTTCGTTTGGATAAACCACGGAGTTAGGGAGTAGAACTCCTAGGAAAAAGTTCCGTTTTTCATTAATATCTCGACAACCCCAGGTCTTAGAAACTCGAAACTTGGACAAAATTTATGGGGGGATATTTCAAGGCTATCCACCAAATTTCATTAAATTCGGTTCAGCCGTTTTTCCGTGATGATGAGACAAACGAAAATTTCGTTTTTTACTAATATCTCGAGAACCACTGGTCGTAAAAACTCAAAACACGGATATAATTTTAAGTGGGGCTATTTCTGGGCTACCCAGAAAATTTCATCAAATTCGGTTCAGTCGTTCTCCCGTGATGATGGGACAAACAGACAGACAGACAGACAGACAGACAGACAGACAGACAGACAGATTTTCATTTTTATTTATATAGATTACTTACTTTTCTGGTACTGTCATATAAATTTTAGAAAAAACCGAAAGTGACATCTCCAGAACCGAAAGGGACATCTTTAGTGAACGGTCATTTCTCTTCCGAAATTCAAAACTGCAACCACATAACAGATCATCTGAGCTTTACTTATTATCGCGCCGATCCGGTGGCCGAGCCGTTAGGGGCATGCTTTTCCCTCTGTTCGCTGGATTGCCGGGTTGCGGGTTTGAATCCCGTCAGTGGGCATGGATGTTGTAATGTCGAAGCCAAGTCAGACTTCCACACTTCGGGGTCTTCTATAAAAGTGAAGCTGCAAATCTACTCCCCTGGTGCGTGTCGCGGTGGACGTGGTGCGTAGGCTCCCCTTTACCACGGGGGAATTAGTTATTGCACACTTATTATCGCCAATTTTGAGAAATAGATGTTTGAAGGAAATTTTTCGAACCGGACTGTAGAAATAATCGGAAGTGGAAATCTTTAGTAAATATCTATACCTCCTTACAGCAATAATTATCTAAGATATATCGATACCCATTCTTAAGAAATAGATTATTCAAGGAAATAAATTGAATAGGGAGTAAAAAGAACCAAAATTGAAAATGCTTAGTGAACTCCCATTCTCTTCCAGAATTTGAAGCATTCTGAATTAAAATTAGTCATCATGAAAGCATTAGAGCTTCTTCTTTTTAAATTAAATTTTAGAACAGTGACAGTCTGTATATTTTTAAAAACGTACAATTTATTACAAAAACGTACAGCACCAGTAATACAGACTTTTACAAAAATTCCATGACCTTTGAGCGAATAGGTTTTGAACAACAATATGATACAACATTGCACACACATATACAATTTCGTTACTCAAAAAATAATTTTGTAGTATTCCCAAGCGTAAATAGACCAAAATTTGTATTAAATTTTTCACCTTTCAAAACGCCTACCCTTTACATATACTACGTATTACTGGAAAAGTAAAATATACATTAATAAATACATTTAATTTTGAACAAATAGATTTTAATGAAATTAAGAGCAAGTAGTTAAACGAGATTTGTTAAGATATTAATGAAGTTTTATATGAATTATTAACTCATAAAATAATGCCATAGTAAACAAGAAATACTAATCATGTATATACATCATGTACCATAGTATTGATTATAAAACACTTTTCAATTGGAATCCAACTACACTACATACAACACTAATCCAACCAACTACACTACAATCCACAGCACTACAATAATTTATTTTATTTGGAAACTTAAAATTTCATCAATAAAGGCAATGAAATAAAATCGTCTGCTTCTCTATGTAAAAGCAATGAATATTTCATTCATATCACTTACATTCCAGCCAGAGCTAAATAATTAAATAACTGTGCTTTAAAAAAATTCAGCAATTCTTATACAACTCATCTTGCAATCGCTTGTTCAGTGATCATTAAAATAAAAAATATTGTAATTGCGAGTGCAACGAATTTAGATACACAGATAATATGCAAAAATAAAGCAGTTTTAGGATGAATGCAACACAAAATATAAATATAAGCGTTCCTTAAAAATCACGATTTTCTAAGCGAAAAAAAAATGGATGCCATATTACTTTCCTTATATACATAATGTATAAGGACAGTATTGTGACGGGGTCGAAAATTCGAATTCGAGTTTTCGACGGGAAAGCACGTTTCAAGCATCCCTAATCATGAAACGAACATTTTTAAAGTGATGTCTGTGTGTGTGTGTGTGTGTGTGTGTGTGTGTGTGTGTGTGTGTCAGTGAGCCTGTGGAGACGATAACTGACGAACGAATGGACTGATTCGAACGAAATTTGGTACAAAAATTATAATTCGTAAACACTGGAAGCCTATTCTTTTTATAAGCAATCGAATGTTCAGAACCCCCCTAAATTTTCGAGTGAAATTTAGGAAAAATCGTCAAAAAATCCAAACCCCTAATAAAGTTACCCAAATAGACATTTCTTATGTAAACTTTCATTAGAAAACGACATAAATTTTAGAACGCTAACATGGACTGTTCTCGAGATATTGCACATATTTCAAAAAAATTATCAAAAAATCATATAAAATAAAAAAAAAATATTTCCTATTGAGAAACATGTTCACTTTTCATGTGTAATACCATGCGATAAATTGGATGACATCATTCTCGTGATCTAGCTCATTCCATTCATGAAAAAAGGTACTTTGAGTAATACTTTTGTGATTTGAACGCCTATAGTCATTTATCTGCTATAAGAATAACTTATTTTTCCGCCCATAACGCTTGCCGAAATTTTGGCGACGAATTTGGTGGAACGAAATTGGCGACATTTTTTAAATGTTTCTAAATGAACGAAAAACTCGCCAAATGGCTGAAAATGACGCTAAATCAATGAAAATGATGACTCACTGACAAAAATTCAATATCTTGGAAATAAAATATAAGTTTCTACTAGAAGAATCTCTCCTATTTTCTTTTACTCTAAAAGTAGTAAATTCATTCCATTATGTAAGGAAAGTCATATGCTGCCCACATCAGATTTTTTTATTTTGCAATTAGTTACGTGATCTCTTCATATGATATGGGTGTAATTATTATTTCAATTTTTATATAAAAACACCTCTCAATATATTTTGATGAATATTTTTTACACATTTTATGTTATAATTTGAATATATCCTGACATATTCAGAGCAATTTGTCAATTTTAACTCCGCTTAAAAATGTTTAAAAAATTAGGACCCATGGGGTTCAGTGTATTTCATTTTTTCAACTCGGGTTAAATCCAAAACGAATTGAGTTATATTATTCTTTTACATTTCCCATATGTCCCACATACCGTCTTAACAACATACTACATTTTCATTTTGTTAAAGTCATTTTTAAGGCAGTTACCAGACAGACAGAATAAACAAAGTCATAAATAATTAGAATGTGTTGGAAAGTGTTAATAAAATGAGCATAGTCTTAAAATTGTAATTTTGCATTAAAAAGGTTAAAATTCAGTTATTTAAATTATTCGGAGTATTTATTTATATTAATTTTCAGACAACGTGCCAGTAGTATAACGGGCAATTTAATTTGAGTATAGTTTTGCAATTCTTTAATCAAGTAATAACGCAAGTAATAACGCAAGTTATTAAATGGACACGAAAAACAACAATTATTAACTCGTGTACCTTTGAAAATGCTTTTATAATATCTTGCGTTTATTTCGTAATCGCCGAAGTAAATTAATTCTAAATTTAACACACATTAATTTCTAACATAAAACAGAACATTTTTGTGGAGGTTTGAATGCATTTACTACGAAGCAATTGAAATTAAATCAACTAGCTGAATGATAAACTCGGAGATGAAAATTAAAGTTACCTGAATAAAAGTTAATTACTTTAAAAGTTCGAAACTACTCATTGCTAAAAACTGCCTTCAAATGAACTTTAAGATGTACTTATGACTGAAATGATTATTAGTTTATGAGTTTTATGATAAAACAAAAATAATTAATTTAGATTGAATTGATGTTTCTTGATATTCGCTAATAAAATTGGAATCAAATGTATCTCAGCAGTCGACCAAAACGTGATGCTTCCATCACAAGACTTGCTCTACTAAATAAAAATTTTGAAATTTTGGGACAACAGCGGCAAAAATTTCAACTTTTGCGTTAATCAAACGGTCTAAAATGTAATACGGGATTTTATGTTTCTGGTTCAGATACCGAATTTCAGGAAAATCACTTGATTCATTTAGTACAGGATTCAGCAACCGAAGACCAGTAAATCAGATTCACCAGCATATATGCACGTATACTTTGCCCTTACTTAAATACAATAAATATAATTCATATTTCTTAATTTTATTAACACTTTACAACAAAGTTGAAAAGTGTTTATGACTTTGTTCATTCTGTCTGTCTGTCTGTCTGTCTGTCTGTCTGTCCGTTAGCACGATAACTGCCGTAAAAATGAGTTTATCAAAATGAAATTTTAGTATGTTGTTCAGACGGTCTGTAGGACCTATGGGAATATAAATAAATAATATCACCCAATTAGTTTTTTATTGAACCCGGGTTGAAAAAATGAAATACATTGAACCCTATGGGACCTAATTTTCCAAACATTTTTTAAGTAAATTTAAAATTCACGAATTGCTTCGAAATTTTTAGGAAATATTCACATTATCCCATAGAATATATTAAAGGAGAGGAGATTAAAATGGAGGAGATTAAAATGACGCTAACATCCATTGGATTAGATGTAGTCCGGGTTTCTCAATTGAGAAACACAAAAACAAGATTACCCCTGCCGATCTTCTTACTCAGCCTTAGGCCCACGGAAGACTGGCAGAGGATTTACAGACTGACAAGGTTAGGATACTTGGCTGTGAAGGTAGAGGCCTTCAGAGCACGGGGCTTTAAGATTTGCTACCGGTGCCAGCAGTTCAACCACTCCTCTGAGAACTGCAGTATGCCACCAAAGTGCCTGAAGTGTGCACAAGATCATTTCACACGGGACTGCCAGAGACCCAGGACAGAGAAGGCAACGTGTGCAAATTGTAATGGAGACCATCCAGCGAACTTCAGGCAATGCCCGAAGAACCCCTGGAACAGAGGAAAGGCACCGGAGTATGCCCCCCCCTCCCCCAAAAAATCAGATACCACCTTGGAGGCAAAAGGCCCTCGGACTAAACCCCCAGGCACCCCCTCAGGGCTCCTCGCACATAGTGCCACAGGAAAAAAGACACCAACCTTCAGCACCTACCAGATCGGTGCAAGAGCAGGCCCCCAAATCATCGACCTCCAGAGAATTGACCCTGGAGGAAGTAAGAGCAGCTACAGCTGCCATTAAAAAGAGATCGGATGCAGATAAAGCCAGACAGGCAAAGGAGGCAAAGGATAGGCTTGACATTAAGGTTGAGGATTGGAAACAAAATAAACGAGTCAGGGATGAAGAGATCGCGCAAACCCAGCCGTTAGTTAAAACGGGTGAAAAAAAGCAAAAAACTATCGAGTTCCAAAAGGACACTCACAAAAAAGTGCAAACCGCGGTTGAGGCTGAGGAAATGGAAGCTGAGACTGAACCGACTGATAAATCTGATGCTGAAAAGATGGAGGATATCATCAACCTCATCAGAGGATTTATTAGCATGTTCAATCTAGACGACATAAAACATCTGTTGATGCAGTTCGCAGAGTTAGTACAAAAAAAGAGCGATCCTATGGTAATGGTCTTTGAGGCCCTTAAAATAATCGCGGACTTTAAAAATAACAGTGAGAATCAAACCCGTCATGGCTAGGTCCCAAAAAGAATCCTTAAAAATAATATTTTGGAATGCGAACGGCATATCTCCAAGAATAAATGAACTTAGGAACTATGTAAATGAAAATGGCGTAGACGCTTTATTAATTCAGGAAACTAAAGTTAGAGAAAGTAAAAAACTAAACATAGCCAACTATATATGCTATCATAATCTTAGCTCAAATACTAATGCTAGAACGCCCCATGGAGGAACAGCAGTATACATTAAAAGAAATATTCCCCACGAGGAACTAAACAACATAAATCTTCAAGGTATAGAAAATACTAGTATAAAAATTAAAATTAATAATACTAGCCCGTTTATCCTAACCTCAACATATGTCAAAAATATGAGTAGAGTAGATGTAGCTGCGCAACTGGAACTGCTTTTCGCGCGATATCCAAACACTATACTCGCAGGCGACTTCAACGCGCACCACCGAGCGTGGGGCTGTAGGAGAGCCAATTCACGCGGTACACAGATACACAGACTGCTGAACACGACAAACACTAACATTATTGTACCGTCGACACCAACCTGCTTCTCAGGCGCCAACGGCTCATTTATAGACTTTGTCCTAACGCGAAACATAGATTACGCTCACACTATTAGTACCTTGGATGAATTCGACTCGGATCATCTGCCGGTACTGGTGACATTCGACCTGAACACACCTCTTCCAGCCTCTTTGGGACAAGAGAGGGTCAACTGGGAAGTATTCAAAAGAGCACTCTTCGAGCCGCACTTAGCAGTACCTAACATAATGAGCACGGCGGATATTGACTCTGCCACGCACACACTCACAACAGAAATCAAGAGAGCAATTGCCTCTGCCACAACACATCGTGAGTCTCCAAAAATGCCCACACTTTCCCACCATGTCAAACAATTAGTCAGGCAAAGAAACAGAATACGTAAGACATGGCAGGCTAACAGAGACCCCGCCCTTAAAAGGGAGCTTAACAGACTCACGTGCAAAGTCAGGGAAAAAATTGTCGCAGAAAAGCAGCAACAGTATAAAGAACTAATCGAATCCCTTAGCCCAGAAGACGTATCGCTCTGGCAATTCGCAAAAAGACTCAGGAAACCTCAAATTAAGCTCCCGCCACTAATAGATGGTGCTAAAATCGCGTACTCAGACGAGGAAAAAGCCGAGGCGCTCGCAAGCCATTATGAAAAACAATTCCAACCAAACCACGATCTAATGTGTCAGGACACCCTAAGAATGGTCAGACAAACTTTAAATAATTTCAGGAATTCCCTGGTAACGGCTGAGATTAGCCCAGCCACCCCGCAGGAGATAGTAGAAATCATTAAAAATCTCAAAAACCGTAAAAGCCCAGGGCACGACAAAATCAGAAATATTGCGGTTAAAAACCTACCCTTAAACGTAATATGTTACTTGACAATCTTAATAAACAAAATATTAAAACTAAACTATTTTCCCAAAGAATGGAAGGAAGCGATAATTATAGCAATCCATAAGCCTGGTGAGGATGCCACAATTCCAGCCAACTATAGACCAATTAGCTTGCTGCCGACACTTAGTAAAATTACTGAGAAAATTATTCTTAAGAGACTGAACACGCACCTTAGTGAGAATGACATTATCATTCCGGAGCAGTTTGGATTTCGGCCAAAGCACTCCACCACTCATCAATTGCTGAGAGTGGTAGAGTACATATCTTCTGGTCTCAATAACAAGACACCCACAGCTGCGATTTTTCTGGACATACAGAAAGCCTTTGATAAAGTATGGCACTGTGGATTAGCGTACAAATTGATCACTTTAAAAGTCCCTGACGCTATTGTCAAACTTTTAATCTCATACTTAAATAACAGACACTTTCAAGTCAGAGTAGGAGGTAACTTATCTACACCCAAGCTCATTAAAAGTAGTGTACCCCAAGGTTCTATCCTGGGCCCGACACTCTTTAACATATACCTGAACGACATCCCTAGGACTCCAAACACAGAGCTGGCACTCTATGCAGACGACAGTGCGATACTTGCAAAACACCCATATGTCTCAGTAATGCACAGACAGCTACAACAACACTTAGACATACTCCAAACTTGGCTGGAAAAATGGCGAATAAAATTAAACCCCAATAAATGTCATTGGATTTATTTCTCAAGTAAACGTAAACCTCCGCCGCCTCTGTACATAAACAACCATGCCCTAAAAGCGGAAAAATCTACTAAATACCTAGGTGTAACGATAGATTCCCACCTAACCTGGAAACAGCACGTAACGAACTTAATCAAAAAAGCGTATATGGCCACAGGAGCCTTATACCCAATGATAGGAAACGAAAATCTAAGTTATTAAAATAAACTCCTAATTTATAAATCGGTCATCCGCCCGGGAATGCTGTATGCAGCACCCGTATGGGGATATGCCTGTAAAACTACAATAGACCTCCTAGAGACAAAACAAAACAAAATCCTACGGATTATCAGGAAAGCTCCCAGGTACTTAAGAAACTCGGTAATTAGGAATGACTTCAAAATAAAAACTGTTAGAGCCCAAATTAAAAAGCTAGCGCTTAAATTTTACAGAAATTTGCCATCCGTTCCAAACGAACTGTTATTCAATCTGCATGACTATGATCATCGCAAGGCCAAATCTCGTAAGAGACCCCGCGCTGTTCTAAACATCGATAATCGGAATTAAATGATCCCACCTCAAACATCTGATTTTAAAATAAAACTCGCGACTATTATTTTATAAAAAAAAAAAAAAAAAAAAAAATATTCTAAACACTAAACTGCCAAAACGCTAGGTAACCCTTAGATCTGCATCAACCCCCCAAACTGCTTAAACTCTAAATGTGCAACAAACTGCCACACTAGGAGCTAGGATAAATAATAAAAAGTAGTAAATAAAAACCTCGAACCTCCAATTAGGGTCACTGAATTAATGTCACAGTTTGACGATAAGAACCACATATTGAAACTGGAGATTAAAGGCGCTTCGCGCCTGGTGCTCTGTCTTGTACGACACTACGTGAGATGTTTAAACGTTTTGCATATGGGAGTGGCTTCATATTTTAAAATAAATTTGGTAGATAACAATTTTTCATTTTTTTTAAATTTTATATAACTCTTCATGATAAATTTAATTGATGGCATTTTAAATGCACTTTCCTACGTCCTAGAGAGTTAAAATTTGGTACACAGCTTAAATTTGTTGAACATTTTATTCGACAAAAATTTGATGGATCTTTAAATATAGATCATACATTTTTTTGGAAATGGCCTGAAAATAATCCCCGTTCACTTCTATAAATCATTGGTGTAATATTGTTAAAAATTCTGATGTGGACAGCACATGTCTTTCTCTGCAGACTCATATTCGTTCTCTTTATTTATTCAATGATAATTTGAGTTTATCTGCACAACATAAGTATTTTAAATGACATTGAATTTAAACGTTAAACTTAAATTTGGTTCTCATTTGATAGCTAGACTTATTGTCAAAGGTGGCGTAGCGAAAACGCGAAAAAACTAGAATATCTCAAGAACGGCTAGTCCTAGAGTAATGGGGTTAGTCTTATTCTTTTTGTTGTCAAAAATCACATATAATATAGGAATTTAATTGATATAATTGAGCACACGTAGTCTTTTATTTTTATATATAACGATTTTTGCTGGCCATTTCGCAAAAATAGACCGTTCCTTTTTCCCGAATCGTAGTAGAATAACCTACAAATGATTTATATACAAAATTTTGTTAAATTTGGTATATAAATCACTTGTAGGTTATTGAAATATTATACTCCAAATTTTGTTAAATTTGGTTCATTAGTTTTTAGCTAGAGTGGATAAAGGCAATTTCTGCGGCCATTTCGCAAAGAAGGCAGATTCTTTTATTACGAATCGTACTATAATCTAATGAACATCAGGATTTCCCACAAAAAACATACCTACCAAATTGTATGAAATTCGGTCCATTAGTTTTTCAATTAGAGTGGATGTAATATCCACACAGACACACAGAAACATACACAGATACACCCTTACACACACAGACGTCTTCCTAAAAGTAGTTTTTTCGTGTTCTAGAAGTCCCAAAACGTGTAGATACTTTGAAAATTCGAGTTCCGATCTTCGGCACGATTCCAATACTTTGAGTACATACACATACACATATATATTATCTGTGTATTATCTGTGTATCTAAATTCCGTGCCTATGCAATTACAATAGTTGTGATTTTAAATGATCCCTAAACTTTTATTATTTCTTCAAGGAAGCCTAATTTTAACATATGCAGAATGCAAATATCTCAAGCGATTGTAAGATGAATTACATAAGAATTGTTGAATTTTTTTCACACAAAATTATTTAGCTCTGGAGTCTGGAATACAAGTTATATGAATGAAATATTCATTGATTTTGCATAAAGAATCAGATGATTTATATTTCGATACAGTTTTAAATATTTAAGTATAATAAATTACTGTAGTACTGTGATAATGTAAAATATATTACCACTGAATGAATCACATTTTAGAAATTTTTAAATGAAATTACATTTCAGTTGGAAAGTGTTTCATAATCAATGCTTATGCATGATTGATCTTTCTTGTTATTATTACATTCATTTGTATTACATAATAAACGAATATGTTTACACGTCTGTCTGTTTGCGTCGTTTGTAGCGGAAAATATAAGCATCGTACGGCCATGAAATTTGATACAGAGTTAGCCTTGGCTAGCGCGAGGAAATACCTCATTGAGATTTTTTTGTAAATTCAAAATAATATGTTTCTTATTACAGACTAGCAGCAATTACCCGACGTTGCTTGGGGTTTACGATGTAAAACTCTGATAAAAATTACACCGAAACATGTAGCGCCATGAATCTTATACATTGTTTTTTCTCTGTGAAAGAAGTAAATTCATTGCATTATGTAAGAAAAAAAATCATTGCATTATATAAGTTATAGATGCTGAGTTATAGATAAGTTATAGATTTGAGTAAGCCTATGAAATAAACGATGGCTATAGAGTTTCCATTTAAATGTATATTTCAAACCTGCGATTTTCAAAAGTGGCTAACTAATGCGTTCTATGAACTCCCACAAAATTCATATTTCATTGACTTTCACGTTTTAAACCAGCGATGTCCAACCAATTGCGTTGGGAATCATGGAGTTAGAGAGTAGAACTCCCAGGAAAAAGTTTCGTTTTCCATTAATATCTCGACAATCCCTAGTCTTAGAAATTCGAAACTTGAACAAAATTTATGGAGGGATATTTTAAAGCTACATATAAAATTTCATTAAATTCGGTGCATCTGTTCTTCCGTGATGATGACACAAACAAAGGTTTCGTTTTCACTAATATCTCGAGAACGCCTGCCTGTAGAAACTCGAAACATAGACTAAATTTTACGTGAGGCTATTTCAAGACTACCCACCTCATTTCATCAAATTCGGTTCAGCCGTTCTCCCGTGATGTTGGATCACACATACATACATACATATATATATACATACTTTTCTTCTTTATATATATATATATGTATATATATATATTGAATCGTCAATCTATGAGAGTTTCGCATTTATCGGTTTTAACTGTTGCAAATTTTATGGCAGAGTTTCCCCTCCTTATCACCATAAAAGACATCGAAAAATTTTCTTTTAAACAAATTTATAACAGGATGCATACTGTCAACAAATGAATTTCCTGAATTTAGCTTTTATTTATTTATTTTGGGGGGGGGGACTGCGATTGTTGTTGTAAGTGAGTATATTCGCATAACACCCAGGCTTCAATGACAGCAGCCCAGCATATTGAATGCCCTCAAAATTAAAAATAGAGTAAAAATTAATATGAAGGTCATAATAAAATTGGGAAGGGCGGCCGATATTAAATCTTGGGAAGTACTCTAGACGAATCGATTATATGCCACTATATACAAAATGGCTAAATTAAATAAAAACAAGAAAGATCAATCATGCATAAAGCATTGATTATGAAGCACTTTCCAGCTGCAATGAAATTTTATTTAAACATCTCTAAAACGCGATACATTCAGCTGTAATATTTTTAAAATTATCACAATACAATAATTTATTATATTTGGAAACTTAATCAAAATCAACTCAATCATATTTCGTCGAATAAAAAAAAGAACATTATTCAAGTGACGTCATCGAAATATAAATCAACTGGCTCTCTATGTAAAACAAGGGAATATTTCATTCATACAGTTTTATTTCATTCATCACAGTATTACAATAATTTATTTTACTTAAAAACTTAAAACCATGGAGGTAAAAGTAATTTAACTCTATGCATAAAACGTCATTGAAAAAGTCTGCTATAAAATCGTCTGCAAAATTAAGAATGTTTCATTTATATCAGCTATACTGCAGACTCCAGAGCTAAATAATTTTGCGTTAAAGGAATTCAGCAAGTCTTATGCAACTAATCCTACATCTTAATGTGTTTACATTCTCCAGAAGTGAAACTTGGGCTTCGTTGTAGAAATAATCAAAGTTTGAGGATCATTTAAACTCAAATATATTGTAATTGCGTTGTTTCAGAATACAGATGCACAGAATTTAAGCAAAAAAAAAAGCGGTTTTAGGACGGATACAACACTAAATATAAATTAAAAAGAATATAAAATATCTCGATTTTAACACACGATGGATGCCATATTTTATTTTGAAGTGGGTCACGTGATCTCCTCATATAATATGGGTGTACTTATTATTTTAATTTTTATTTAAAATCCATCAAATATATTTTGCTGAAATATTTTACACATTTCTTATGGGATAATTTGGGATTTCTTAAAATTTTCGAAGCAATATGTGAATTTTAAATTCGCGTAAAAAACGTTTGAAGAATTAGGTCCCATGAGGTTCATTGTATTTCATTTTTTCAACCCGGGTTTAGTCCAAAACTAATTGGGTGAGATTATTGGTTTATATTCCCGTATGCCCCACAGACCGTCTGAACAACATACTATACTGTCATTTTGATAAAGTCATTTTTACGGCAGTTATCTTGCGAACGGACAGATAGACAGAATGAATAAAAGTCATAAACGTTTTTCAACCATGCTGTAAAGTGTTTAAAGCTATTGTCATGCAACACAAATAAGCTGAGAACATTGTTACTCGTTGCAAAATTTCTTTCTTCAACAGCAGTAAGCAATTTTTCGGTGTATATGTGAACTAAGCTGGCTTGCTTCCCCATTGCAGACAGCGGCATCCATTGTTCGATTTTGCATATTTTATGAGCTTGTCAATATGCAAGAGCCAATAAGTATAATGCCATCAATAAAACTCGCCGTATGCAACAATTTTACCGCCCTGTATGTGTTTCGGAAACGGAGGTTTTCAAAATTTTGGCACATAGGAGATTTTCCTCCTTCCATTGTTGATTTCGGCTATTGCATGCTGATGATGAATTTCCACAAAACCGATTCGTTAATGCTTTTATCCGGAATGGAAGAATCCAACGTTCATAACGTCCCCAATAACAGCATTCTACGATTAAAGAAATCTTATTTACACATAAAACAATCAAGCTGCTACAGTTAAAAATTAGATAGCGTTGCATGATTCCTTCACTAATTGTTTACGCTTTTAAAATATATCGTATTTAGTAATTAAATGCTAATTTCCCTATCGCATATTAACAAGTGTTTATGTAATAAAATTAGTATTCAGATCAAGGAAACGATCACGAAATGCTATATAGTTAGAACTATTACCATTAGATGGCGCTAACAGCCTTAGACGTTCGTGTTTGTATTTCAGCTCTCGAACTGATGCATTTCCCTAATTGCCCTTTGGCTGCCAGGGTATTAGCCTTAAAGAACCTAGTCATAAGTAATTCCTTCTTCTGATATATTTGCTGTGCGGCTTTTCTATGCTGTTTTTGTTATGTATTATCTTACTTGGGCATGAAATTAGCAGAATTCAGTTAGGGTTTCACTTAAATTTATAAAACACTTTTTATGTCTTATTAAAATATGTAGTTACTTTATACAAGTATTTTAATAATAGTTTTAAATATGTTCCAATTATGCTATTATTGCAAATAACAGAAACAGTAGACCCGTTTTGTGCTCTTCAGCGTGGATTATCCGATATCTGCAATCGTTTCAAGAAGGCTTGTTATGTACTAAGAAGCATTTATGTGAACCGACAAATTCGGTAGTTGACTACAAAGCGGGTTTCAAATTCCTGACTACAGAAAGATGCACAGGAAAGTTCATAGATCCAGAACTCGCCGGCAGGGGGCAGTAGAGTCAAACATGGGGCCCATGGAACTTTTATCAGGAGGGGATAAATCACAGACTCAAGATGTACAGCAGCGACAAGCTTATGCCTAACGTTGTGACCTTGAATGTATAGGGGAGGACGAGTGCCCCCTCTTCCCCTTCTCTATGAGCGCCCATGTTCGCAAAAAGGGCTCTCGAGGACCCAAATGAGATTTATTAAAGACCCCACGGGAACTAAGTACAGTAAAACACCACAAATCCTAAAATTATTAAACTGAAAAAAGATTCTCCGACAATTTATTTATGTGTGTTTTTTACAAGTTTAAATTATACACTTTATTTTACTCTCGGCTGTAACGCAGAATATTTTGAGCAAAAAATGGGTGGGGGGATGGGATAGATAGAATAAATGACGTCAGACGTCCAAGAGAGATCTGAGGCATCTAAGATCAACAACTGACATAGCATGGACATTTGTATCTCAGTTATTAAAAACAGCAATTTTAAATTATAAACATTTTAGTTTTACATGTAAGTGTCGTTTACATAAGCTGCAAAATAACAATGAATTCTGGAACGGTTTTGCCTTTTATTTCCCAAAAGTCGTAAAGAACCCTGCTGCCCCAAAGGAGAATTGAACTATACATTTTCGCATGGGCCAGCTGACGTTCTACCGTTGAACTACTGGGACAGAAATGTAAGCTCTTATCGTCGAAGTGATTTCTGCATTCTTCAAACTCTAATGTCAAATTGACGTGCAAATGACAATCGATTTGAACCGATTTAAACCGACTGTGCCTTTTTATCCCTTTTGAGAGTGCCAGTCGAATCCCTTCCGGAGAAGTCCATTTCTTTTAAAAAGGGAGTAGTTAAGTTTTCAAAGACTAAGGAAGTGAAAATTAGATCATAATGAGTGGTATTCACCCTTTTAATGAAAATGTAAAAAGTGTTAATTAGGCATTATTACGATGTAACCTTTAGTTATTAGAACATTTGTTTTTCTAGAGTAACACGATATATTTAAATAAATAACTAATTCTCATGATAATTAGTACGCTTATTGCAATTCCTCGCTACAATTAGCCTTTGTAGAATTTTATTTAGCTATATAAATTCTATTTTAGGCTAAGATTTACTCTCAATCTGATGTTTTAATTTGTAGTGATACATTGGATACATTATCTTTATTGAATGCTTTTGCGTCTCTCTGCCAGTGGTGGCTCCTGACTTCAGGAATGGGTGAAGCAGCTTCAATGGAGGGATTTTTCCTACTCCTCGACAACGAAAATAATCAAAAAACACCACGCTACTGGCACAAGTGTTGTCAAATATTATCTAAAAATCTGATGTGGGCAGCTCATGACTTTCCCTGCAGAATCGAATTCATATTTTCTTTATTTCTTTAATAATTCGTTAGATTGAGTTTAATTGCACCAAATAACACTAAATTTGCATTTTTAATTCAATTTTTGTTTTTATTTGGTAATTGGACATTTTCCCAAAATCTGCGTAACAAAACTGCAAGAAATCTCAAATATCTTGAGAACGGTTAGTCCTAAAGCATAATGGAGTGTGTTATATTATTTTCCTCGTCAAAAAGTGCGTTTAAAACAAGAATTAAATTGATATATTTGAGCATATATAGACTTTTTTTTTAATTCTGGCGAGTTTTGCTGGCCATTTCGTAAAAAAAGGCAGATTGTTCTTCTCCGAAATGTACCAAAATCTAATCAGTTCCAGAGTATCCCACAAGTAACTTATCCACCAAATTTTGGTAAATTTGGTCAATTGATATTTTAACTAGTGTGGATACATGACATTTTTGAAGGCCATTTCATAAAAAAAGGCAGGTTGTTCTTTTCCGAATCGTACCAAAATCTAATCAGCATTAGGGTCGACCACAAGTGACTTATACCACAAGTGACTTATACACTCTACCAAATATTATGAAATTTAGTGGATTAGTTGAGTTAAAGTGGAAATATTCATTTTTTACGGGCCATTTCGAAAAAAAAAGGCAGGTTTTTATTTTTCGAATCGTATCAAAATCTAATCAGCACCAGAGTGACCTACAAGTAACTTATCTACAAAATTTTGTGAAACTTGATCAATTAGTATTTCAGCTACAGCAGATAAATGAAATTTTTACCGCCATTTCGCTAAAAAGACAGGTTCTGTTTTTACGAATCGTACCAAAAACAAATCAGTACCAGGGTCATATCCAAGTGACTTACCTACCAAATTTTATGAAGTTCGGTCCATTAGTTTTTGAGTTAGAGTGGATACATACATTGCACAGACAGACAGACAAACACACAGACAGACACACAGACAGACAAACACACACACAGATGCCACTCTAAAAATAGTTTTTTCGTATTCTAGAGGTCTCGAAACCTGTAGATCCGTCGAAAACTCGAGTTGCAATTTTCGGCATGATTCCGATACTTTCCCTATACATTACTATGCATTGCTAGGAAGTAAAAATCTGATGTGGGCAGCACATGACTTTCCCTGCAGATTTAATTCACATTTTCTTTACTTCTTTAATAATTCATTAGATTGAGTTTAATTGCACCAAATAACACTAAATTTGCATTTTTAATTTAATTTTGCTTTTTATTTAGTAATTGGACATTTTTCCGATAGCGGCGTAACATGAATGTAAGAAATCTCAAATAACTTGAGAACGGTTAGTTCTAAAGTATAATGGAGTGTGTTATATTCTTTTCCTCGTCAAAAATTACGTATAAAACAAGAATTTAATGGATACATTTAAGCATACCAATGTCTCTATTTCTTTTTTTTTAGATTTTCGCGATTTTTGAGGGCCATTTTGTAAATAAAGGCAGGTTGTTATTTTCCGAATTATGCCAAAATCTAATCAGCACCAAAGTATCCCACAAGTAACTTATCTACCAAATTTTGTGAAATTTGGTCAATTAGTAATTTAGCTAGTGTGGGTACATGAAATTTTTGCTGGACATTTCGTAAAAGAAGACGGGATCTTCTTTTCCGAATCGTACCAAATTCTAATCAGCACCAGAGTATCCAACGAGTATCTTATCTACCAAATTTTGTGAAACTTGGTTAATTAGTATTTCAGCTACAGCAGATAAATTGAGTTTTTACCGGCCATTTCGCAAAAAAATGAGTTCTGTTTTTACGAATCTTACCAAAAACTAATCAGCACCAGGGTCATATCCAAGTGACTTACCTACCAATTTTATGAAGTTCGGTCCATCAGTTTTTGAGTTAGAGTGGATACATACATTGCACAGACAGACACACAGACAGACAAACACACCGACGTCACGCTAAAAATAGTTTTTTCGTATTCTAGGGGACTCGAAACGTGTAGATCCGTTGAAAACTCACGTTGCGATCTTCGGCATGATTCCAATACTTTTCCTATACATTACCAAGTCTTGCAGGGAAAATAAAAATCTGATGTGGGCAGCACATGACTTTCCCTGCAGACTTATATCGACGTTCTCTTTATTTTAATTAAATTTAATTCACTTTTAATTCAATTTTCGTTCTCACTTGATAACTGGACTTATTTTCAAAGGTAGAGCAGAGAAAATACGAAAAAAATAAAAGTATCTCGAGAACGGCTAGTCCTAGTGCAATGGGGTTGGTCTTATTATATTCTTCGCTAAAAATTACGTATTAAACAAGTATTTAATGGATATATTTGAATACACGTAGTTTTTTATTTTAGATTTTGCCTATTTTTGCGGGCCATTTTGCAAAAAATGTAGATTTTTTTGTGAATCCTACCAAAATCTAATCAGCACCAGGGTGACCCATAAGTGACTTATCCACCAAATTTTGTGAAATTCAGTCCATTAGTTTTACAGCTAGAGTGGGTACAAGCTTTTGCGGGCCATTTCGCAAAAAAAGGCAGGTTCTTTTATCCCGAATCGTATCTAAAACTAATCAGCTCCAGACTCGCCACAATTGACTTACCTACCAATTATTTTTGAAATTCGGTCAATTAGTTTTTTAGTTAGAGTGGATACAAAATCTGCACAGACACACACACAGACGTCACGCTAAAAATGTTTTTTTCGAATTCTAGAGGTCTTGAAACGTGTAGATCCGTCGAAAACTCGAGTTGCGATTTTTGACATGATTCCAATACTTTCCCTATACATTACCATGTATTGCAGGGAAAGTAAAAATAGGCAAACGAGCCTGAAGAATTCGCCAAATATTAATAACAATAACCCATTTAACTGATAAATTTACGTGAAGCAGCACTTATCCTACGTCACCTGCTTCACTTCCAGTGTTTCTTTCAGGCATGCATCCAAGGGGGCATTTTATGTTAACCTAATTTCTATTTATGTCACAGCATTTAGATAAATTTATATGGGACAAATTGAAAACTTGGCCCCTTCAAAAGTTTCTCCCCCCCCCCCACAGGCCCGAAAGTCTTAGTAAGCACTGGTCACCTCACGAACCGCCAAATAATAATGTGAATCTTCAAATAGTTCCTGCCTTTACGTGGCAATGCATTATTCAATTTGTAAACCTCCCCTCCCTGCGCTATAGAATCAATTTAAGGCGGCGATGTGTTTCCATTTATCTGCCAAATTTATTGGGAATCGTAAAATGTTGCCTCGAAGTAAAGCGAGAACTCAGTTGAATCGATGGAGGAGGCGTAAGATTGACATAACATATTGACCACGTCTATGGGTGTAAAAAATGGAATTGTCAGTTAAAGGGAAAACAAATTCTAATGTGAAAAGAATTTCCTGATAGACCAACTCAATATTCTTTATTTCTAGCATAATGCTTTATCTTTACTTGCACAAAATAACACATGGGTTAGACATATAAAACTGCTTCAAATTTTAAGATTTTATTAAATTTTTGTTTTTATTTGCTGACCTAGTGTATTTTAAATAACCCCACCCCAAACTTAAATACATAGAGAACGGTTTAACGGTTTATATGTGTCGATTTTTATTCACTTTGACGTTAAAAATGACGTAGAAAGCAAGCACATACTTAACCATATTTAGACTTTTATTCCAGACAAAATCGAATTACTTGCCGTTGTTTGGATCGTAAATTAACTTCCGATACCCAAATAATACATTTACATGTAACACTATTCAATTTTATTAACGTTCTCCCTAAAGCAAAATAATAATAATAACAACAACAATAATAATAATAATAATAATAATAAATAAATAAATAATTTAATAAAATATGCAAACCTTTGGGAGAGGAAAATTAGATTGTATTGGTAGTTGGATGTTAGCTGATTTTGGGCTTTAATTTATGACTGATTAATTTATGGCTGATTAACGCTTTAAATTTCGTTAAATTTATTCTAGAACATTTGGAAATTCTAATTAAAAGCCCTTCGAGGCTAATTAGTTCAGGTATAGATTCTACTGTGGGAAAAACTTCAGACCTGTAAGTCCGGTAAGTATTGCATGGCATCAAGGACAACGGAACAGACATACATACAAACAGACAGATTATTTCCCTCAGTATTATAGATTTTCACGAATTTTGCGGGATATTTAAAAAATCAACGATGGCTCCAATTCGAAAGAGCTGAAATGGTTTTACGTAACAGCGTTTTGTGAAATAAAACTCCAAAAATGTTCAATAAGTTTATTCTCTTATTTCACTTTCATTTCTTTTGTTGACAACAGATAATATATGGGCCTATTGGTAACTAAAGTAAGATATAAGTTGAAGCATCTTAACCGCTCCAAATTACAAACAAATACGAGCATGACTACTGGTGGTATACTTTGCTAAGTCTGATTCAAATTTAAAGTTGAACATCGTCTGCAGGAAGTGTAATAATCAGTGGCGTAACTGACGCTTAAGGGCCCAAGAAACATGGATTCGTAAAGCGCAATCGGATATTTGCGGCTCCCCGAACGAAACGATATTTACTCTAATATTTTATTGAAAAGTAAACGTATTTTACTTGTATTATAATAATTATAACTATTAAGTTATTTATGACTAATTCAACAGATTTATAATAAATACGAAAACGATTCTATAGAAAATATCCATTGCTTATCAAATGCAAATAAAATATTTTTCGAAGCTTGAAAATTACGGGGCGTCGTTTACGGCGTTTATCGATGGCTTTACTTTGCAATTACCTTCACTTCACAGCAGAGAATAGCACACGGAGTATCATACATGTTTAATAATTTGATTCCTGTGTTGGACGTTCACTCTCCTCTTTGGTATTTCTCCGTTCATTCTTTATATCCCACCCCTTGTTCCTTCCTCCTGCCATTTTTTTTCGACCAAGACTGTCTAACCTACCCGGCCTCATTTCTGTCGACTTTGACAAAATTCATTACAAACCAATCGATGTAATTATTGTATCATATGCTGTTTTTAACGAAGTCATTTTACTTTCATTTTAAAATAGGTATAACTTGTTTAGATTTTTTTGCTTTTAGGCACAGAAATATAAGCGTTTAAAGTGTTTACATTTTCTCCGATTTTAGGCGGGTAACCTTACAATAAGTACATTAAAAATTATAATTCATGTCAATGGTTTCTCTCAATATGAAGGTGACCTTGAAAAGAAGGCTGCTTTTGAATATGATTTGAAACCGATCAATCAATTTATATTTGTGTTTACACTGTATTTACAACGTGATTTATATAAGTATTATTGCAGCAGTTTTCTGAGTATTTTTGTTACTATCTCTATATGATAGTATATGTTCCAAGGCAAATATGGAACATTGCGAATTATGAAGGGAGTACAACCTACAAAGATGGTCCCTGTGCTTCTCCTACAATTCATATACAGTTAAGTTCCCTAAGAGAACACCTGCAAAAGGATGAGCAAGCCATGTTTCTGGGAAATATGGACAGCGATGGCTCAGTTACAGAGGGGTGCACAGCAGTGCGTTCTTGGGGAGAGCTGACCCTTGTCCGGTTCGGCGACACGTGCATCCAGGGTCGTGGGAACTCTGGCCTACCTGCCAGATATTAATTCTGGGGTGATCGCCGTCCTCCTGTCATCACAGCACCCAATAGCTGGATATAATTCTGAAATTTCCAATGAAAATACCAGGGGCTTCAATTGGGGGAACCAGTAATAAACCTGGGGCTTAATTGCGTGGGAGGAGAATTGATTTTGTGCTTCGGAGAGAAAGTTCTCCTAAAAAAGACGTCTGCAGCGACGACCGGCGGTTCCTCCGCGGTCGAAGTGCCCAGCATCCAGTGACGATCCAACGATGTATCGAAGGTACGAAATGCATGTCTCTTATACTCCCAGTCTGTTTGACACTAATTTAGACAATTTCGCACTCTCTCGACATCGTATTCAATTTATACTTGAGTGAAATAATCAGGATGAATTTAATTGTAAACTTAAATGAAGGAAATTTTAATGATATACTTTAAATATTCATAATTAAGAAAATGTCAAACACGAATGTCAATGGAGAGTGATTATGATTTAGTAAGATTGTTAATTGAATCAATTAAATATGTTCTTTTATTATTATTATTTTAATTTCCTTTTGTTAATAAATATATATTGTTAATGTTTTATATCATGTCCGTTGTCCTCATTTACCAGTAATTTGATTTTTATGTATTTTTATTCGACACGACCAATATCGGAGATTGTTTTAATGAACAATATGACTGAATTATGCGTTCTGACCGGACGTGTGGTTAAAATCCACATAACAGTACTATTAAGTTGTTGTTAAGACTCAGACCGTCTGACCTACCAGGAAGGTGGTACTATTAAGTGTCGTGATCATTGAGACATAAATAAACGCTTTTATACATGATTATGCAAATTTTATCCTATACTACCCTATTAAAAACTATAAAATTTCAAATAAATTTCAAAGTTTTGGCGCGAATTTCAAAAATTTCTATTGTTTTAGATTTTTTGATAACAAAGCCGGATATAAAGTTCCGGGAAAATTCATTAATATCTGTGGCTGCTCTTGTGTACACAAGAAATCAACCACAGATATACAAACAGATAAAGGGATATCACTCCGAAAATAGTCGAAACGTGTTCAAGAGGTCATATATTGGCATCAAAATATCGAATTCTAAAATTTTCGTGCAATCAATATCTTCTCTCTTCTGTCTTACATAGTATCAGAAAGTGAAAAAGTAAATATATTATCCTTTACATGCATGCTTTTATCGCCCTAATATATTTTATTCACTATTCCTTGAATGAAAGGGGAAGATAAATATTATTCCCTTCCTCTTAATTGAGACCATTAAGAGAGGAGGCAAATCCATCTTGTAAGAATCCAACAGATTGTGGCGAAATGACATCAAAAGAATCGGATATTTGTTCTATGAATGGTTTTGGTTTACCATATGACAGATGGAAGATGGGTATTAAATGAATCTCACAGTCACAACATTCGTTTTATCACAGCAAGCGTTGAAAGGTTTTGTTTGTATGATAGTTTCAAATGTCATGAGATTGCTCGTAAAATGCTTTGTTTGCGTTACATTTAATGCTTTGAAGGAGTGTATTGAAAAGACAGACATTCTTAATGTAAATCAGATAAGGATAATTCTCGGAAGCACTGAAAATCCATCAAATTATATTATATTGTGATTATAGGAAAGTCCTTAAGTGCCGCAAGAATTTTGTAAAGAAAAGCCCATGACTGTACGCGTTTGATATATCGAAAGTAAAGTGAACATGGCAGGTGGAATAAAAGTTGTTGCAGAACCTTTAGGGGATAATTAAAGAAGTTGGGATTATGAACTTGGTAATAAAGCGAAATCGACGAAAAAAAAAAAACTTGAGAAAAAAAACAAAAACAAAAGAAGTTTTGATCACTATCTAACACGAGAATATGGACAATGGAACTGTTGCAGAATGCGTTTATCTTGCACAACTTACAAAACAATATATGGGTAAAAAGACATAAACATCTGGGTTTACTGTGACTATGATGACAGTTTTTTAAACAGGTAACTTTTCAGTTACATACTCGAAACGGCAACTATATAAATATGAATGTTCCCTTTTAGTTTTTATATAAGAATTGTATGGAATAATTGCCATATTTAATTTTACGCTAAAAATTCCGTTTTAAACAGGCAAGAAAGTAGCATGAGATGTCCATTTTACGCACCTGTTTATCTGCTACACACTTACTTACCTGTTTGAAAGGGTCATTTAAAAGGGACGCATTTAATCAGATAAACAAGTGCGAAAAATGAGCAATTCTTTCAAAATTGTGTGGAAACACGTCAATTTAGCGAAACAATAAGGATCTGTCTTTAAAAATAAAGAAAACGAAATTTGGTTAATTAAAATGTATTTTAATGAAAACACCATTAAATACTTACATAAAAGTACCCAACCAAAGCACTTTCGGCCATTACTACATCCTTCATCAGTGGTAAAGTAAATTGTCGATGACGAACATGAGCTCTAATATGCAGGCAACAACCGCAAGACAAAATTTGCATATTGCATATTGCAAATGTCCAATGCGCAAATTTTGTCTTGTAGTGGTGGTCTGTGTATTAGAGCTCATGTTCGTTACTTGCAATTTACTTCGCCACTGATGAAAGACGTAACAACATCCGAAACCGTTCTGGTTGTGTAATTTTATATTTAATTCTATATTTAAATATTTAAAGTGTTTAATCCTTTCATGTCACCTTTTTACCTGTTTAAAACGGCTGCATTTTAATCACCAGCATGTTTATATTTAAAGTAATACTATGTTGCTGACATTGAAGACGGCTTTACCTAATATAAATTTAATAACGTGACTTCAAATTTACACAATACAAAAATATACTTTTACATTAATTACAAGGTCCTAGATGTCCCCAAATAGATCCCAACTTGTCACTCAAAACATGTGAATCCAACTGTGCTTGAAATATCTAACATCCCCCTAAAAAATCCATATTTAATATTTGCGCCATATTTACGAAACTGTTCCTGTCTGTCACGCATTCAATAAATCGAAATCAAGAAAACCATATAAACCTTAAAATGAAAGCAAAACCTCCGAAGACCGGTACCTGTCAGCATGCACATCAGTTGCTATATTTGAAGAAATACCGATAATGAAGACGGACACCGCGTGAAAGGACCCCACACCGCACCGGAATAATAAAGAATTTACACGCCTCCCCCTCCCCCCTGAATATGCAGTTCGTGCCTAAGCATATGGGAATTGAATATGCCACAAAGAGGATGGCGTGATCTAGACAGGATGTCCGTACAGCTAAGAAAACTGTTTTTAATCGCGTCTGTCACGCTGATGGGCCCGTTCTTCAATTCTTGGAAAGATTTGGTGGAAGTGTCACGGCCAAGAAAACATGATGATGTAAGTCTGACAAGCATTCAAAATATACTCTGTTTGATCATGTGGCTTTGATGCACATGCGTCACACGTGTTGTGAGAAGTCAAGTAATCACTCGCAGGGTCGCGGTTACGGAAAAATGAAAGTTTGATGACAAACATCATATTTAAGGAAATATATGATAAAAAGGGATTTCTTCCAAATGTATGAAGATAGAATCGCGATATTGGATCATCACCGATAGATCATTTTTTAACGTATTATGCTTTATATTTCTATAAAGCACTTGAAACAAATAAATAAGCTATGTGCTGAAACCATATCCGTGTCCACTCGGAGTGTGGAGGCGTTGAATCTGCAGGTCCGAAAGTCCACGATGGGTTGTGGGAAATATGGCACGGTACTTGTAGTTTCCACACCTATTGGGTTTTGGTATAAATATTGCAGCGCTGTCCCGGACTTTTAAACAGTTACCTTACACGTTCGGGTATATCGGGCGGTCTGGGAATGAGAAAAGCAAGTGATCTGTTACCGATACAATATGTGATAGGGAAAGTAAAATTACGTACTAAAGCAATGCAAACTCAACATTATCAATATCACAGTACTGCAAATTTAACATTATCCTCATCACATTATTTCAAACATGATTAAAACTCGAGTATTTCTAAATTTTGAGATTCTCTAAACCTTATTTCCTAAGGATTATAATGGTATTACAAAACCAATAATTACAGTATAAATGTTATGGACGAATAATAGTTTAAACTAAGGGGTTATGAATGGTATCAAAATAGTTTATATTACCACAGGTGGACCAAATGCATTCTATTTATCGACGTCACTAAGTTGTTGTAAAATTATTTTAAAGAGATTTGGGGAATATATTAAATATATAAATTCAGAAAGTACATATTTTATATACATATTTTCATACATATACAGTGAATACATATTTCCATACATATATTAAATCTTATTTACAAATTCAGTAAATACATATTTTCCATTTCATCTCAATAATGTTTGTGAGAGAAATGGAACTAAAGACTATAGAGTATGAAGATATGAGAAATATGAATGGAAATTCAGATTCCAGATATATTTATATATATATTTTCTTCCATAACATTAGTGTACTTGTCGCCAATGGAAATAAATCCCTAATTATACGTACTCTATGAAAATAGAATATTTTACATTATCAAGTTTTTGAATCTTGTACTGAGCCCCATCATCCTCGTCTACAATCTCATCTTCTCTCACTCTCTAGATTTATATCCATACCATCGTTCATCTCCAAAATTTATAGTTATATCAAAGATCATCTCCAATCGAAAAGAGAACAGAAAGTATGCGCTCCCTACAGATATTACTTTTATCATCTTATACGTTGTAAAGAACCTTGTTGCTCCAACCGGGAATCGAACCCTGGATATGCGAACTGGCCAGCTGAAACTCCATCTTTGAGATACTGGGACGAAATTGCAAGCTCATATAGTCGAAGTGGAATCTGCATTCTCCATCCTCTAATATCAGATTGGCGGGCAATTGAAAATCTGACTGATCACTTCCTGATAGTTTTACCTCAGGTTACCCTCTTGCTACTACTATTTTTACCCAGGTTAGTATCCTGCGTAGTCGTTATTCTTTCAATATGAAATCGGCGGTTGATCTTCCAGAGTCCATTGAATCCTTGCTAGTCGTACTAGGGTCATTTTAAAACCTCCGACATCTTTGAACTAACCTACAGGGTTAATTTTTTACGTTATTGTAAAGAGCCTTGCTACCTCAACCGGGAATCGAACCCTGGATCTCCTAACTGGCCGGTCGACGCTCTACCGTTGAGCCATTAGGACTAAATTGCAAATTCCTATAGTCAAAGTGGGCTCTGTACTGTCCATTCACCAATATTGGTCTTTAATGTCGAGTAATTGGTCTTTAATGTTCTTCTAGTACCTCTCATGGATCACTCATCCAATCTAGAAGAGTAACTCATGATGTTGTAAGATGACGCATCCTCACTCATCCAATCAAATGGTTTCTGCTACAATAGGCCCTTAAACTGGAAGATTTTGTACTAGCTGAAGGGGCAAAGGTAATCTTCATTACCATCTTTTTCATCGGTTTCTCTGAGAGAAATATTTCAGGATGCTACTAGATTTGTCATTTTAACTTCATCAGAAACAGTGATGAGTTAGTAAAATCATAGCTAGCTCGGATAACATGGAGCCTCGGATTATCAGGACTCGGATAATCGGGACACCACTGCAGTTGATTAGAGGCATTGCCCCTGACAATTAGGCGAATTGAGATCATAAAATAATCCAAAGACAATGGAATATAAGAAGTTGGAGTAAAGTTTTACATTTATATTTGATCTATATGTGTTTCCCTTTTATATAACGGGTGTAAGTCTCAAATAAATAATGTATTACAATATATTAGCAAAGAGTATTTTTAATTAGTCACAATAATTTTGGTATATATACAGGATGTATATAAGCTGTTTTGACAAAATAAGAGGGGTGATAGTGACCATCAAGACGAACAATATTTAGTATGGAACCTAGGGTCGCATTCCATTCTGAGTGCCAGAAAAGAGCAACTTCGAAATACGTCCAACAAGCACAAGTCGCCACTTCGGACGACCTAGCTGTCGTGCCGAAGAGGTATCACATCTCCAGAATATCGCCGTCACTATTAGTCACCTGGCACTTCTTAAATGCCACATATCCCAGACGATGGATTGGACGTAGTGGACCTGTGGCTTGGCCTCCACGCTCACCGTACCTCAACCCACTGGACTCTTTCTGGGGGTACATAAAATCATTGGTGTACGAGACGCCTATGGACTCCGTTGAAAATCTCGTCGCGAGAATCGTTGTTGCAGCGCACAGGATAAACACGGCACCAGGTGCCTTCGAGAAGGTGTGCCAGTCGTTCATTCGCCGGTGTGAATTGTGCAACGGCACCCTTGACCGTTATTTTGAGCATCTACTTTGAGTCTTTCTCTGGTGTGAATAAATGGGATTGCGCAACTTATGATTACGTCAATTCTCCTTATTTTCACTGTTGAAAGTTTAACTTTAACTTTACGCTTTTCTGACACTCAGAGGGGTATGCAACCCTAGATTACATTGTAAACATTGTTCGTTCTGATGGATACTATCACCCCTCTTATTTTGTCAAAACAGTTTATATACACCTTGTATTTTTAAATGCCTTAGTTTTCTTAAAATAATCTCCTCTACTTAGCTTTCTATTTATTTAACCAATTAATAAAAATAGAAATACGATATTTGCAAAGAAACTTAAACCACCCGAGCGAACTGTTTCTCTGTTACATTTAAAGGACCCCGTCGAGTTCTTCCAAGAAATATCTTTTTCGCATGCACGCATGAATACGAAAATCACGCAATCCTACGAAGAAACAGTGTCAATGTAAATAACTCTAGACTTTCCTATCACTCTATTCCCCTAAAATGCGCCAAGCTGTGAAAATGCCAATCAAAACCGTCCAGGACTGCAAGCGAATATTAATTTCCCTACTTTATTTAGAAAGAAGGAATAGAATCACGCGACGCAATGAAATCTGGCAGTCTACAACTGCCATGATACCAGAAAAGTTCGTGGTTATTTAATTTTTGACGTCAAAAATCGAGAAAAAGACCGCTTCTTCTCCAATTCGAAACGTACAACGACGAATATTACAAGTTGGTTTTCTCTAATAGGAAATTCAAAATGTACAAATTAATACCATATTTAACAATAAACAATTTTGGAAAAATTTTTGGTAGATAAATAAAATTTGCGATTGCTTAAGATGTATTTCTATTTAGCAAATAGCAAACTTATGGTGCTTAACAATACCGCGTATCGATTAGCACCGTTTAGTGACGTATCGATGCTATATCTATATCACTACTCATTGTATCGATACCGCATCGTATCGATGTTTTAAAGATTCTGAACCTATTATCTATAGATAAAACATAATTTGAATTTTTGCTTGTCGAAATACAAATGGAACTTGCAAAACTTTAATTAAAACCAATTTATAATTTTAAAATTTCGTAGCTGCGGTTGTCTTCGATTTTCCGCTACACGACAAAAATACAGACATAAAACCAGACAAACAGGCATATTTTTTATCATGTTAGATGCATTGTAAAGAGATTAAAACTCCAATTAACATTGAATGACTCTCAACAATTAATCAACTTCGAAAATAAAATATTGTTTGATGATACTCCAATCAAAATTGCATAATCGAAATATAACTTCCCCATGCTCTCTCAGACTTCTGTCTTAAGAAATAACTCTTTTCAACGGACCTCGTCTTCCAAATGCACGCAATGCCTTAAAAAAAAAAGGTCAATGCAAACAATAACTCCACGTTTCCCATTCTCCTCCTCTCTCAATCTGTGAAAAGGAGCGAAAACGCCATTCAAAACACCCAGTGAATGTTAATTTTCCGAGTTAATTTATAACTAAGAGACGGAATCAAGCGAGACAATAGAGGCAGTGTCTGTAAGCTAAAGTTCTCCGGTACTTAAATCAGGAGCCGTGTTTTACTATTTACAGTTGTCCAATAAAATATGGGTTTGGACGCCGTGAGGTGCTCGCGACCGCGTTGTTAATGGACGTTATCGATAGTCATAAATTACACCAAACGTTACGCTATGTTTTTGTCTCGGTTTATACGCATTTTACGTGAAAAGATGGTTTCTGGTGATTATGAAACGTGGTCTGACATAATAAAAGTGTAGGACGTTTTCATAAATTGTATGTATGATAGATGCAGTGTGTCTGTTGAAGTACGTGTAATTTAAAACGTCGTAAAATATTTGCATTAGAATATGTGAAGATATTTTTTTTTCAAAAATACCGGATATAGTAAAATCATGAATACATGATCTGAAAGAGTATTGCGTAGAACCCATTCCCCAGCCAGGTTACGACTCATAAATGTCAGCCAGATCAGGCTACGCTTTATCTTTTGAGCAACTAAGATGATGGTACTTCTTCTATAGTTAAAGTGGATCCTATATTATATTACTTCATATTATAGCTCTAACTTGCTCCTAGTTTCATTATCATTTTTCTTTTAATTTAAGGTGTACCAGCACCCCAAAATTGACCAAAAATGATATTTTTTATAAGCTTTTCTTAAAGTCTGGAATCTTACCTTTAAAACTATGTATGACATAAGAAAATCATAGAACTAGATCTATTTATTTCTTAAATTTCAAAATGTAATGTTTTAAAGAAATTTCGAAATAAAATTTCTACAACTTTATTTTATTAATTCTTACTTTAACTGTAAATGCAACTTGATTTGAAATATTTGTTGTTTATGCTGTTAGTTGTTCTTGCGATTGTTTTTGCTGTTGAATTGTGGCTTTATATATATATATTTTTGCAGATTTTTCTACTTTAACATGGAGTCCAATGGAGGGTGGCGGCCCCCCTTAATGTTATTTTTATATTGCTTTTGTTTTTTTAATAGAGTAGCATTTCTTCGTTACGACACAGAATTGAAATTTGCTGCCATGAATCGTATGATTCTTGATAAATTATAAACCATTATGTTTGAGCCATCAAAAATCTAATGCATATAACCTGCAGATTTAAGATTCTCTTCGGGTACTATTCTAAGGAATTTATTCCCCAAACTACATTCAAACCATGGATTGCATTTTATGTCGAAACTCTACTGACCTAATGAAATAATATAACATTTTTTATAAATAAAGTGAAACCTATGATGTTATTTTATTATCTACTTTCCTTAGTTCTGAAACTTTGATACCCACTGGTGCAAAGGAAGAAGAGATATATAAAAAAAGTAATGAAAAGAAGTTTATATCAGGTTATTAGGTATTTTTTAGAAATTCTGCTAGATATAAATTAAATATAATTAATATTAAGAAATATACATTAAGGTGATTGTTTTTATTTAATGATAATTGAATATAACCAATTTACAAAAATGTATTTGTTTTAATTCATGACAAATATACCTTGTTTTTATTAATCAATACAACGAATTCCAAAATAACAAAACTGACAGAATCACAACCAACGTTTCAGTGCTTTCTTTGCCCTTATTGAATTGTATGCAAGAAATACACTCTCTTGCAAAAAACACGACGCACCATGAAGAAAGTGACTGTTTATATTGAAATTAAATATGCGTGCATCTCACACAGATAATGAAATGATTAAAAATCAAGAGTGCAGGATCCGTCAATGGTAAGCAATTGCACATTGAATTTTCAAATCAGTTATTGGTGAATCCCCCCTTGGGGGCAATGCATGCTTGTATACGTCTAGGTAAGGAGTGATAAAGTTTCCTAATGTCATCTTGCGATACATTCTGTCAGGGATTCCTCAATTGTTTCTCCATATCTGCTACACTTCGGGATGCCCGAATCTGACGATCTAGCATGCCCCATACATGCTCGATTGACGACAGGTCTGGTGACCCTGCTGGCAACTGAACAGTATCAACAGCACGGAAGCAGTCCACAGATATGCGAACCGCATGTGGCGTGGCATTATATTGTTGTAAAATGGCCCCAGAATGACATGCCATGAAGGGTAACGCAAACGGCCACAGGATTTCATCAACATATCGTTGAGCTGTTAAAGTTGCACGCAGGATGACTAAGGGCGACTTGCTGTCGTAAGAGATAGCACGCCACACCATCACACCAGGGGTAACGGCTGCGTGCCTGTGTAAAACAAAGGCTGATTGGGACTGCTGGCCCTGGCGCCTCCACACACATACCCGATGGTCATCTGCTGAAAGACAAGCGTGATTCATCGCTGAACACTATGCGATGCCAGTCTACTGGCAGCCATGATGCTCGGCTACGACACCACTTCAAACGACTCTGTCGATGTTGTGGGGTTATGGTCAGACGTCTGAAAGGCCACAGTGAGTGTAACCTCACCTCAGCCAAGCGCCGTGAGATGGTGGAAGGTACCACGGGTGGTATGGAAGAGACTGTAGTACATTGGATGACGGACAATGAAACCGTTGGGCCAGTTCGCGCCTGTCGCACAATCATCCGATCTTGCCTCATATTCGTGCACCTTGACCTTCTAGAGCCTTCATTCCAACGATGAGATCCTTGCAGAAACCATTGCTGCCATCACCTTTGCACATCAGTGTCCGTTCGGTGCAGGTGGTGACCTATTGCTCAGTATGAACAGCCAGCTTCACGCATACCGTAGTAATCCCATCCATTTGTAGTATTAATTTGTCTCGATCTATATATAATATGGATAATATAAAACACTCTACTAATATGATTTACATAGATCTCTATCGTTATTACTTATGTTGATAAAGCCTCTAATAATTATGCTATTATCTGTAAAAAATACTATATACAATACCTGTTAGATTATTTAAAAAATAATACTCTATTTAAAATTGATTCACACTCTCTTAATAGTATCAAATTGAAAATTATCAATATGTATAGTGATTTAGATATTAATCATAAATTTTTGAAATTTCCATATATTGTGCTTATTCCTAAATTTCATAAAAATCCTATTGAATTTGTAACTGTAACTAGTGGTCATAATTCTTACTCTACTACTGCGAGTAAATTATTACTAAATTATTTAAATGTACTAAATAATAACTTAAGTTATTCTAGTAATAACTATCTTATTCTAAATAATAGTAAAAAATTAAAAAATAAATTAACATCACTAGGTAAAATAATAGGATTTCAAACTTTTGATTTTAAGATCTATTTAATAATATTAAGATCTGTGATCTTTATGTTGTAATTTTAGTTTTGTATAATGCTTATATTACTAATCAATCTAATCTAACTAAATTTACCAATTTTCCTAAACTTCTCCATTTTGTTCTTTTCAATAATTATATATTTCAAGGTAATAAATTATACTTAAAGTCTCAGAGGTTCTACAAGGTGGCTGTATTAGCAGTATGTTAGCTAATTTATATATACATCATTATGAAAAATCATTTACTTCAACAGATTATAAAATTTACAGATATGTTTATGATCTTATGTGTTTAGTATTTACTGATAATTATCTCATAGATATAGATTTCTAGTCGGATAATTTGGAATTACCTAATACCTAATAAAACTACTAGTAGTAAAAATATTAATTATTTGGATTTAAATCTAATTATAGAACCTACTAATGGAATAATTGCTAATTTATATGATAAAAATAATATTATAAATTCAATATTAATCAAATATTACCATTTAATTCCTGCAACTCGATTCAATTGTTTAGAAATATTATACTTAACTTTTTAGAATTTATAGATTATCAAACAAAACATTTCATACTTTGCACATTAATAACCAAAAAATTACCAGTAAATTATATGAATATCCAGCATATTTATTAATACGTTTAGAACAGCCTAAAATTCTTAAATATCTCTCCTTAGTATCTTATTTTAGCCAAACATCTACATTCTCTTGAATATGCATTAAAATTTTTTTTCATCCTTTTATTTCACAGCTTTTTCTGTAGAATATCACATTTTACAGCTTTTACGCAGTACTGTTATTTATTACTGGCAATTGGCAAAAGTAGATCTCTACTTCTAGCTTTAGCGAATGACAACATTGGTCTTGTTATTTAATCCTCGTCATGGTTGTACATTTGAGGTGCATTTTTCAGGTATTTATGTTTCCTATCTATTGTTTCAATCTTTATGCTTATCGTCCAAATAACACGAGTTTATAGATGAAATATTTCTCGTGTTTCAGAAACAACCATTTTTGTGTTCATTTTGATCAAATATTTGGACTTGAAAGATAATTTTATCGAAATGAGCAATTCTTAAGCCTAGAGCTTTTCCACTTGCAAGCTTTAATGCTTGGTATTTTTTGTATTCCTATTTTCGATTCCACACCATTGATATTTGTTGATTAGCTTTAGCTTCATGACCAGTAGTTTCAGCATTAAACTTTCCTTATTATGGTTGAATTTCTTTCTTACTTCTCTGTATTTTGTAGGCAATTTTTAAGTTAGTTAGTGTATTATGAGTTACTACTTCTACATATATATGTATATATTCTACATATATTCTATATATATATAAATATATATATATATATATACACACACATATATATATATCCGCATGGTAATACAATTTTCTTAATGTATCCTTTTTTCATTTTTTCATTTTTTGATGCCTGTAGTCTGAGTTTAAGCATTTATAGTAATGTACTATTGCTTAATCTGAAACAGGCATTTGTTTGGGTTAATTAGAATAAAATACTCAGACCTGAAGATGAATTTTATTCTGATTAATCATCGAATTTGGGAAGGTTCTGGTCTTTTCTCTTATCGGCATTATGGCCGTGAAATTGCTTTTATGGTGATGTTAATATTACTTGAATTGTATTTTTATTTTATTTATTAATTTTTTTTTTTTTTTTTTACATAATTCTTATTATTACATTTCAAATATATATATATATATATATATACACACACACACACACATATATATATATATATATATATATATATATATATATATATATATATATATATATATATATATATATATATAAATATATATATATATATATATATATATACACACACACACACACACATATATATATATATATATATATATATATATATATATATATATATATATATATATATATATATATATATATATATATATATATATATATATATAAATATATATATATATATATAAATAAAAATTGAAAGATTTTAATCGAAAATTATGCATAAACTACTGTATGTACAAAAAAACCCATCTCTAGCAAATCTGTTACAAATGACTATCTATAGACCAACACTAAGGATAACAAGAAAGATCAATCATGCATAAGCATTGATTATGAAACACTTTCCAACTGAAATGTAATTTCATTTAAAAATTTCTAAAATGTGATTCATTCAGTGGTAATATCTTTTACATTATCACAGTACTACAGTAATTTATTATACTTAAATATTTAAAACTGTATCGAAATATAAATCATCTGATTCTTTATGCAAAATCAATGAATATTTCATTCATATAACTTGTATTCCAGACTCCAGAGCTAAATAGTTTTGTGTGAAAAAAATTCAGCAATTCTTATGTAATTCATCTTACAATCACTTGAGATATTTGCATTCTGCATATGTTAAAATTAGGCTTCCTTGAAGAAATAATAAAAGTTTAGGGATCATTTAAAATCACAACTATTGTAATTGCATAGGCACGGAATTTAGATACACAGATAATATATATGTGTATGTGTATGTACTCAAAGTATTGGAATCGTGCCGAAGATCGGAACTCGAATTTTCAAAGGATCTACACGTTTTGGGACTTCTAGAACACGAAAAAACTAGTTTTAGGAAGACGTCTGTGTGTGTAAGGGTGTATCTGTGTATGTTTCTGTGTGTCTGTGTGGATATTACATCCACTCTAATTGAAAAACTAATGGACCGAATTTCATACAATTTGGTAGGTATGTTTTTTGTGGGAAATCCTGATGTTCATTAGATTATAGTACGATTCGTAATAAAAGAATCTGCCTTCTTTGCGAAATGGCCGCAGAAATTGCCTTTATCCACTCTAGCTAAAAACTAATGAACCAAATTTAACAAAATTTGGTGTATAATATTTCAATAACCTACAAGTGATTTATATACCAAATTTAACAAAATTTTGTATATAAATCATTTGTAGGTTATTCTACTACGATTCGGGAAAAAGGAACGGGCTATTTTTGCGAAATGGCCCGCAAAAATCGTTATATACAAAAATAAAAGACTACGTGTGCTCAATTATATCAATTAAATTCCTATTTTATATGTGATTTTTGACAACAAAAAGAATAAGACTAACCCCATAACTCTAGGACTAGCCGTTCTTGAGATATTCTAGTTTTTTCGCGTTTTCGCTACGCCACCTTTGACAATAAGTCCAGCTATCAAATGAGAACCAAATTTAAGTTTAACGTGTAAATTCAATGTCATTTAAAATACTTATGTTGTGCAGATAAACACAAATTATCATTGAATAAATAAAGAGAACGAATATGAGTCTGCAGAGAAAGACATGTGCTGTCCACATCAGAATTTTTAACAATATTACAACAATGATTTATAGAAGTGAACGGGGATTATTTTCAGGCCATTTCGAAAAAAATGTATGATCTATATTTAAAGATCCATCAAATTTTTGTCGAATAAAATGTTCAACAAATTTAAGCTTTGTACCAAATTTTAACTCTCTAGGACGTAGGAAAGTGCATTTAAAATGCCATCAATTAAATTTGTCAAGAAGAGTTATATAAAATTTAAAAAAAATGAAAAATTGCTATCTACCAAATTTATTTTAAAATATGAAGCCACTCCTATATGCAAAACGTTTAAACAAATGGAGAGATATTTATTATATAATATCTCTCTCGTTCCTTTCTGGAAGATATCCCAAAGTCAGAATTTAATTGAATTTGTTTTTTCCCTATATTAAATAATTTTTTTAATTAAAAAACTACTTAACATATTTTACTGAATTTTTTTTTTATATATTCTATGGGATAATGTGAATATTTCCTAAAAATTTCGAAGCAATTCGTGAATTTTAAATTTACTTAAAAAATGTTTGAAACATTAGGTCCCATAGGGTTCAATGTATTTCATTTTTTCAACCCGGGTTCAATAAAAAACTAATTGGGTGATATTATATATTTATATTCCCATAGGTCCTACGGACCGTCTGAACAACATACTAAAATTTCATTTTGATAAACTCATTTTTACGGCAGTTATCGTGCTAACGGACAGACAGACAGACAGACAGACAGAATGAACAAAGTCATAAACACTTTTCAACTTTGTTGTAAAGTGTTAAAAATAGAAGGTAACATATCACTACAATGGAAAGGGGGATGAGAAGAATATTAGGATACAAAAATCACAATAAAAGTAAATAAATGTAAAAATAACAAAAGGGAAAAGAAAACAGGGCAAAAATGAGAAAAGGCAATAATAATTAGCTCAAGATAAAAGATTAGGACATAGAGAACAATCAATTGAAACTACACAAAAAATGGCGGTTAGTTCGAAATTGCATTCTCATCAGGACAGCCATACAATTCGAATTAAAACCGATAGAATAGCCAGTTTCTGACAATGGCGATAATATTTTACTCTAGACACCATTGGAACTGTCTACTGGCTAGTGGAAGGAGAAAAATAAATCAATTGAATTACAAATCTGAAAAATAATACCTCCTCGAACAGAAATATGAACTCACAAGCATTGTTACCACGTGTAAGTTGAACAAGCGACTGAGCATTTCACCTCACTTCGTCAATGCGAGTGGGCACCGGAATGAATACATTTGAACGATACATAATATGTATGGAGACTTTCAAAAATAGTAATCAGTATAGGACTCAGGACAAGTGGAAAATAGTCATTCGAAAATAGTAAACAGTATTAGACTCAGGCCAAGTGGTAAGTGAGGTGATAAGAATGGGTGAATTCTCAAAAATGAGTTAACCAATCAAAGATAAATTATGCATGTGTAAAATTATTACGTGGTATATTTGAAATTATTAATAATATTATTTACAAATACTTCCGGATATTGGTAATTTTGACAAATGCGTTTAAGATTATTGATGTGGAGAAAGTGAAACTGAGGATCAGAAAGACGATGAATTCGAAATAGTTGGTTTAAAATGATGTTTCTAAACAATTGAATAGGATTACAAGATTGATATGATAGCAGCTTTATGATAGTGAAGTTGTGAGAATCTTTTTTATCATATAG